>OY751320.1:26523879-26748879 GCA_963564615.1 Rhorus exstirpatorius
GCGGGAGAGGGAGAGAGAGGGCGAGAGTGTGTATATACAAGCACGAAGCGAGGAACTTGAATCTTGACCCAGAAACGTTCTCGCCCGCTGTGTCGCACACATCTCGCGAGAGCGGACGGTCAATCGAGACTTTTTATTTCGCGGTCATGTTCACCGTCAGCGACAGTGCAAGCGATCGAAACAGAAATAGCAATCGAATTCGCACGAGCGCGATTAATCGCGTTCTTCATAAAATCCATCGAAAAGCGCTTCTTGTATGCAATTTGCTCGATTCTTAAAAAAAAAAAAATTTTCAACAAATAGTCAAGCTAATTTTTCACTAAACCACGCGTGTATTACCGAATGCTCTTGGGCGCAGTAGAAAGAGCATTGATGCTCTCGATGCATCTTGAGGATTCACTGACAAAGCAACCACCTTCAGTGCAAAGCTCTGCTCAAATAATGAAAACTTGTACGGGTATTATATAAAATCAAGAAAGTATGTGAGAAAAGTATGGAAAATGGACGCAAGAATCCGACAAAAGTGTACGAAGGATTAATTATAAATAAATACTAATGATACAAGCAAGAACAATGTTCTTTTTGAACTAAATCAAAAAATGATATAGAACTCTTCTTGTTGATACAAATATATAAGTAAAGGGGAAGGGGGGGGGCGGAGAAAAATTCACGTAAGACTTTTTTTCAAGCCCGCCTTTTTTTCAACCCTCGATGATACTACTCCGAAAGCTTTATCCGATACTATAAGCGACTATACATGCATGGCATAAGTTATATAAATTCGTTCCAGTTGAAACAGATTCCCCGGAATACTACGCGATATCGACGAGCTTATACTATTTATACTCGAACGTTGCGCTACACATTGGTCTAGCTGAGAGAGTCTCGCGTACGAATTTACACAGTATTATATGTACATACTCTCTTAGCATTTCGAACCACAAAGCAATGTCGATTGTACAATTTTTTTTTCATTAGCATTCGATATACATATTTAATACGACGAAGATTCGCACGGAAACGATATGAAGCAATTTCCAATTGAGAAAAATTCTATTAGAGAGAAGGATTAAAAAAAGACGAACTTCGCGATCTCCGAAATAAGTACACGCACCGATAGAGATTTCATTTTTTTCAGGATATGAAGTTAGGCTATTTGCTTTAATCCACTTCGAAAAAAAAATTATGGGTTGAGCTTTAGTTTTACTATATCGAAGTGATTTGTGATAGAAGAAACGGAAAAGTAACCGCTGCTTAGTCTTAACCGATGGGTATTGAAGCGAAAGTATATAAAGCTTATTCGAAAAAAGGCCTTGAAGCCTTTAGACTGCATACGGGCACGCATTTGTCTCAGTTCTAAGTCTTTATTGAACAACCGTTATACTCGTGGCATATTTTGGCAATCACAAGTTGATCTTTGCGAATTCTTTGAGCTAATTTTTATTTTATTTCAACCTTTCAATTTTACTTATCCGTGAAAACTCAAAATCACAGATCACGAATGATGATTGGCCACGAAATGCCGCATATATGCATCGAATAAAGATCAATACGATATCGTATGTTGACATGTTCAGTGACATGGTTCATATGCGTGTCTAAAACGCATTTGTCTTTACGGTATGGTAAGATTATCATATGCGCGCACGACTCCTTCGAGCAGGACCAAGTTTGTACATGGAAACCGGTGTCGCGCGAGTCGTCACGCATTTATAACTACCCAAGGATCTATTCGAGAGTTTTCAATCTCCCTCCCTCGTTTTTGCGGTTGATCCGAGATTGCTCTCGTCATTCGAGATGAAAAATATACGAGACGAAAGAAAAAAAAAAAAAGAAAAAATCGCAGAGCAGTGCGGTTGACATTTCGAGAAGTGTTTAAAGGATCATTGAACCTGTAAGATTTTTCATGATTTTAGAAAGAGAGTTTGAAGCAATCGGACGAGAGATGAAACTTTTATTTATTTACCGAAAGAGAAATTAAATTGGCCAAAAATGGGTCAACTGAGACTGACACGAGAGGCTGAAAAAAATCATTCGAAATGATTTTATAACAAAATAATTTCAAAATAATTATCGCGAGGACAGCAGGATAGCCGCTAAGTCAAAAGGAAAAAATTCTCTGACATTTCCCTGACATTTCCGCAATGTTCCCCGATTGAATGATCGATTTTAGGGCAAAAGCGCTTATACTAAGATATACGTACATGTGTTTCGAATCACTAAAAAAAAAAAAATTGTCAAACGACACTTTTTATCTTTTCTGAAATATCAGTCGTTTTAGAGAAACTTGATGTCGATTATTTTATTAATCATCCCTTTTGGAATTCACCGACGAAAATCAATTTTTCAAATAAAAAGGCCTCAACTTTCAGAGCGCAAAAAAAAAAAAATTGTCCTGTAGAAAACTAAAATGCACCAACTTCAAATTCTATTTTAAGCGGTTAAAACCCCCTTAAGCCAAACCTAATTTTTTTTTTTTTTTATTTCGGCTTTTTACATCGAAAGGGTCCTTGTCCTTTTCTTCAAGTGATTGGTAGTTCTCAGAAATAATCCAGATAGGATAGTCGCGTACGTCATGAAAATATGTATTCAGTTTTACATTATAATTTTTTTCGAATGGAAAAAAAATTATTTAAAATATTGTATTATATCATTTGGAATATTATAGATTTTTTATAGCTATTATTAGTTCATTTTCAAACAGTCATGTTATTCGATGAAACGACAAACTGCAAAAGAAAGGGCCTCTACCGAGTGAGATTGGTCATACCTAATTTCTACGCTCGGTGAATCAACTATTTCTTTTTTTTTGTTACCTTGGCAACGTTTTTTTTACCTTACACAATATTGCGGGGCACACGAAAAAGTGTGCCCAGCATAGCGTCTTGGTAAACCATGACCACATAAAATTCCACCAAGATAAGTCACTCATTGATATACAGCCTAAGGTAAGATCGTCCATCGCTTGTCAACGTGACAATGCAAAAAAAAAAAAGTATCTATTCAACGTTGAAGTCGTTGAGTAACAAAATATGTACAATCGATGATAAAAAATGCGAAGAAAAAAGTGTCTTTCCCTTTCGTTTTCCCCTTCTATACCTAACTCTTTTTTTTTTTTCTTCTTTTGCTCTCGGCTCGTGCATCGCTTCACGCACGTGCATACTCATCGCGGAACGGAAAGTTCCCGTGCCCCGTAGCGTTTCACTCTCGACGACGACGTCGACAACGACGACGACGACGACGACGACGACGACGACGACGACGAAGTAGATACGGCCGGGCTTAGCTCAGCCGGGGAATCGGCTTGGATAACGGGCTCTCGGAGCTGCTCGCTGCACACGCGAGAAAGAAGGGAAAGTAGTTCTGTGAGTCAGTGGGGCTTGCGGTATCCTCCTCACTTGCAGTGGCGTGGGCGCGCGGATGAACACGAGAGGAGACAGGGGGGGGGGGGGAGTCTTTCCTCTCTCTCATCTCGCGGCGTCCCACACGAATCCTTTCGCCTTTCCTCGTTACTTATTTGCTCGGCTGGATCCAACGAGAGTTTACTATACTCATCGGGTAATATAATTCGAGATGAGACGCGCGCTGAATGTGCGCTCATCAAATCGTGAATACCAACCGGGCATTATAGAGGAAGACGAGTCGAAGTGGGTCCGGGAGCGTTACGAATATATGCCGTTAATCAAGCGTGCGTACTCACAGAAATTTATATAAAGAATATACAGGAACTCAAACATTCGATGTTCGGCTCGATGACGGTAAAATATTGTCAAATTTACACCCTTTACCGTTTTTTTTTTGTCACATTTATTTTTGGGATTGTTCATCGATCGATTGTGCTAATGTAAGATAAGAATGGATCAATTGTGCTGAATTGAGTTATTAAAAACGAATTATTTTTTTATAATTCTTTTCATGCATAGATGAAGCTTCGTGATCGCGGGGAGAAAAAGTATCAGAAGCCTGTTCTTCGTTTTTAATTATATGGAACGTTGATTTTGTTTTTTTGTTTGTTAATCATCGTAGTAATATATGAACTACATAAAATAAAGACCTTATCTATCTATAGCGAAGTAAATTCATATACTTCATAGGACGTGGTTCCCGATAATTAAAAATCATGAACCAAGTAAAAAACGATTTCAGCGCATGGATCGCAATTGAAGTTTTCTCCACGAGACAGATCGAAAAATTTTCTCATAGAAAATTATAGCTTTACGCAGAGAAGGAAAATAATGTGAAAACAATGTCGAGAAACGGTTTCTTATTCGCAGGGACTTTGGTACGAAAAACTGGAATTGGAAATTTTCTATTTATCTCGAGACTCCTCACGCTCATGCAATTGCTTTTTTTTTTCGTATTGTTATTTTATTTTTGACTTGATCATATAAATATTGAACTTTGCCATAATTCGCGATCTTTCGAACGTACATTTGAATATAATTGTTTCATCGCTGCGGAAATGATTGGAAAAGCATTATACAGCATTGACCGAGATCGAGGACAAAGTGACGAGTATACATGTACGTAGATGCCAACTTGGAATATTAGCCGAAGAGGGCCCGGCGAAATTGGATCGTTAGAAAGGTGCGCGCGAGGTTCATAGAGAGAGAGAGAGATATATATATATATATACATATATAATATGTGTATGTCAGACTGATGAGCTTTGCGACTAGAGAACCGTGTAGCTCTCTCGCGTTATTCGCATCGCGTGGACGGAAATAGGCTGTTCGCTACTCTGACGAGAAGTGCGGTCATCTAATCCTGCGACAAACAATAGACGACCCGGATATGCGTTCAAACGAAGCGACCCGAGCCCCCCCCCCCCCGCCCCTTGCCCCTATCGTCTAGTTATACTTCTCTCTGCGTGCTTATGACTGCATATTCCTGTGTCATATACTCGTCCATAACCAGTCGATCGAATCCATTCACCTCGTTTTGATCTCATAGATGCAACGAAACGTCGATGAACTCTTTGAACTTCGAGCCAACCCCTTCGCGTCCAACGAACGTTATAGACACTTTTTTTCGTTCGTTTTCTATCCACAAAATGCCAAATAATAGTCACTAACGATAGTTAATCGAATGAGAATTACAAAAATTCGCGTCAGTCACTCAATAATTCGGACATTCAATATTTCATTCGATCGCAAAAGGATAGCAAAACAGATTTTTTAAATTCCAGATTTCAATTATTTCGTTAAATTAAAAAGCATTCATTCGATGCACTTCAAACTTTACCGTCTTTGACTAATTTACTTTCCGCGAATTCCGAACGATTTCGCAAAAAAAAAGGCCTCGACTTCTCGACACCGCGCATTTAGCGCAGGAATTCAAATGACCAATTCTGCAATTTCTCAATTATACTTGTACTCAATTATTTCATTAAATTTAAAAGCATTCATTCTATGCACTTCAAACTTCGCTGTCTTTGACTAATTTACTACCCACCGTGGATTGCGAACGATTTCGCAAAAAAAAAAAACCATTCATTTCTCGACACCGCGCATTTAGCGCCGGAATTCAAATCACCAATTCTGTAGTTTCTCTTTTTTCTCCTATCGGCAATTTTTCATAAAATCATTAATCTCAAGTGGATCAAGCCATCGAGTCACTATAGTCGTTAATAAACAAAAAAAAAGGGCACATTCTGGGAGATACTCGCAGTTTATCGTACTAACGAGATACTCGACAATAAATTTCACATTTCCGTCAATCAATTTAATCATTATAATTGATAGGATTGTTCAACATTACGCTGTCCCCCTGGTATGCAACGATAACTAAACTCTTCTCCGTTTGTTCTTGAATGGAATGAAAAAAATTGTAAAAGCAGCATTGTATTATAGCTATCGGTGTCCCTCATTAAGCATACATCGTTGGAGATTGTTTCTGATTCGATCGTGTTCCTCCGACGCTGCGTTCATCGATGATCTAGGAGCCAATCCTAATAACTACATTTACTGCAGATCGCGCAAGAGAGAGAGAGAGAGAGAGAGAGAGAGAGAGCGCATTGAAAGTCTACTGAGATCTATCCATCGACGCTGAAAAGATCGAGCCTGCGGTCATTAATTTTCTCACTATACTTGAGGCCGTACATAACAGACTCGCAGTGCCAGACATGACAAGGAGCAGCAAACAAAAAAAAAACCAAGAGGACTATGTATATAACGGTTATGAACGTGTATATGTGTTTATGTGAATATATATACAGCAGGGTTATTCGTCGTGCAATTCGCTGCGGCGTTCGCGAGAGAGTTCGCTGCAATTAGCTAGCGACAGAGACAGAACATATGCATAACCAGGTAAACTGCCGCTTGCAGTGTACCTCAGTCACATTTGAGGTCAGGGCAACTATGTAAAGGATCCTTGCGCTTCGATACAACACGACGCGATATATAAACTCATTGCATATGCAGTTTACTTGCTCTTAGCTCCGGGGAAGTAGAGTCACGCAAATATGGCCTTCCCTCTTGGACTTAAAACGCCATATGAAGTTAACACGACACAGCACAAGAGGTTCCGTAGTTATCGTCCTTTATTCGTACGGATTCAAGGCATTCTCGACTCACTCACTCTCTCTCTCTCTCTCTCTCTCTCTCTCTCTCTCTCTCTCTCTCTCTGAGGATAATTTTTTTCTAAAAATTTATATCTCGCGAGGAAAGACTGCGAAGGAGTCGTTGATGTTATAATAGGGAGTTTGCGATTTAAAAAAAAACAAACTCAAACCGGAAATTTGACGGAATTCTTAACCCGCAGTCCTTCGACAAAATATCCTCTTCCCCCTCATTACCTCATCCTCTTTACCGAGCCCGACCAATTTGGAGAGCCCAAAAAAAAAATCTTTCAAATATTTAATATGAACTGCCAGTCAAAAGAATAATTGATTAATCCGCGTTGCTCCGACTAATTGGTACATCAACAATTCAAAAGAATCGACCTATATATATTCAATTGGAAAGTCACGGGAATAAGGCTCTGTGTGTAAAATTAATTATTCGATAAATCGACAGCAAAGATTTAAAAACGCTTGACCCTCGATAAAGCCATTATCGCAGCCTCAATTAATATCTCATGCTGATGCTCGTATATACGCGCGTCAAGAGAGCCCCGCACGAACGGGAGAAAACGCGCGTTGAAGAAATGACAGGGTTAAGCAAGATATACAAGGCTGCAACGAACCCTGAGAAGATCAACGATAATAAATCCTGGATGACTAATGCCAAGTATTCGATCTCCATGTCCATTTAATAACGCTCGCTTCCTGATTACAAGCGTTCGCTTCCCGCATTCCTTTACTTCCTTGAAAATCTTCAACAAACTGTATTACGCGATCGCCTGGTTGACCTCAGATGACGGAAGTTTGAGACACAAAGGTCAGCAATTTTATAACATACGCCGATATGTATGTACGCGCGCGCCTATATAGTCCTTGATTTCGTGGCCCCTTGGGCCTTGGTTGAACTCGTTTCGAAGATGGAATGGAAAGCGTTTAGATTGGACAGCGCGGGAACGTGGACCAAGAGCAAATGTAACCCGTGCCATGTAACTGTCATAGCCTCCGGACACAATGATTGAATGAAAAGCCATTCCGAAGGTTTTCATGACGAAATTATATATTGACGAATAATTGTTTTTTTTTTTGTTTTTACAAATATTTTTATGCAATAAATCTTTTGTGACAAATTGCAATGTCTCTACGATTAATTAACACTCGTAATTATTTCGTTGGAAATTTATATACTATTTCGGGATCTTTGATTCGAGAGGTGTAAATTTTGTGGATGAATCGAATTAGCCTCCCGCTGTTCTCATTATCGCGAGTTGAACAGCGATTCTCAGAGTTAAAGATTCTTAGAGTATCACCGGCGGGCTCCCACTCACTTTGAGTTTACCAACTAAACATCGCTTATTTGAGATATACACAAGGCTCTTCGCGTTCATATATATATATATATATATATAGCGCAGGGGCCACGGCGCACCTCCGGGCTATTCCGGGGCGCGATCGTGCCGATCGGAAGGCAGCAGCATCAGCGCATGTGGCTCGTGTGGTCTTTCACATATAGGTGTACCTGGGATATTATACATACACACGCTTCGCTGAGAGAGAAAGTTTTTGGTTATCAAACATCATCTTATTGGCCTAGACCGTAAGAGAGGAAGGCAATTTTTTGCTCGGTGGCCAGGCAGTACCGTTGCTCGAATAGGGACAAAACATGAAATGTAAAAGAGGACGTAGAATAAACTCGAGAGAGAGAAAGAGAGAGAGAGAGAGAGAGACGCTCGTGGTACACTGTCCTGACCTGGAACTTTCTCTTCTCCCGTCAAAGACCTTATATACTTTGTGCTCGATGATGATTTACTTCTCTCTCGCGTGAACAACGAATAACTATTTTACGCTCGTCTTAATATGACATCAGAGTTGATGAGACGAGAGTTTATTTGCTGAAGATTATGGGTTGAGGAACGTTGCAATTATGTTTCTGGAAAGCTTGCACTCTTTAACGAGCCTTGCACTATTTGCGTATATGATTCTAGAGATTCGGCAAAGTGGTTTATTAACGAGATGAAATGCCATCGAATTATATACTTCATTGCATCCCTATCTTTTCGCTTCCATCTTTCGTTCCGCAATGAGTCAAAGTGTAAGTATACTATAACTTTTGTATTATTCTCTGCAGAGAGAGATAAGCGCGCGGGAGGAAAATAAACGTCTAAATGATACTCCGTGTCCTGAAAAATCGTTCAAACGTGTCTAACCGATGATAAGTAGCGCGTGAACTGTTATTTGCCGAGGAGAGTTGGACCAATTGACGAAGGAAGCGATGACGGACAGTCAATATACTTTTTTTCACAATTATTATCAAGATTTTGTCAATGTTCGTTGTGATTTGCAAGACGTTTCAACTCGTTACAAGCCAAACATAAAAAACATGATGAGTTAGTCTAGCTAGTCGATATCCAAGATCGGCAAACAAAAGCGCACGGTATAATGCAAGAACGATGAGAGAAAAGTCCTCGAGAGGTTAGGAACGATCCGAAAAGAATGAAACGAATCATTTCAGAAT
The DNA here is from genome assembly GCA_963564615.1 of Rhorus exstirpatorius. Classification (NCBI taxonomy): domain Eukaryota; kingdom Metazoa; phylum Arthropoda; class Insecta; order Hymenoptera; family Ichneumonidae; genus Rhorus; species Rhorus exstirpatorius. The sequence goes on from OY751320.1 coordinate 26,532,954, forward strand.
TTTTTTCGAATAAAATTTTCTGCGAGAAAAAATAAAATTTCAGGCGAGACCCTAGCGGTCCGTATAGGATCGATTTTTTTCTCTCGTGGCGATCACGTACGCGTATAAGTCGCGATGATACGGTATTTTCTCGATGCCTGGAGCCGCGGTTGGTGGGTCGCGGTTCACGGTTTTATTTTTCGATCTTCCAATGCACGGAGCGACAGCGACAGTCATTATAAAATGGCTGCAAATTCGTTAGCTCGACTCCATGGTCTCTTTTTAGTGGACTCGACAAAATGCTCGTTTTAGCGCACCCCAGCGGTGAGCAATTCTATAAAGTGTACGTATATGTCTATCGCGATTTCCCTAACTGGAGAACGAACTGGCTCGACGAGCTCTAAGCGGACGTATAGAGAGTCCTGAGCGTTGTGCATAGAGTGCAGCATACATTTATCATATATATATATATATATAAATGTGTGTGTGTGTGTGTGGATACGAAAGATAGTGAGAGAGCTTCTAGCCTACAAGCACGCAAAGTGCATAGACGAGTGGCGGTGGATCTAGCAGTCGCATATATACGCAGACAACGAGACGCGCGCGAACGCGAGGAGGGCTCTGTCGGCATTTCCACTTCCACGGCGTGCACATAAACGCGCGCGCGCGCGCACACACACACACGGATCACTCTCGCGCCCGCGAATGCCGGGGTTTCCTCGACGGAGCACTCGTTGCTCGTGGCCACGCTGTCCCAGTCGTCGCCCTACTTTGTCCAAGCAAACTCTACAACGCTTCGACACTCTCGTCGTCGTCGTCGTCGTCGTCGTCGTCGTCGTCATCGTTATCGGGAGATTTCATATATCAGCATAAGTAAACTCGGAGCTCATATAGGCGCGCTAACGTATCAACGAAAACAAAAAGAATCATCGAAAGATCCGATGTATCTCAAGACACGACGAAAAAAAGTGGACAAATGAGAAGAATAATCAAGGGAGAAAATAGTCGGGAATAACTTGAGCACGTGCTTTTCGCGTATCAACGCGAAAGAAAAAAAAAAACAAGGAAGAAAAGCAAGAGGGGGCGATTCGGGGAACGAGGAGGAAGAAGAAGAGGAAAAAATAGTTGGAGGGAGACGGTTTCGCGTATGAGAAGAAGCACGTGGCGAACGACGTACGACCCACCTTAACCTGAGAACGGAATAAGAGGGAGGGAAAGGGGGGGGGAGGGGCAATCAGACGCGCGCGATATTAGCGCACCTTCGTGACGAAATTCCGCACTATACTCGAGAGCTTGGGAAGAAAATTTTCACCATAAGCCTCCTGACATGATTCACAAAATTTTAGTGTCGATTCGCCGCTAGAGATATATTCACGTGAATGTATACCGGGGGAGGGTTTTTCATTTCTCTCTAACCTCAGAGCAAACGATTTCTCGGCTCAAGTTCGAGGAGAGAGAGAGAGAGAGAGAGAGACAGAGAGGATGGATCAAGGATCGTCGATGAATTCGGAATTGAACGCTAAGACTTCAAGATATTAAAATTCAACTGCCGGAATAAGGGATGTGATGCCAGGAGTCATCATCTTCGTTCGTTTTTTTTTTTTTTTTAATCGTGGATGACTCGATAAAAATTTTGATCGGCATTTTTCCTACTGCGTCAAAAAAAGAGCATTCGTTTTTTTTTTTTTTTTGGAGTTATTTTCGTGCTTAGGAAATCTCGTGTGCCGAAAGTGCCAATTTTTTTTTTACTCTCTCATAAGGCTTAAGCGCCAACAAGAGTGCTTTTTGTTCGACGGAAAAGTAATCGTGTTTTACGAATCGACGAAACGAATTTTCTCCGTCCGTCTCCCGACTAATAATTATAAAATGAAAAAAATGTTCCTGCGATGTAGTTGACGCGAAAAATGCGTATGCGTGTATATATGAAATTTTTTCCGAACGAGACTGAAGGGAGAATGGACGAGAGCGAGCTGATGTATGAAACGTCGTCCTAAAGTATAAAGTTAATTCTTTGTGTGTTCCATGCGCTAGGAAAAAAACAAATCTGTGATCCCGAGCCCACGGATAAAGCCGAATGCTCGCTAAAATATCATTCATTTTTAAATTAAAAAAAAAAAAACTAATAATAAAACAATAATGCGAGAAGGTCCGAAAAATATCGGAATAAGAAATAAGAACCAATGAACTTGATTCTTCGATCTTTCCAAAACGAGCGCACTGCCAGATCACTGCCGTCAGCATTTTTTTATCGTCGGATTTTAAATTTTTTCGTTGTTCCATCTTATAATACGTAACGCGATGGAAAGAAAAGAATTGATAGCGCGCTCGAGTGCGTGAATCAGACGCATAAAGAGCGAACGGTTGTCATTGGAATAGAAGCAATAACGGCCGTTCGGTGAACGTACCACTGTGGTGCGTCTTATTATATGCACAGCTCCTGTGAGCGCACAAGGACATCGACATCCAGCGGCTCTCTCGCTGCCACGTCATTATAAGTGCGATCGCGCGTTGGAAGGACATTTTGTTGATTGTCGCAAGTTCGTTATAGCCTTCGATTGATATTCAACTATAAATCGCTCGATTTGTTTGATGAAAATGAAAAGAAAATTCAAAGAGAGATAATCGAAAGATTGAGAAAAAATTAAATGAAATGAAATTGCCATACTATAGCGATGGAAATTTAAGTACAGTCATAGAGTCTGTCTGGATCAAAACCAAACAGACTTATTGGGAAATATCGAATGTATAAACAATTTCAGAATATTTGATCGCAAATCGTTGATGACTTCCTGCTAAAACGAGTCGTGAGAGGAGAAAAAGAAAAAGCGGAGAGTTCCGGTGTTGCATGACAGTGACGATTTTTCGGTCCGCGCGTTTACTGGATTTATAAAAAAAGAAAAAAGGCAAAAAAAAAAAACCTAAAACGGATCGAATGACTTAACAGAAATTGAACTTTGCGGCTGTGCGTAGAATTGATTTTTGTTTTCTTCTTTTAATTTTTATGCAGTGAAAAAGACGAGGAATTATATAGGCGCGCGATAAATGATTTTCGTGGAACTTGAAAAATAGTCATATACGACCGCGATTTTTCATGGAAATTATTCGTCATCGGGGAGTTACGGATTCGTGGACAAAAAAAAAATAATTGTGCGCAATGAGAAACGCGAAATATCGCATACGACCGAAGCAGACCGGCGACGAAACAGCTGAGCGATGCGCGAATGAAAAAAAGAAGAATGGCACACGCGAAGGATCCTCGTTCGTGTCACGAGAGGGAAACCGTTAGCTCGTGTATATGACGAAGAAACCGGAAAGACGAAACGGAAACGAAAATACAAGGCTCGCGAAGCGGCGGCAGGGAAGGAGGGAGCGGGGGGAGGGGAGGGGCGGTAAGTCAATGAACGATGCGAAGGTGGAAAAGACGCTGAGCTCGCTGGGAACAGTTTTGTATACCGCTGGGAAAACAAAGGATAACCCACTTTTGAACGGAAGGAAGAGAAAGAATACAAAAAAAAAAAAAACGAGGAAGACTCTGGGCAGACAGTCCCACGTGTGCTAGTGGGCGCGTTATTCATTTTTATCTTTCTCGTTTTTTGTGCATTATTCGGCTTTCGCGACTGCGTGTCGATGAGTGACTGCGAAAAGATCGATCGAGGCGAAAGGAGAAATTAAGGAGAAAAAAAAACAGAAAAAAAAAATACATACGAGCTTAATTGTGAAAGTGAATATTAAAAATTGTTCAACTTGGACTTGACGATCGGGATGGATACGGACGTTCATCAAGGTGAGTTTTTGTACGACCAATATAATGAGTCCTTTGAGACAAGCTAATGAGGATTCGCGTGGCACTTCCCGTGACGAATCTTGGATTAATGTTTTAAAAAACAATATAGAAATTATAGACCCAATACACTGTAAAAAATCAGGGGTGTCAATTTGGTGCGGTGTTAGTGGTTAAAATCTGTGGTGTTATCGGCAGCACCGTTCTGATATCATGGTTGACCTCGTACACTGTATATCGGTGTTAAGCGATTTTTCATCAAAATTTAACACTAAGCCCAGTGTTTCACCACATCGCGCACAATTTTTTCATGAAAGTACACCGTTTATCTTCTGATACGACACCACTCTAATGTCGTGATTAGTTAAATCCGGTGTAAATATATGCTTCGAAGGCGCAGTTGAACTCACCGACTGAGTGCTATTTCAATTAAAATTATAATTCATTTCGGCAAACAACTTTGGAGATATACAGACTTAAAGAATGAACCCGGAATATTTATTAACGGCATGTTAACGCCGTTCTGAGCGAATATCTCCCGAGTGGCGGTGTTAGCTAGAAACGAATTTGCGTTGCACTTGTTCGGTGGTAATTTTTCACACATGACGGTGTTGCGCATATACTGAAATATACGACTTGATGTGTGAAATTTAATCGCCCAAAATAATCATAGATAAATTCGTTTGGAGTCATAGGATACACCGAATGGTGTATGAGAACTCGTATACTAATATCATTTAAATACAAGAAACTCATAAGGAAGCAATAGCGTAGTGGTAGAGTGTCGGTCGTTAGGTAGGTCGTTAGGTAGGTCTCAGGTAAAATCTCAGGTAGGCTCAAAATTAATTTCGACGGAAAAACGTCCGCGCTTCGAAGCCGGAAACACTCGTGAAAAAAAATAATTTCCAAATTTTTAATTTTTTTTTTAAATGGTTATTTAAGGGTCGAAAGTGCTGAATTCGTCGATTGGAGGATAGTGGGTTCAAATCCCGGTCAACGACTTATTATTTTTTTTTTTTAATTTACAGGATTTTCAAAAATAATGGAACATCTGTTTTAAATTCATTCATCGATCATTCTTAATTGCTAATTTATAAATAATAAAAAATATTTATTATGCCAATTTGACCCGCGTTTTTCATTTGGCTTCATTGACACGATAAATGCGTACAAAAATAACGAACTTAAAGTGTGTTATTATAACACACTGTAAAGTGTTAGAATCCACTGTAGAATCCGTCCTGGTGTCAAATCGGATGAACCGCAGTCTGGTGTCAACTATCAATACTTAACACCGGACAATCAACACCAACAGGTCACACAGAGCGGGGTGGACCACTATAGAATTCGTGAGCGGTGTTGAATTAGTGTCAAATTTAACACCACATTTTTTACAGTGTATAGCGGCGTGGAAATAAAAAAAAAAAAAAAAATTTAACCGAAGAGTTAATTCTCGCGATCTTCATTGTGAAACAAAATTTCGATAAGGCCATTGATGGGATGCAAATTGTGTGCCGAGGAAATATCTCTACACGCGTATTCAAAAAATTATGTATTAATATATATATTATAACCCGGAAAAAACCGGGATAGAGGAACGATTCGGAAAAAAATGCGGCTTGAACTGAACCGGGATTCGAACCCGGGACCTCTCGATTGCCGGTCGAGTGCTCTCCCAACTGAGCTATCCAGCCGCTGCCACATTCGTCTCCGAATCGTCCTCATACCGTGTTACAATCCCCCCTGCCAGAGTCGAATTGACCCTGACAGTTCGACTCGTATAACTCGGACTAGGGTACTACAGACTGGGATTGTCTGAGGGACGGTAGGGGAAGAGGTACAACGGGCAGGGGACACTGCCCGAGGGGGCTAGCTCAGGAAGGGGAATCTCAGGGCGGGTCTCCCACCGACCGTGTCAGCCTCTTAGTTATTACCTCTGTGAATTAATTAATTTTCATTAATTAATCAACAGTGGTGGGCATTTTCACGATGCGTCGGGGCCCTCTTGTTGGGCGCCACTTTTATAACCCGGAAAAAACCGGGATAGAGGAACGATTCGGAAAAAAATGCGGCTTGAACTGAACCGGGATTCGAACCCGGGACCTCTCGATTGCCGGTCGAGTGCTCTCCCAACTGAGCTATCCAGCCGCTGCCACATTCGTCCCCGAATCGTCCTCATACCGTGTTACAATCCCCCCTGCCAGAGTCGAATTGACCCTGACAGTTCGACTCGTATAACTCGGACTAGGGTACTACAGACTGGGATTGTCTGAGGGACGGTAGGGGAAGAGGTACAACGGGCAGGGGACACTGCCCGAGGGGGCTAGCTCAGGAAGGGGAATCTCAGGGCGGGTCTCCCACCGACCGTGTCAGCCTCTTAGTTATTACCTCTGTGAATTAATTAATTTTCATTAATTAATCAACAGTGGTGGGCATTTTCACGATGCGTCGGGGCCCTCTTGTTGGGCGCCACTTTTATAACCCGGAAAAAACCGGGATAGAGGAACGATTCGGAAAAAAATGCGGCTTGAACTGAACCGGGATTCGAACCCGGGACCTCTCGATTGCCGGTCGAGTGCTCTCCCAACTGAGCTATCCAGCCGCTGCCACATTCGTCTCCGAATCGTCCTCATACCGTGTTACAATATATATACACAGCCTGTGAGATTTTTCGTAGCGGAGTTGTTTTGGCTCAGCTATAGGTCTAGGTCGATTATACGAGACGATTCAGCCTTCCATCTTATACTTTTATTTTTTTTTTTTTTTTTATTTTTTCAATAAAAATGATGACAAGTCGTTGAGCATACGAGACGCGACTCGGTGAAGGACGAACGACTATTAACGAACCGAGTGCCCAATAACGAAGATTTGGGAAAAAAAGAATCCATTTAAGAATAAATGTATAAGAATGTGGAGACTTTAACGCGTTATTTAGGGGGGGGGGGGGGGGGGGGGGTACCGTCATGCACGATTCACGCTCAAACGCATTGACTGTACTCGTTGATAATTAATGAGAAATTTTTGAGCGTTTTGAGAATCATTAATTAAGAAAAATAGCCACACTGATTACTGTGAATGTATTTGAACTTTTTTTTTACCATTCAAAAATGGTTATAATTGGTCGCGAAAATTAAATAGGAAATTCAACGCGCGCATATATCTATCTAATTTATTATTTTTTATACCGTCGATTTTATTCTTCATTTATACATTTAGATAATAATTTCACGATTTGTTTTAAATTTCGGGGATAATATTAATTTATAATATCGAGGAATCGCAAAAAAAAAAAATAAAAACAGATTGCGCAGCAACAACACTGAGAGTTAAATGGATTTGAAACATTTGAAACAATAAATTATACGGCAAGATTTTCCGGACGATATATAACGAGTATATTGCTATATGCTTGGCTGTTATTATAACTGCAAATTCCTTCGAGTGCGGCGGTCGCGGCAGCTAGGCGTTTGAAATTTATATCCGACAATGAGAATCGGTTCAAGGTATTTTCTGTCTCTCTCTCCTCTCTCAAAGTCGGCGAAGCACGAGATTAAATATAAATGAGGAATTTCAGGTTGAATCGACAAGTTCGTGAACCTCAAAATTAATTTTTTTTTGCATTTTTTTGCCATTTTGTTTACGAAAGTAATGAATTAATAGGTATTGTTTATATTTTCGGGAAATTTTCACCAACAATTTCCGACCCTAACACCAGATTGGAGCATTTAATATTTTTTGCCAATATATTAGAAAAATTATTGCGCAGCGTAAAAAACATTGTCAGTGTGAAACGGACGAATTATTAAATTGAAAAATCATTAGCAATATACTTACTAATGAAAATCATTGATAAATATATATTTTTTTTTTCACTTCAATAAAGCTCACCATTCACATTCACAATTCTGTTTCTATGATGCAATCTTTTTTTAGCCATAAACAAAATAATAAAACGATAAAATTAATGAATGATATCGAACGACGTTTCTACACGTTTCTTAATGATGATTTTTTGTTTCTGTGCTGTCCTGCAAGATATCGAGAGTATTTCTGAAGAAAGAATGAAAATGTCGAGGTTCCCTCGACTTCAGGGTGTCCCTCAGATTTGTCTCGAAATGCCCCATATCCATATCTATACATAAATATACCCAATGCGTGCGTATGTATACACTGACGAAATCGAATGATCTTCATGCACATCGGGACGGAGCGTGGGGATATCCCTAGGTCAACTAGAAAATCGAGAAACTCGCCCGAACATGGCTATAAATATCGAAGTCTCTCCTCGGGGCGTCTAGGCCGAGCGCGAGAGCTTCAAGTGCGCGGATCGACGCACATAGACGCGGCAAAATATCCGCGACAAAGTTATTGTTGCGTCGCGTCGACTTCGAGCTTCTCGAATCTCGCGAGAATTGCAATAAAAAAATTAAAAAAAAAAACAGAGTCCGAGAATTGCATCGACGACCGAGGCCCTCGATCTAGCTTTTGAGAATTTCAAATTGCTATACGGGCGTGTAAATAAAATAGAAACTTTAATAGTCGTGTGGCGAGAAGATTTATCACTCTCGTTACGCCGATATGTGCAATATAGTCACGAATAATGAAAGATCCTTTAAAAATAAAACTTGACTTTTTTTTTCGTATTATTCTTTTCGCAAATATGCGACAGTGCGAGATGAAAATAAAGAGGGTCCGGTTCCTCCAAATGAAAAATTACAACATACTGCGTATAGAATTCGATCAAGAATATTCATATATATATATTTTTTTTTATCTAAATAGATCGATCCAAGTACTTTGAGATATCGCTAAATAGCTTTACGTTCTCGCGTTTGTAGACAACGAACAAAGAACCTTTTGCTTGTCGAATATAAAATACGTTTGTCTCGGCGGGAGGTCGTCGCCGCGCGAGCTCCCCGTATAGAGCGTTCGATCTTCGTGATCTTGCGAAATTCAGGAGCAACGATACTCAACGTCGGCATATATGTACGCAATGTATATATATATATATATATATATATATATGTTCAATAAAGAGACCCCCGGGAGTCGTCGAAATATTGCTCTCGAGAGATGAAGAAAGAGGCACGAGTAGAAAACAGTAGCAGAAATATCAAGTAGACTGTACATGGTTGCGAAATTATAGTCGATACAAATATAGCACTAAACACGTCGAGTTTAATTTGTAATAAATCAATACACGCAATAATGTAAATGGGCTTTGATAAAAAAAAAAAAAAAGAAGAAGATCCTGGATCGATTGTGATGATCCTATGCGATTCGCACTGAGAATAATGATTTCATTTGGCTTTATTTGTACTCGTATGAAATAACAAACATATTACGATATATTGAAGCAACTTTTGCTCTTGTTACGTTATACAGTCAAATGAGCGCTAAATTTTCACAACGATTTTTTCAAAGCTTAATGCACCAATTAGCTAAGATTAATGCACCGGTAGCTAAGATTGACTTTCATTACGCGTTCTTAACCTAGAAAAATATGAATAACGATGGATTTGCAAAACCATCGACTGCATGCATGCAAATTTCCATGATGGAAAATTTTCTTTGATTTTTTTCCGTTCATTTTTTTTATCGATTTTGATGCATCACGCGCAGCTTATTTAATTTCTCAAAAGTTGCCCAATGCATTTGACACGTGGATTTTTTTGTAGGACTGATCGTTTGACAATCGCAGCTCATTGTCCGAGCGTCGAAAAAAATTCTTTCGCAGGCAAGCTGCAGTAATTTTTGTACGATTAGTCTAGAAAAAAATCTACGTGCATGGTTAAATTCGTAGCATATTTTTTTAGGAACAAAATAAGCAGCGATGCATTAAAATCGGTAAAAAAAAAAAGGATTATTCGTTGAAAAATCTACATTGTTTATTGCCCTGTTAATTAATTCATTACTAATTTATCACCGCATACATTGACTATTTACTCCACACAATGTAAATTACTTTTTTGCTACAATAAAATGATAATCAATGACAAACGAATCGTTGAAAATATAAACGAAGAATTTTTTTTTTCTTTTTCAATGTAACGAGAGACACGCTCATCTCTGCACCGAAGGTTTTACAAAAAAAAAAAAAAAAAAAAAAAAAAAAAAAAGTACTTCAATCGATCGTTAGAGCCACTCAACAATGGAGGTCAGTACTCGACGGATTGATCGAGACAGACGGAAAAGCTTCCAAGATATAACATGTATAACGTATACACCTAGCGAGAGAGAGAGAGAGAGAGAGAGAGAGAGAGATAACGTACAGCAGACTATCACGACCTATGCCAATCTCTTGTACTATAAATATATCCCTACTCTCTGGTCATCACGGAATTACTCATGTATACATATATATAATGTGCACATTCACATAATCGCATATACATATATATATGCTGTAAACGTATATAATATAGTACATCAGAGGATATTAGACTTTGTGCGTGATATATGGACTACCACCCTAAGCTCAACGTGTTAATAGACAAAGTATAAAGTGACAAAGAGAGAGGGAAAAGAGAGGCGCATGCGTGCGCAATCTTTTACGAAGGCCCCGCGAAACGGGCAAAGCGCGCAAGTCCGTTGTACATAATAGACAACGAAACTTATAGTCCCCTCTGGTAGCGTGTGTTTTACTATCTCTAACGCGATTCGCGCGAGCGTCAGTGCGCCAGAGAACGGTCGAACTCATATAGCTCTCTTTGAAATCCGACATTGCTGAGCGCGGTCCACTCTCGCGTCTTCTTCGTCCACTGCTTTAATATATGCAGCACGAATATATCGCATTATAGTGGACCACTATACCATTATACCAGCATTAATACACACACACACACACACACATATCCATGTGTTCATTTATGTATCATGGTACATGTAAACTGAACTATCGTGACGCTTCGCGGGACGCCCGAAGACGACGACCCCGCACGCGCAGCCATATTTGTCGCAGAAGTGCATTTTGTCTCGCGCTTTTCGATGCAACATGTATATATCGGTGCAACAAACTAAATATTTCATTCCGTTGATCCCTTTTTTTTTTTACCATTCGCGATAAATGAATTATGATGAAAAATGATTGTTTTTTTTTTTCGTTGTTGCAATGTTAAACGTCGATAATATGGTGCTTCGATGTACTCGAGCTTTGGGGTGCTTAAAGTTTGAGTAAAAGTATAACTAGGGCCGATTAATCGGACTGTAGGGACAATTTTCGAGTGAAGATTTTGATAAATATATTTTTTTTTTTTTTTGTAAAGTTAAATACAGCAATTGTAAAATATTGCATTGCTCGTGTGTTCAAAGAAAAGAAAAAATAATAATTCATGACTCGTTGGAACAAAGATTGATTTTCGTAGAATTTTTTTTTTTTTGTTTGTGAAAAGTGTCATTCGTCGCTATAGGTCGGAGTGCTGTGAATAGCAGAAATTTTTTTGATCGAGGATGTTCTTTGCTTGTCGTAAGTAACTTTTCGTAATTCATTTGTCCTATCTGTTTACCGATCGAATATATCGGTATTTTTCATAGAAAAGATATATTTATAATTCTTTTTTTTTTATTTGCACGAATTTCTCGCGTTATAGCGCGCCTATCCGTACAGTCCTATTCGCGAGAAAATTTTGAAATCCATATGAGTATACGACCCCTGTTTATGGCTATACGCGGTGGAAGATCTCGCGAGAGACTTTCGGAGATTTCAATGCCGCGCGTGTGCGTATATGCTTTGCTCAAAGCGCGCTCTGGTACGGCGAGAGATGTTACATAGAGAGACAAGATTTTTGCGCGAGAATCTCGCTGGCCTTCGCGAATATCCTCGGAAATATTTCGATTTTGTTTCTCTCTCGCCAAATTTTTTTCTTTCTTTCTTTCTTTCTTTCGCGCGAATTTCGCGAGAGCAAAAGTGAGACGAAAACACACGTGATCCGTGTGCGCCGAACTATGCCAGTTTGACGCTTCGACGGCCATCGCTAATGTCGACGAGAGGCTCATCGTGTATACATAAATATTTTCGAGAGAACGATCGAGAATATTTATTTTTTTTTCCTCTCCTCTTATCTCTCCTGTCTCTTTTGCATTAAATCGCCGCGGCGGTATTACGAAATAGGCCGAAATCGATTTAAAGTATATTTATTCAAACTCGTGAATGGTCAACGTTCAAGTTCAAGAAGATTGAGAATTTTTTTGTTTTGTTTTGTAAATAAGACGATGCGAAGGAAACGGATTGCGCGATATTCCTTAAGGAGGTTCTTAACATATATTTGGTTGCGGCAAGGAGAACGTATAGCGCGGCGCGGGCGACGTGCAGGGCAGAGGTTGCGTTCGGCATTTGTTTCACCAAATACGTTTTCATTTTATTAATTTGCCATTACTCACGCTCAATATTCTGTTTACAAGTATATTTCACAATCGGCGCACGGTGAAAAACTTTCTTTATGGGCAAATTATATCTATGAAGGTCTAATCTGTCGTTTAAGCGATTCTTCGGGGAAATTTTACCGTTTTTTCACTCCTAAAATAATCTCCAATCGTAGCTTCGAATTCTTCTCCCATAAGAGCCCACGTATTTGCGGCACATTTAATGTTTTTTTTTCTCCTCAACTACGCGGTCAAAAAATCTGAAGTAATTACGGTGTATTCCTAAGTACCGGCACAAACCTCCCCTAAAATTTTAGAATCATTCTTACCGTTTTTATCTGGGTTAAGAACCTCCTTAAATTATAGTAGGTAACTTGTCCAGTTTTTATCCCGCAGTTCATCACTCGTTTCGTAATTTTTTCTTTTTTTTCTTTTTCACGGTTAAACCGTAAACGAGAATTAGGTTTTATCGTCGTTCACGCTTTACAGTGCTTCTGGAAATTTTTATGACACGAGATGGCCATCGACTCTCGAGGCTCTTCCTCGTTTCGAGAAGATCACGATCATCGCGCGCGCGAAACGCGTTTCGTGAAGAAATCGGAAGCATCTCTCTCTCTCTCTCGCGAGAAAGATGATCTCATGGGCGGCCCTGACGAATTATTTCACGTTGTTTTTTTTTACTTTATACCTATCACTGACAGTAAAGACAAGATTCGATTTATCGAATGAAATTTTTTTTTTTTTTTCATTTAATTTCAAGTTCCGTTTCATTTTACGACGTAAATTTTCTTCGCTCGAAGAGACAAACTTTGGGAGCTCGCATGAAGTTTTCCTGGGAAGTTTATAACGCGCTTCTTATTGGGACACCCAATCAGGCCTCGAGGCCGTCGAGAAATGACGCAACAATCACTCTCGAAGGGATCACACACACTCTCAGTGACGCCATCGTCGAACTCCGCTATTCTAATGGCGGATTAACCTTTACAATTCCGGCATGTCTTTCATCGACTTTTTTTTGTTTTTATTACTACAACTTTTTCATCAATATTATTGGATTGGATGCGGTGAACCACCCCTCGCGCCACTATAGCGGCTTCCGGGATTGTAAACGGTTAAAATAAAGAAAAATTAATCGAATACTCGTTTATATATATGCTTCCTCGTAATTTTGGCTCATTGATAATTTTTTTTCCTCCATGCGCATCAACTATGTCTGTCAATTTGGGACTCGTCGTACGGAAAAAGCTTTTTGTGAACGCGAAAAAAAAAAAAAATAGCCAAAAGCAATTACTTGCGTCACATCTTTAAGGATGTATCGGACGTACCTTCCCAACCAAAAGTGACTTTCGTCGACAATATTGCATACTTCATGATAAGATAAAAATCGGAAAAAATTCGACCACAATAAAGACGACAAGAAGATTACTTTTTAATAATAATAATGCCCAAAAGTTATCAATAAATTGTTTAAACGAAACATTGTTCATCAAATTTTTCGGAAATGTTTTTTTTTTGTCATGTAAAATAAATTCGTTGATTTTTCTGACTACACATGAATTTTTTTTTTAATTTTCTCATCATTTTTAAATTTCGGTTTTCGGAAATTACGAAACTATTCGTTCCCTGGAAACTTCTTAATTGTAATATACAACATTTTTATGCAAACATATCCAAAATTCATGATTTTTCCTTCATTTTTCAAAATTAAAAAATTTTCAAAAACCGAAATTTTAAAATAAGAAAATTCTTAAAAAAAATTCATGTATTTAGAAAAATCAACGAATTCATTTCACGTGTCAAAAAAAAACTTTCCCCAAAAATTTGTTAAACAATGTTTCGTTTAAACAATTTATTCATAACTTTTTGGCATTATTATTGTACAAAATTAATCTTCTTATCGTCTTTATTGTGGTTGAATTTTTTCTGAATTTTATGTTATCATAAAGTATGCAGTATTGTCGACGAAAGTCACTTTTGGTTGGGAAGGCACGTCTGATACGTCCTTAACGGATATCTTTTATGAAAAAATTCAAAATTTCGGATAATCTGAAATACTTAATCGATTCTCTTGAAATTCAAAATACAAAATCCATTCGAGCTTCGTTAAAATTTTCCCAAAATTTTCGTCAAAATTTCAAAATAATTAAAAATAATTTTAAAACTCTTGATCACTTTTGATAAAAAAAAAAAAAATTGAATCAAACGATGACGTAGTTTTGCATGATGTGACAAATTTCTAATTTACAACTATTAAGTGCTTTGACATTGAACGATGGATGTTTTTATTTTTATTTTTTTTTTTACGAAAATAGCTTCCTCTATTGAAAAACAAAATTATTTATAATTTATATGCCTTGGAAAAATATACATAAATATGAAATAGTCATTATGCTGATTAGTCTTCCGGTAATATCATACATAATATGATCGAGGTCGATCATTGCCGAAGCTGTGTGTGATTTCGGTGCGATATCATTGCCACTGCGTAGATGGTTATTCGATAATTTTGGAATATTGAAATTCTGAGATATCTCGCGATGTCATTTACGAAATCTCCGTGGGCTTAAATTCCGATATAAAAATGCCGTTCGAAATGATAAATCATTGCGGCACGTTTGATTTATGTTTGATCGGAAAAACATATAGGTCTAAAATATTTTCCTTGCTCGCCATCAAACGTCGTTAAAATAAATAAATTAAAATCAGTGTGGAAACAAAGACATTGATGATCGGTTTTTTTTTTTTTCATTCAAGGCCCCGCAGACCCAGTCAGGATATCTTATTTTACCGCTTAGAGTGTGGTAGAGAAAATTGGACCCGAAGATCGTACCTGAATTTCGTGATAACGATCGATGCATTGGAAAAATTCGATGTGTAATTTGCTAAATTACCTGACAAATTTGACAGTGAAACGATTTGAGAGTTATCCAACAGCCATAGATGAGAATATGCATAGATATATATATGTAACCAATAGGAGTATACAGAGGCCATTAATACCCAACCAGTATACAGTTGAATATATCCCGGTATGTCGTATATGTGTCTCCTTAAACAATAGGCAAATTGCTCGTGCTGCAATCTCCGGCGCGCGAAACCACCAAATGACATTCCAGCAAGATCATGGACTCGCGCAATACTCCCTGGGTTATGCTCTTAACGAGAATATGAGCACATTTGTACCGGGTATATAGTTGGATCGCTGCATTTAACGAGACTCATGCGCGAAGAGATACGCGATGATTGATGATCCTATCGAACGAATATAATCGAGGAAAATCGATGAGGATGCTACGAGAGGCAGAAGAGAATTACGATTTTGAACCGAGAAGCTAAACTGATTTGTCGATGATTTATCGAAGATGATACTTGGACGATCGTAAAATCATTTTGTTTTCACGGAGAGACTTTCTTCGATACCGCAGACAAGTCAGGATGTATGACTTGATTTTATTTGTAAGAATAATTTGATCGGATTTTGATGAGCATATGAAAATCGGCGAGACATTATTTATACGTTCGGGATCGAAACAACTTGGAGCAAAATTACTCGCGTTTTTTATTTTTTCATTTTCCGCAAAATTTACAATAACGGATTATGTACCGTTGAACATGGCAAACTTTTTGGATCGTTAAGGACCCCGTTCGGAGAGAGGATTGCTTCTCTCTTATCTCAATCAACGAGGTAGATAATAAACTCTGCAACGACCAAAAGTATTATATCGGGTTTCAACTGTTGGCGTCGTCGTAGTGGTAATAGTGGAAATTATCAAGCACTCCGCGTTTCATTTCGACTTTGACCCGGAAACGACGCTTTCACCGCTCGTCAGCGGCCCCCCTTAATCTCCATTCCCTTCACTGTTTCTACTTTTTTTTTCTCTCATTGTCATCGAGATTCGAGTCGACGAGTCAGACTCGTCACGGCAAAGAGCCCAAAGACCGTGTAACGCGCGATTCTCGTCTGACCACGCGCGACCTATTCTACTAGCGAGAGTACACGCGACTAAAGAAGAGAGAGAGAGAGCGGAAAAGAGAGAATGACTGATTTGTACCATGCACTTTCGCTATTTCGTCGAATACTCAACCGGGCTTATGAACACGAACAAAAGTCTCGTGTTTACGAGCCATTCAATGAAGATGTGCGCAAAAAAAAAAGTACATATACGTACGCAGACCATGAAAACACGTTAAAATTCATTAAAAGTTGACATGGGAAAAAAGTGTTTTGGCACTTTCCTCAATTTTGGGAGAATGAATTTAGACAATCACACGCTTCTAGTCATTTAAAAATTTCTCTTAAACTCGTGTGTGTGTGTGTGTGTGTGTGTGTGTGTGTGTGTGTGTGTGTGTGTGTGTGTGTGTGTGTGTGTGTGTGTGTGTTGAAAGAAACATCTTTGTTTCATCTGAAAAAAGTAGAATTTTGGCTATTAACGAAAAGATTATCAGATTGAAATTAAATATTCAACTTTTCTTTTTCTCTTAAAAAAAAGAGCACGAAAGATCACGCCCATTTAACGCTCTCCGTAGTTTCGATTGGCTCTCAAGTTCGGGGATACGCCGATGATGGCCGAGAGAGTCCGAAATATGCGAGCGCATGTCCCGATCGCACGACGCGACCTATCGTGGTCTACGCGACGCGCGTCTTTTGAAAAAAAAAAAAAAAAAAAAAAAAAAAAAAAAAAAAACCGATACTATTGATAATTCGCGAGAAAATAAGATTTCAGCGAGAAAATTTTGATTCTAGTCGTCATAAATTGTACAAAAATAGAAGACTACAAGTTTGATTCATAATATTTGTAGCTTTAATACTTTTTTTAAATTCCTATCAGATCTCAGCACGGTCAATATGCGCAAAGTTTCTAGCCAATTCGTGTACCAGCAGCATTGTAACATATAAATAATATTGGCAGCGCAAGAGTATTGGAGCTACGTGTGTACGAGTTGTACAGCAAGAGTGCAGTATCCTTAGTGATAGTGTGCGTGCGTAAAATATCGTCTGTATACGAAAGTTCCCTGCAATGGTGTGATTGACATTAGTAAGTATGCCATGGCCGACCACTCGCATCGTCGTTGGTATATATCGCGTATATTCTCGCTATATGCTCTTATACACCGCGAGAGCTTCGTGCTGTGCGAATGCACCTCTCCTCCTGCCCACACACTTTTCACTTACACAAATACACGTACATATATAGATAAATATAATACATCGATCGCTTGCAAACAAAAAGGCACAATTCACGGTGTATTCACCGCGTAAAGTGAAGTATCAAATGCGTCTTTTTGTCTGTTAACGGTCAATATATACGCGTACGATCTTACTATTTATACGTATACGTATAATGTACGATCGAGCGTCGAGTGCTTCGTGTAGGTGTTTGTCGGTGAAATTGGAGAGACGCGCGAGGACCGTTTGCCCCGGCTAGACGAGCCTCTATCGCAAAACTAATCTATGTGCAGTGAGAATTATCGTGAAGAATATCTCGTATCTTTGGAATTGAATAATCGTGATATAATATCCGTAAAATTGTTCACTTTTTTTTCAATCAAAATTTTCAAAGTTTGTCCATTTCAATTGTCATTCATCCGTTAGATAGAAAATGATGTATATAAACGATATATTCTAGATATATCGAATGTATTTATCATTAATGGAGAAACTTGGCCTAATTTTTTTTTATCATAAATAATAATATGAATTTATTCATTGTCCTATCGGGCTAGTTGTAGTTTTTCTTTTCTTTTTTAAATCCTTACCAGCTGGCGTCAGTGTAAGATCAAGAATTTCAGGATCCTCTCTGTCTCACAAGAGTCCAATGGATTTTAATCGTCCCGGTATTTTTCCTCCGCTACGTAATTCGCGAGAGGAAAATAACCGGTACTCACGTGGTAACGCGAAAAAGGGCAAAAAAAGAAATATATATATATATATATTCGTTGCATGTATATCGTATATGTGTGTAACAAGGTCCTCTTTCCTTCTCACTTTGCGTACCGACTTTTGTGTAATATATATACTTTTACTTTCGTCGAAAATTCACTCGCGGAAACCTGTTGGCGAGAACCACATTGGCTTTTTCTTTACGCGCATGCTTGTACTGTTTAATATATATCGAGGGGAAAGAGAGAGAGAGAGAGAGAGAGAGGGAGAGAGCGAAAGATGCTTTGGACTCTCAGCAGCGTGTCTTCTCAATCGTTTCTATACCTGAATTCGGGCTGGTTTGGCCCGCAAAAGAACTTTCATCGGTCTCAAGTCTACGTCGCAACCGAGACTTTCG
Organism: Rhorus exstirpatorius; assembly: GCA_963564615.1. Taxonomy (NCBI): domain Eukaryota; kingdom Metazoa; phylum Arthropoda; class Insecta; order Hymenoptera; family Ichneumonidae; genus Rhorus; species Rhorus exstirpatorius. The sequence goes on from OY751320.1 coordinate 26,551,353, forward strand.
TTACTTTCTTTCCTCGGTTAAAAACGAAACAACCGAAATTTCCAGCTCTCACTTCCCTCTCACTCTCGCGGAGTGTGTGACCTCTCTTATACCGGCGAGGAATAAATAATAAATTGACTCGCAAAACAAAACTCGAAGACTCGTCAGGATTCAGAGAAAAAAATTGAGTAATACCTCAAGGTTAAGGTGCACGATCTTTTGTATTACTCGACCGGCATTGCCTTGCCATAATTTATGTTTAATATGCGGCTAGTAGTACTTTTATTTAAATTCCGTGCGGTGAAGGGTTGTGAATCGATGAGTTAGGATTCAAATTGAAATGCACATTGCTCGCATGAGTATATATGAAGCAGTTATACTAATCTTATTTTGTAAAAATTCTCAAACCTATTTTTGTTCTCTTCTATATCATCAAAATTCATTTATCCCAAAAGAAGAAAGTGAAAGAAAACGTAAAACCCAAGAGACGAGTCTCTTGGCCCTGAAGTAATGTCTAATCAATCAACTCCTACTCTCTCTCTCTCTCTCTCTCTCTCTCTCTCTCTCTCTCTCTCTCTCTCTCTCTCTCTCTCTCTCTCTCTCTCTCTCTCTCTCTCTCTCTCTACCCAAAAGTGAAGGTGATCACAAAAAAATAAAATTGTCTTGGCCCACATAAATTTTTCATCGAGCAGTTCAAATTATTTATAAATCTCAAATTTTCTTATTCATGTTCACCGTATACGATTATAAATTCATACCACCAAACAAAATATTGGACCAATAGCAAAAATATTATAAATTGCTGGCCTTGTTTGCCTACTCTCAGATTTCTTCTGAAAATACATCAAGCCTGAGGCAAAAGTATCCAAAAAATCGAATCACGATTGAAGCAAAGTCGCGAGTGAATCAACCCCTGTACTTTCTCTCTGCCAAAAAAAAAAAAAAAAGAAAAACAAAGTTCATCGAACAAAAATACTGTTTTGCCAATTCTTACGCCTCAAGAGTATCCAAAATTTTAGGTATACTTGAAAAAATAACTTTTATCTCCCATTCCTTTATCCCATAATATCGTACGGAAATTCATTTGCAATGAAAATAAAACGAAAAAGAAAGAAAAATGGAAACGAAGTACACAAATTAAATTTATACATCGTGAGCTCTCTGCTCTGTCTGTCGACGCACGAATTTTCGCTCGATCACTCGAGGCCCGCAAGAAGATTCTCGAGGATCGTCGAAAGAGTGAAAGTTTCTGGGATTACGGCTCTTTTAGCGGCTCAAAGAGAGGCTGAACCTCTCTCGCGTGACGTCGGACACTCTTGGTACTTCTCAAACTTGTATTTTTTTTTTTTGGCATTGTGGGGCATTGGTGATCGGTGGTGGAAGTGGACGAAGGCGTGGATAAGAAGTCAAAGCGAGCGAGACTGATACAGAGAGCACGTAAATATATACATATATATATATATATAGACTCTTGCGTTATCGAGGTCACTGGTACCACCACCACCACAACGATCAACCACCACCATCGCGAGTAGTTCTCGCGACGCATCGTGTACGGCACGACACGCCGAGATCCTCATCGTCCGGTCTCAAACTGTTGGGCATCGCCTGTATACTTCTCCATTGCCCCCGAAAAAAAAAAAAAAAAAAAAATACTTTTGGTAGGCCCACCGCGAGAGCGCCTTCACTCCTTACCGTTCACCTCGCTCGGCTATAACTCCGATTATTTTGCATCATACGCACTCTGTTCGTTCGTAATGAAACAACCGAATTACACGGTTCATTCTCTCGCGTTCATGGATTTGCATGGCAATCGGAATTCCATGCAAAACACGTGATTTTTTTTATTTTCTCAATAAATCAGCTCTATCGTTGATTTTTGTCAACTTCCGGACTCCGTTCTATATCGTTCAAAGTTTCTTCTACGTACAAGAAGCCAGACAGAGAGCAGCAAATTGTGCGATAAAGTTTTTTTTTTTTTTTTTTTCACATCGAAGTGACTCGGAATGTATTTTTCAAGGGTGCGTTCTTGGACCCTCTGTAGCCTTTGGACTTGTTAATAAAAAAATAAATAAAAACGTTTCTCGATCGCGAAGAGTGCGTGTGTGAAACATTTTCGCAAATCGATCGGAAATTTGGCAAACGCCCCCGAGTTTGTTTTGTACCAAAGACTGTGCGATTGTTTAATGTTTATTTTTCATCGTTATCGAGTAAACTTTCGATTATCATTACAGTGTCGCGCGTGCGTGTGCGATGAATTTTTTTTACCCAGTGAAATTGACGAATATGTTGTTGCATGGATTTTTCGTTAAACTTTACGGGAATCAGTGAACTTTATTCTCGATGTGACAAAGAAGTGTCGCGATCTTCTCGTGGATTACGGAAATATAAAAAAAAAAGGTAGCTTGGTGAGTGAATGTGTTACGAGAGCAACGCAGAGAGAGAGAGAGAGAGACGCGTGGATTAACATGGATTCGTTGGATACTCGTTCGAGAATTATCGAGGATTGTACAGTGTGATGTTGAATCTGACGATTCTAATTGTTTATACGTGATATACATAAATATATATATATATATACACGAAAGGAACAGGAACGTGATAACATGTGCACAAAGATGAGTGTACTTCAGGGCCGACATCTAGGTACGAAAAAACACGCTGTGAATACTAAATTTCAATCAACCTATATCGTGATATACTTTAGACATTGTATATGTATTTTTAATTAACAATCGAAAAATCGTACGGAAAGGAATGAATCAAGTCAGAAATTGAATTATACATAACGCTGTATTTCATTATGGAAAAAAAATGTCTTCCTCATAATTTTATCGTGGTCACAAAGAAGCTTCCTCTGTGAGCAATTGGGAGTTTGAATGAAATTTTTTTTATTTCATTATCCGGTAGTTTAGGAAAAAAATATTTAGGACGTATTTTTTAATTTTTTTATTTGAATCAAAATTGCCGTTGATACAACAAATTGAAAACTATAACATTATGACGTCACACATGTTACGCTATATCGATATATATATCAAAATCCGTGAAATTAAATTGCCTATAACAATGGGCATCTTTCATTTTTAACGAAAAATAAAAAATACGTTCTCATTATTTTTACTTACATTGTGCGCCCCAATGATTGAAAAAAAAAAAAAATTCATTCAAACTCCCAATTAAGATTTTCTACTTTATCTTCCTCGCACTGAGTTCGCGAGCGAGAGCTTACATTGAATTATTTAAATTGAAAAAAAAAAAAAAAGTTATAATGCAAAGTAAGGAAAAGAAAAATGAATGTTGCATCGAAAAATCGAGTTTCATTGCAAAATATATAATTGACAAGCGACTGAGCACAAAAATCAATGATTCTTCCTGCTCGACTTGTTTTTGTTGTTTGTCGAGTGGGATATTGAGAGCGATATAAATACGCGCGTTTTCCCGTTACTCAACGACGAAACAACAACGCCAACGAGAGTCAACGATTCTACGGGTATCGCTTGCTCGCGCCTCTCGTTACGCAAACACAAATATAGAGAAATCCGGATAGAAGTGCGAGGCCGCGAGATCCCACACACGTAACTTCAAAAGATCGTTGAGGTTTTTCACTTTTTTTTCTTCGCTTATCCCTCTCACTCTAGTTTAACTAGGGCACAATAGAATTATCTATCTATCTCTATCTCTCGAGCTTCGCATCCTTTATTTCTTTTCCTACCGAAGATTGTGCATATATACATGTGCCGCAAGACCGCGAGTGCAGCTCGTCGTTCGCACTCGTGGGATCGCGGCTTCATGAGACATTTTCATGCATTTAGCATGCAGCGAGACATTCATTAATTAGACATCGAGAGGGAGATGTGTGTGGCATATAGTTCGTGTACGGTAATGAGAAATAAAAATTGTACTTAGTGTCGACAAATATGCAATCAGTTATAGCGAAATAAACGTTATTATATTATCGAAGTTGACCCGAATATGACTAATTATTATTAAAAAAAAATTTCCAGCTTTATTTGGCTCAACTGAAATTTCGTAGTAATTGATGAAAATATTTCTTCACGATGGCCAACTATAAGTTTGTTGAGATCAAATAAAGCTTTTTCACACTCCGTAGGCACTTGATTAAGATCGTTCTTACGTTCTTACATAGTCCATGAACATTGAAACAAATCACAATTATCAAAAATTTGTTCCCTCGACTATTCATTTGGTTAAATCGACAAATTGATCGATAAGTCAATGAATTTTAATTAATATCATTGTTACGATGGGCGTAATTATTCTTTGGTTATCCTCAGACGACGTTCTTAATGAAGTTCTAAATCAAACTACGATTGACAATTACGGTCGACCGATTCAGCATCAACTTTTTCATTTTTCTAGTCTGCCAAAAGTCTCAGAAAATGTCTGCATTAACGTGCGCGGTGTCTCTCCTGAATCTTCATCATTTTTTTTTTTTTGATCCACGACAATTGTATCAGCTGTGAGAGAATAAAATTTCCGGGCTAGGAATTCGGCTCGTTATTCGGTGCCTCGTTGGGACACTCTCGCGTTCTCCGTCCCTCTGGCCGAAACGAGCTTATGACACAACGTGGCACAGCTTGCCGTAGGAAAAGTAAGGTAAGGCCAGAGAGTGGTATAATAGAAACTTTCACTCGAGCGGCCGCGATGAGGTTCAACGTACGGTACTCACCGTTTCTCGTGCCCCCCCCCCCCCCCCCCCCGTGACTCTCTCGCTATTCCCTGCGCTTGCTCAGGCACCGTTGTAAGTTTTTGCCCCCCCCCCTGCCCCCTGCCCCGCGAGAAGCAGCAAAAGTAACGAACCGAGACGGATCATTCTCAATCTGCTGTGCTCGATTGCCCCGAGAGATTTACTTTCGTCGCGGAATTTACCGCTGTCTTTTCCCTTTCGATTCTCGTATATTTTCACGCGAATAACATGAATTGTACAATTCCATCCAGTAATCATATCAGAAATTTACAATTATACCGTTGTAAAATTACAGCGGAATTGTTTCGCAAAAAAATTTTTTTTTTTTTTCAAATAATTATAATTTACCATTGTTTCATCTCAAGCGCAACGTTTCACTTCATTTGATCTCTCGACGTTGTTTCATTGCTCATGCGCACATGATAATTAAACGTGTGAGAAATTCTAAAACGAAAGCTTATCAGAGCAGTCACGATAATTCTGCTTCCTCGCGGTAGTTCCACGCGCGGGAGAGAGAGAGAATAATTCTTGTCTGAACACGAACGAGCCGTTTCTACTTCCTCGCTATTATAGGGGAAATATCAGAAAATGGCTCGAGCAACTACACTGCGTTATAAATCTTTCGCGACTTTATTCTCACGTCAATGAAACATTGAATATATGTCTTTCATTTCCTTTCTCAGCACACGAGACGTGTACGAATTAAACGACTTAGTTTCAAGATTATATACCCTCGGAAATTTACTTCGACGGAAACTTGATTCATGTATATATACGGTACTCATATGTAAAAGACGTAAAGCGCAACGATGACGAAAAGATTTTTATCGTTAAATTGCCAACGTAATTGTCAATCAAGCCTTCTCATTATATTGACCGATGGGGGAGGACCCCCTGTTGATCCACGCTCGCAGAAGGGAAGACACATCGAAGCATATATATAGCGACGCGGAAGTGCGACGAAATTTACGGTTGCGAGCGCGCATACACAGCCAGAAAAGGAAAAAGTTGAACAAACAGCACGCTTATCACGCGGATAATCATACGGTCGAGCGAGTAAACAAAGAAGAGTTTGTCCAATACACGTTGAACCATTGGCTTGGTGAATAAAAATAAAAAAATAAAAATCCAAGCAGTGTGACTATGAGGGAGGGGAAAAAGACGCGCAAAAAGGAAAGGGGAACTCTCGCGGAGGAGATACGCAAAGCTAGGATGTCATAGCAGCGTGGGAGAATCACTTTCACCGCGTTCCTCGGGGCCGTTTACACACAAACACACACACACACACACACACACACAGACATGAATCACGTATAGACCCTCCACCAATGGGAGACTGCTTTATGGGAATGATAGCCTCTCGGCCATGCTGACGCTAAATTCTGAACGTTGCAACATAAATTGTACGTAAAATAAATCAACGAGGGTCTGACGAGACCGCCAAGAAAATAGTTCGAAACTGTTTCAACATATATGTCACCTTATATAGGGTCGACGATATACGGAAAATTCGATCAGCTATAGGCGTTGGGTCCCGTCTCAAAGTGCATCATTTTTTTTTTAAAGAATCGCAATTTAAATATTTAGAAATAACATTGAGAAAGTTTCGCGTATCACCGATCAAAAATTCGATATTTTTTTTGTGCTTGGAAATTTTTCTGCGCATGATTCGTTCTAAATTCTGAGATGTATACGTAATCTTAAGAATCTTTGAGAGGCTTTGAGATATTTGTGAAAACTTTGCTTTTGTAATAAGGAAAACGATAAATTATAAAAAATGAAAAATTTGATGATTTTTTTTTTTCTAAATTTGCGTCCAGCTTGAATTTCGGATTGAACGATGACGATTAATGGACGATTTAAAAAAATGCCAGTGCACGTTACAAAAGTACACTAAATCCATCTATTTTTTGATAGTTTTTAGGATTCATTGTTCCATCAACTCAATTTCTGCGATCAATAACAAAATAGCGAAGATAGGACACATCTGTTGATAATGATAACGTTGATACTTTCCCATACTGCTCCGAACCAATGCCTGATACAATCTTAAACAAACTAATTCCTGATATAAATTTAAATGAAATTCAGAGTCTGGAAAATGTTGGCTCTGAGAGAGAGAGAGAGAGAGAGCGATAGAGAGAGAGAGAGAGGGAAGGAGAGAAATAGAGAGAGAGAGAGAGAGAGAGAGAGAGAGAGAGAGAGAGAGAGAGAGAGAGAGAGAGAGAGAGAGAGAGAGAGAGAGAGAGAGAGAGAGAGAGAGAGACGTCAAATTAGGTAATTAATGTCTCATGTTACTGCGTCTCATTTGGAGAAAAGAAAAAATTAAAAAAAACGTCTACAATAGGAAGCGGAAGGGTTTTACTATACACAGCAGATGACAGAAAGAGGTCACCCTCTCGCGATAAGACAAGCAAATGCACACAGAAATGAAAGAATGACGACTCGGTCTCACCATTGGCACGTCTGGTCTATTCTCTTTCATATCATCGCGCTCTCTCTCTCTCTCTCTCTCTCTCTCTCTCTCTCTCTCTCTCTCTCTTTTCCACTCGCGCTACAACTTTTTCCTCTTTTATAAAACATTTCGACGTACTCGAGACGAGCCTGCCCGCCAATATACGTGGCTAAGAATACCTTAATTATAACTCGAGGGCTTCCGAGAGCTATCTCTTCCCCCCGGCCCTTCGTGCACGTATTCAGGTCATTAAGGCGTCCCATGGCTATTGTGTTCCTCACCGGCAGTGCCGCTATCTATCACACGACTGTTGATAATTTACATTCACGTTGCAATATAAGCTAAGTAGACGTATGTACTCCTTATAGACCTCGATCGAAAAAACGATGATTAAAAAAAAAAAAGCACAAAGATACGATATAAAAATTCACGAATTATAAGTATAAGAAAAATCTTTTTCAAAAACGTCAGTCATTTTGACCTTTCCCGAAAGATCGAAAATTCCTCGAAGCCAGCAGAGACAAAATTCGCCTTGGAAAATATGACTCTTCGAGTCTTCTTCCGCGGGGAGGCTTCGAGACTCGAAATAGAGTGAGACATTTGTCGTAAAATCTCGCCGCACTCGCATATCTCTCCGTTCTATTCGAGATCCAATCATCGGGACGAGTTAACCGCGCTCAAATAATCTCGGGGCGACTTGGTTTACGCGCGTCATTGAACGAAAATCTGTGGCTCTTGGCGATCGTCCGAGAGAGAAAGAGAGAGAGAGAGAGAGAGAGAGAGAGAGAGAGAGAGAGAGAGAGAGAGAGAGAGAGAGAGAGGGAGAGAGACCTTTGCGTCCGTAGTCGAATCATTTTTCGTTGTCTGCTTAGTGCAATTTCGAAACGATTTTAATTCAAACCTATCAGCGGCTAATCGAAACTTTCAAGAGATCTTTTTCTTTTTCGTTCCAACTGTCTTTTCATAGAAAAATTCATTACTATTGTGAGATTTAAATGTTCCGCGGCTCATTTTAAATTTGGACTCATTGAATGTTCTCGATGAATATTTTTTTCTTGTAAAATACATCGATGTATCAAAGCCAGGACAGAATAAATGGCCAGAGTCCAGTATGGAGAGTGTCAAGGGAGCCATAAAATGATCGTCTAATTTTAAAGAAAAATCTTGTGGAAAAAAAATCACGCGAATGAGCAAAACCTCTGGGACAAGGTTTATCAAGCTAGAAAGCTCGATCTATTATACACCAGATTGAATGCAAGTAAAGCTGCTGCTGCTGCTGCTGCGTCGTCATCATCGTCGTCGTTGAGCTAGAGGATCGCGCAGTATGCGACGACGATGACGACGACTACGTTGGCCGCGACTCTTCACCGGCGAGGCGGCGCATGCATGCATGCATTGGGTTACGCAAGAACGGCGCGGCGTGTGTGAGACTGCTGACCCACATACGCCAGGGAGCAAGGACCCCAATGCACCAGGTGTATATATATGATGACGAGAGCAGCCGCACATAGAACGGGGCGCAAAGTGGGGAGAGATTCGAGTCAAGAGAGAGTGAGTGAGAGAGAGAGAGAGAGAGAGCAAAACGGAGGGGTTGAGAGGCGCACGCGCAACAGAGATGACTTAAGACATGCTCGCACGTGTGTATGTGTGAGCAGGGTCTATAGTCAATGTTATATACACAGAGCGGGATGCACGTATACGATAAGAAGAGACTTTTTTGCGAGCTTTGCTCGATGCACGTTGCATCGCGTGAATGCACTTTGACGACGCCTTGAGCGGCGAGCTCTTCTTGGTACACACACGAATGTTACGAAGCGAGTTAGCCATGAGCTTAGGGGGAAAAAAAAAAGAAGGAAAATTCACGTTGCATTCAGCGTGTAAGAAAAAAACAGAGGCATCTACCGTAATCCCTGGATCCGAATAAAAGACTTTTTGAAAAAGACATTTTTGCGGGTATGATATCTTATTGGAAGCAAAAGGGCTAAGTAATTTTTGTTTTTTTTTTTTTTTTTTAATGTTTCTCTTGCGATAAAACTCCCAGGTAAATCATTTACGTGGTATTTCAGAGATTTACCGAGTGATTTGTCGAGAGATTTACCGAATGATTCAAGAGCTTAGAGGGAGATTCATCGATTATTGAGTCATTTTTGTTCCCGTACTTGTCTGACTATTTGTCGTTTTTTTCTACTTTATACAGCTAAAAATGTGTAGCTGGATGTACGATGAATATCTATACATTAAAACAAGAAATATTAGTACTTGTTATAGATGGGGAAGGAGAAAGAATCCATGCTAATTCCTATAGGCCTATACACGGCGTCGTGTTTCTCATAAATTATTCTGCTTAGAGCCTCATTTTTGGGAAGTTTAAGATAACGAAATTGAAGATCCAACGACTGGATTGTAGTAAATTATTCAACGGTTTAGAGTTTTATGAGAATTAATCGTTGAATAAGGTAAAATCGTTTTATTTTCTTTCTCGGCTGACCATTCGTTGATTTTTCTACTTTGAAAAGAATTGTATTCGATACGAACCTCTCTATCTGCGTGTTTAATGAATAAATGGGAATAAATTTTTCAAATAGTTTCTGAAATTCTAGTCAATACATCTCTCTGTCTACCTTAAAATAAAAAAAAATTCACTAAAGTATGGAGTGGAGCCTCGATTTTGGAAATATTTCAAATAACTGAGGTTCGAGTCAATTCGAGGATTTATAGAATTATCTGAAATACGAGATCGAGATAAGAATTGAGCAGTTTCATTTTCGTCCTCGTCTGATCACTGCTGGATATTTTTACTTCGCCTGACGATGAACTTCCGCGCTCGTCCGACTATTCAATACCTTTCTACTTGGATCCATTATTTTTCTTTACGAGTCGCTCACTCTGAGGGAATATTTCTTCTTAAAGCCTAAATTACTTGATCGTGACTATCATAAGGGCTAATTTTTTCTAGCACTTTTGTCTGACTATTTATTGACGTTTCTACCAAGTTCAACGAAAATCTTCAGCTGTATTTCATGATCCTTGGCTACGTACAGATTTCTATAATGACTTTGGAATTGTATGAATTCTGATTCTCTGACAGAACGCCAATGCCTGTACTCATTGCCTGCTCGATTGCCACATTTTTCTTTTCAATTGTTCGTCTATTGCGTATTAGCCACGGTCTTAGACCGTGGTATTAGCCATTGAAAAAGAAAAAGACAGTAGTTATAAACACGAGAAAGTTCTCGTCTATAAATCATACTGGATGACATTTCTATGACATGAATATGTAACGGGTGAGGCAATTGTTATATGCCCATTGGCTAAAGAGAGGTTAATGGCAAAGTGAACACGTTCGTCGTCGTTAATGCGAGTCGATTACATTGTTAAACATCACGCGCTTTGTATTATAACTTTCTCGTGCATCGTTCGATGTTTGGGAAAGGTTTCTCCAACTCCCTGATATCACTTTAATATACTTTTGTACACAGTTATTATTATTATTATTTTAGCAAATTTTAATACGATTACTCGTTGCATTGAGTGAAATTTTCTCGTCGAGTTGTTAATGATTGCCATTGAAAATAATCAATCTCGTTTGCGTCTGCTTTCAGGAATTATGACCCTTACGAGCAGCCCGTGTGAGCTAGACAACATGAGCTTGTTTCAAGACCTCAAGTTGAAAAGGAGAAAGGTCGACTCTCGATGTAGTAGCGACGGTGAGCATTATTCATGTTTCTCTTATTACACATCCGATGCATGTTATATTTATACAATTGCAAGACAGAGAGTTAAATTCGATGAGAGAATCGGAGCACTCTCTCTCTCTCTCTCTCTCTCTCTAAAATTTCAACGAATCTAATTCTTCGTTCAAATTATATATTAATTAAGCCCCGAAAACGTGAAAATTTCTTTAGCACAAAGAAAGGCAAGAAACTGTGACGTGATTTCAAAACGTTCACGAGCAACAAAAACGTCTATCAAAGAAGATACAAGAATAGGTTCTTCAGGTGTCTTTCGAAGAAATTTCATTCCTCTCGAATCATCGAAAAGAGAGACGATAACGAATAAGCGATAAAGATAATTAGCGCATAACAAATAGTGCAATGTACGTAAGAAAAAAAAAAAGTAGCATCTTTTTTTGGGTAAGAATCGAGCGATCTCGCGAACCAGGGAACGATTTATACGCGAGCGTGAGTTAGCTCAAGATAGGAGAGAGAGAGAGAGAGAGAGAGAGAGAGAGAGAGAGAGAGAGAGAGCGAGAGAGATATCGGAAAATTTGATATGGCGGATGACCTTTCGCCGTTTGCAGTGGCTCGTGTCAAGACCCTGGCAGGAGCTTCATCCAGGGCGCAAGCTTACTATTTTCTCCCGCTGGATTTCTATCCATGAACGAAAACGATACATATAGTACATAAATACATCCCGAGGTGGAAACTGAACTCGAATGCAAGCTCGAGAGAATGGCGACGGAGGGGGTAAAAGCGTAGGCGGAAGTAACGACAAGGGGAGTCGAAGTGTAAAGGGATGTTGAGGATGACGAAGAACAGAAACAGAGAGGGAGATAGAGAGAGGAAGAGGGACAGGGTTATAGGGAACGAACGGTGAATATCGCCCACGCGGTTTTCCCGGACATGCACCGGCTAGTTTGGCTCAGCCTGAACTCGCGATAAGACGCAGTTTCACGTTTTCCATCCATATCCCCTACACACACACACACACACACACGTATTATCTCGATGAATAATCAGAAATTTGGGAAAAAAACAAATCGAAATTTTCAATCCACCAATCAAAACGTTTCGTTTTTTCGATTAAATTTCGATAAATAAATGCTTTTACGTCGTTTTATTTATTGAAATATCTGAGATTGACGATGCACAGAATCAAATGAGGAAACTGCGCAGTACGAGTTATTGAAAGAAAAATATTCATTGAGGAACTTTGTAGAAACGCGGTGAAGAGTGAAATCGTGGAAAGTGTACCGAGATATTGGAAAAAAATAAATTTGTATTGCGTCATTGTGTACGAAGTTGTTGGCTCAACGAATCGAGATTCATCGATGTATAATTGCAACGGTGCAAAACGAATGGGAGAATCATTGATTTTTCGCTATCGGTGCGCATCCCTCGACAGTACACGCCGTTTTAACCACGCGTCAATCAACGGCTACGCAATTTTTTTTTTTTTCGATATTTTCGAGTAACTCTCACATACGGTTACACTCTATGACCATATTATATAACGAAATTCGATCAAATAATAACGATCTATTCGTGAAATTTTTCGAATGTTTCAAGTGTCGGTCGAATATTTCATTAATTTCATATAATAAATTGCTCGAGAAAATCGTGAAAAATATACGCGATGGAAAACGCATTTCGGATATGTCTGACCAATGAAGATTTTACTACTTAAAAGATCTTCTGGCAGGAAGAGAAAAAAAAACGGTTGCCGCATTCTTTTATATCGCGGGCCTATGAAATGCGTAGCGGACTTTAAAGTCGTAATTACCGGCTGTTGTAATGATAAATAAATCATATCTATAAACGAATTAATTGTGATTATAATACCTCGTTATCATTTAAAAAAAAAATGTGTGATACGTAGAAGTTCTCGTAGACACTTTATTGATAATCCAACGTGTCAAGATGTCTGACAATTATTATTGTTAAACGGGAAAATTGATCGAGAAACACGATAATATTTTTAAAATGAATTTCAACGTGATCAATCATTCGCCGAGAATCCAAGCTCTTCCTTTCCCATTTATTCACCAGTACAATACACATCAGAATGATCCATTCATGAGAAATTACGAGACCTACCACGCTGTTAATCCGTATTTACGTACTGATCTATGCTTCAATCCATTCGCGTTCTGGGACGATGGATATCGAAGCTGGCTAGCCTCGAAATTATATTTTTCTCTCGACGGTAAATAGACGCAACCGTATCCATTATTAATAATGAATCTTTCCTTTTTCGCATTTATATACGTTTGGATCGCACTGTGCAACGTTTCATCATTTATTCAACATTTGAATATTATATTTATACTGACCTAAACATTGCAACTCGTAATAGCCATATTTTGCGCTTTTTGTTAATCAATTATTTTACAATTCTGTAGAAATATTCTTGGTCCAACACTGCCGCGTTCCATTGAATTATTTTTCAAGACCTATACCACGTAATTACGAGTACTGTAGTAGCACTTTCCCCCCCCCCCCCCCCCCCCCAATGCAATCTTAATATTATATTTTGTTCCTCTAGAGATTTTATGCACTCGACGAATTTATGTACCTTTCGCAATGCTACAAAAAACAAAACCGATAAATCGTTCCCGTTGGGCAGTTAAAAAAAAACAAGAGTACAACGATAGTAACTTGCAGCTCTCGCTCCCAGAGCTGTTGGTACACTTTGAAAATGTCTTGGATACGGTTAAGACAGTGCGGTTTACTCGCGCGATCGGGGGTACTGGCGAAGCGTAATAAAACACAGTCATCGACGTAATGGCCTTGTCAACTGCATTCCTTCCTTGACCTACACGCGCTACCATATAATCTCACATCCTTTTCACGCCGTCGACTCTTCGTACCGGAGTATTTTCATACGCGCTCTCGACACCATACACAATAATAACACTGTCGTGTCGATTACACATCGCACTCTCGGGTTTTATGCATTGCCCCATACTATACATATATATAGGCAAGATACTTTTAAACACTCGACGTTTGCAAAGAGATCCGGAAATGACGAGCACAGTATAGAGAAGCGCGTGACGCGAACATCCGAAAGGAATTACTCGACGATGCAAACAAATTGTTTGTGCCAATAAAAGGCATATTCAAAAATTCACTTTTCAATATGAATGGACAATTGCTCTTTATTCAACTTTTCTTCCCCCCTGAGAACGCTAATTTAACAAAATTTTCCTATTTTCTCGATTTTATTTTCTCTACCCTGTAAATATATATATCATAACCAGAGCTGGGAAAAGTACCTGGAAGTACTTCAAGTACAAAGTACAAAGTACTGTGAATGCTTGAAGTACTCGTGTATTTCAAGTACCAAGTACAAAGTACTGTGAATACTTGAAGTACTCGTGTATTTCAAGTACCAAGTACCGTAAATACTTTATGTACCGAGTACTTTATGTACTAAGTACTTAATGTGCTGAGTACTCGAAGCACTGAGTACTTGAGATACTGAGTACTTGAAGTAATACGTACTTGAAGTACTGGGTGCTTGAAGTACCTAATAATTGAAGTACTAATTACTTGAAGTACTAAGTATTTGAAGTACTTAAGGTATACTAAGTACTCGAAATACGTCAAGTATCAAGTATAAAATACTTTTCAAGTTTTCAGGTATACATCTCGTAAGTTCTAATACTTATATATTTGATTTCTCACGTACTCTTTAAACTCATTTGATTTTGATTCGAGTACTTTTTTTTATCAAAACATATTTTCACATTGTGCAATTCACTCAGGCTTGGCAGATTGGAACGGAAATATTTAATCGAAGAATTAGAAATAATTTTAAAAAATAGCATCGACGATTGTTATTAATATTTATTTAGAATCAGGCTTGAAATAGAAGAAGTAAATAATATAAAACACGGATTGTTAAAAAACGGCCATGCATTGACAATGACATCGTAACTACCGTAGCTTGAGCCTTTGAACGATCATTCCTTACAATCTTAACCAACATATATGGTGCAGAACGTTCCTCAATTATGTATTCAAAGGTGCTATACATGCAACCATCAGCAAGACGTATTAAAAAGTACATCATACTTGGTACTTGAAAAGTACTTGAAGTACAAGAAAGTACTTGAAAGATTAAGTACACTACTTAATAAGTACTTATTAAGTACTTGATTAAGTACTTATTAAGTACTTGATATGTACTTATTAAGTACATATCAAGTACCGAGAACTCGAAGTACTGCCCAGCTCTGATTATAACGATATAGTATTTTCTTAATTACTTGCAATTGCTCGAAGCTTTTGTCCTTTTTGTCACTTAATTTCTATAGTTATTTATCGCTTACTTTGACACCCTTGGCTTATCATTGATTCAGTATTCATGACTTTTAAATATTGTAACATATGTTTGTTTTTTAGATTACAAATATGACGTCATTGGTAAAAGCAAGAGGTGAATAGAGCGCGATATTTCATGATTACTTGATACTCGGGCATATGTAGAACGGTCAAGATGAAATAGAGTGTTGCGAAGCCGACGACCCTATCGCGATATCAATCAGTCTCTGTGTTTGCCAGCGTGAAGTAAGATCAACTTCCGCGCTGTATGTGATCATTAGACACACACGTCGAGGGTATATGAGGGCGAGAAACGTTATTAATCACTGTAACTCCCTCTTGCTCTCTCTCTCTCTCTCTCTCTCTTTCTCTCTCTCTTGCTTCGCTCACTCAGTGCCAACTGAGAGAAAAACGTCACGACGATTAATAACGTTTTCATGCTCGACTCTTTGATGCAAGTTGAAATCTCACGGACGAGAGAAATAAGGATTTAAAGTGACAGGAGAAATATAAAGAAGCAAATGGAACGAGAAAGGAATCATTAGAGTTTTTGCAATCCTGGTGTATGCGCGTTCAACGAGTTCAAGATGATTGCGCGATCGTTGAACCACAAACGGAATCATTATTATTCGCGATCGCGGTATAATCATGAATAATATCTTGGATGAGTTGAACTCGGCAAACATTGTATATGATAAACGAGTTCCAGCCAATAATATAGACAACAGACCCCATTTATATAAGAAATGGTAATTTGGCTGAATGAGAAGAGTTAAGATTTTGTAACATAGCTGCATCATCATTGAATAAATTTTATAATCGATAACGTCAATTTTTTTAAACTTTTCGTTCAATGTGCAACAATCGAACTCGGAAGTACCGCGGACAATATTGACAAAACCGTCGAAAATCGAATGATGTAAAGAGAGAGGTGTAGCGTGTGACGGAAGTAATGAGCAGATTCCCGAATGTAGAAACTTTCCTTGAGTAAATAGGATCGGGGTACTATTAAAAAAAACTATAGCTACGGATCCGGAGCAAAGAATTACTGGATTCGTACTGCGATACGGATGGCGAGACAGCATTGAATTTTCATTTTATCAAAGACACACGAAGGGCTTGATCGATGGATAGTTTAAAAGTTTTTTTTCCCTGAATTCAATGAAGCTGCAGCATCACAAGACTTAAAAAAAAAATGTTTAATACGAAAACCGCTATGATTTCATTTTTTTTTTTCGATTTGTAATGAAAACTTGAAAATGTCGAGCTCTCGGAGATCAAAAGAGACACGAAAATTTCGAAAAGAAATTTTTTCTAGAGGATAATGTCATGAGAGAAAGGGATCAAATGGTTTTTCTCAGACTCCCCAGTATCCTTTGGATCAGCGGGCTCGCCATTGGGAATTCAGCAAGCGGACGTACCTTCACCAATAACATTTCCTGCTCCAGGGGAGAGCGTGGCTGACACATCGACATCGTCGCCCGATGTCAACATGCCAGGCTCGCCGGGCTGCCCTGTGGTCAAAGTTAAGAGCGAGTTTCTACGGAGCAGTCCGAGCCCCGGCACACCTCAACAGCATCATCAGCATCAGCAGCAGCAACAACAACAACAACAACAACAACGACACCAACAGCAGCAGCAGCAGCAGCAACATCAACATCAGCAGTCGCATCAACAGTCCCATCAATCCCATCAACACACGGTAATAAGATATTTTAAATATTTTTTGACAAATTTAGATTGTTCATTGGCCCGGAAATTCAAGAAATAATTTATTCCCCAATTCTGAAAGTGCTGCAAAAGCCATGATACAAACATGATTTATAGCTTGAATTATGAAAATTTCAATCTTCTATTCGCGAAATCTTCAAAAAAAAAAACGAATTTTAACGAACATACTCGCGTTCGATCCTCAGTGATATATCTCAAATAACAAATGTTGAAGAAAAACTTGCACATTTCTAAAACCTCTTCAAAGATTTTATTAAAAAAAAAAAGATGTACTCTATGAATGTCAATTATTCTTTGCTGTGCAGTCCCATCAATCCCATCAGCAGCATCATCACAATCAGCGCGATGCGCTGCGATGCGGGATGGCTGGAACGATTAGCGGGACTGGTAATGGTGGCTGCCAGGATATTCGTGAAACCGCATCGCCGGATTCCGTATTCCCGGAAGCCGTGATGATATCGCGAATAAGCGAAGATCAGCAACGTTCCTATACACCGGCACCCGCGAGATCGTCGCCATTGTCGCCGATGGAGAGCAACGCGGCAATGTCGACGACCCCGATGCCGCCCGAGGCAAGCAGATGCGAGAGTCCCGAGAGGGATGAATCATCGTCGGGACAGAAAAAAATGGAATCCGACAATTCGGTGTTCGACGGCGGTGGAATTGGCAACGGTGGGAGAAACAATGCGCGCAACGAGATCTCCGGTCAGGCTAGTCATCGTGACATTCACCGGGAGAGTCCCTCGTCCCAGTACAATACAAACTGTCAAGGTCACAGCCCCGGTAGTAATTCGTCCATGTCGCAGCAACACACCACGAGTCATCAACAAAGTCAAAATCATAATCAGAATCAGAATCAGCAGCAGCAACAGCAGCAGCAGCAGCAGCAGCAGCAGCAGCAGGGTCAACAACAAAATTCACCGACACAACCAAGGCCCAGAGCACCCTCGGTGCCACCTCATCTTTTGGCTCATCAATTTTGGTCACAGAATTCCGGGGTTCAGGGTTTCGCGGCTCAGAGATTACTGAACGGCGTGATAAGCAGTGCCGTCAACTATGGACAGAATTTAGGTGGAGTTACGAGTGTTGTCAATAGCGTTGGTAGTGGTGGTGGTGGTGGTGGTGGTAATGTTAGTGGTAATGGGAATACTGGTAACAATGGTGGTAGCGGAAATCCCGGTGGAAATGGCACGCAAGGAAGTGGAGCCGGGAGTGGTGCTGTAACCACCGGATCAGCGTGTAAGTCGTAACTATACTTGTTCTTGATGTTTTCTTTAACGTTATTTGTGCTTCGCGTTTTACGGTAGTTTCCTGATTCATTGTAAAAATCGATGAACTTTTGTCGATTAGAAGCCTTGCTTTCGCGAGGTTTACGCAAGCTGCATACTTTTTTTTATTTGTCGCGATAATGCTAGATGGAACTGATTTTGCGATCGTTGTAACGTTGAACTCAAATTTCCTAACTTACCAATTGTTGGAGAGATTGCAAATGCTAATTTTCATCGAATCTGGTAGAAACTTGCAAGTGCAACGATAGAACGAAGACATCTATATGATCTATGAATCTTCATTGCATGAAAGTCTCGATGTATTATTGTACGATGGAACTTTCCCTGCGGCGACATACTCGGAATCTAATTTTGGTTTTCGAATAAAAACAGGCGAAGGTATGAAGCCACCCGCTCAGAGGGCGGCTCCGGCCCCTCCTAGGCCACCGCCAACGGTGATAATGGGCGAGTTCGGTGGTGTTAGAACCATGAGATGGTCACCACCTCCGCTCGATCCGGTACCACCGCCCGCGGCATCGTGGACGGCGACTGCCGCAGCGGCATCCTGCTCCTCGTCCGAGGAATCGGCAGCGCAGCTGCTGCTGAATCTCGGACAAGAGTCAAGGGGCAAACCACCGTGCGTCACGTACGCATCCGGACCGCCTCTCAATATGGAGAGGCTATGGGCCGGTGATTTGACCCAATTACCGGCCGCCCAGCAGATGCAGGCTCTTAACCTTACGGCCTCGGGCTCGAGTCAGCCCTGGGTAAGAAACGGCGGGTCCGTCAAGTCCGAGGCGGCCTCGCAATCGATGCAATCTGTTGCACCACCGGCACCCCCGTTACCACCGCAGGAACACGAGGAGGACGAGACGCCGATGATATGCATGATATGCGAGGACAAGGCTACCGGACTACACTACGGGATCATCACGTGTGAAGGGTGAGTGTGCCTTTATAAGGCTGCCGTGCAAAACAATTTTTTTTTTAGGAGAAACGTTATTTCGGGTCTCACGATTAATCGGTGCAATTCTCACGAGGGATGAGACTGTTATGAAACTGCCGAGGGACAATCTGACATCCTCTGGTTTGCAAAATAACTAATTTTGAACTGATTTTTGACCCGTAGGGGTACGAAATTAATCTTTAATCCGTACAATAATTGCCAATGAGCTATCAATGTTAAAATTTATGGAACTTTGATTCACAACCTCCTTATCGTCAAAAGCAAAACAATTCTTACAATCTTAATCAAATGGCATCTTGTAAATCTGTGAATGAAAATATACGAGGCAAGCTATTTTGGGGGGAGAAAAAAATGCCTGAAAGCCTCAACAGCTCGTTTTCGTATTGCTCTACAGCGCGTACTATAAATTTTCTAAATATAAACTAATGTCTCAGCGTCGTCAGCGTCGATTGGGAAATTCGATCGTGTCCAAGTAGAAACTATCGTGTCCGCTGGTGCCTGTCCCTGGCAAAAAAACCGCAACGCTCGAAACGTTCACCTTGGCTCGAACTTACCAAGTTCGAATCTCCAAAAGCTATTAACCGACTATGCCAGTTGGACTGTATACTTTTTTCCCCCTTTTCTATACGAACTAATTACTCAAACGTTGCTCGCGTTCAGTATCAAAAATCTTTTGATCCAATCCCATTGAATTCATTAAATTATCATTGAATTATCCTCATTCAATGATTTTCATTTCAATGCGGATAATTTGATCGAAACTTACACGATTTAAATTAAATTTGAATCTCTCAAGCTAATTAATAACGAACGAATTTTATTTTGATTCGCTGAATCGCCACATTCGTCGATGACCTGTGACCTTTTATACTTTTACCCGCGCGTATCAACCTTTGCCATTTTGATATTTCATTTGCCAAGTTATTTTAGCCAGGCGCTTACGCGGCTTGAGAAACAAAATTTGGGAGAAAAAAAAAGTGTGACTACATTTTCTGAGTAACGAGGTAAAAAAACTTTCCCGCAATGTTGCGGGATAACGAATATTCTCACGTGGGGACATTAACTTTCAGGATTTTCGTATATTCACTCGCTATTTTCTTATCGGTATTATCGCGTCATACCTTTGCGGTTTATTCTGCACTAAAATCTGAATTTAACACGATGCAAAAGAAAATTACTTGTCGTAGATAGAAAAAAATAGCAAGGCTCCTTAAGTTTAACATTACATCAGAGAAAAACTCAACGAGAGTTTAGACTTCACAACCGGACGTGAAATATTAATTCCCGACATCCTCATGGGGCCCATGCACTTTATATCTCATTTGCTCTCTCTCTCTCTCTCAACTGGGAAAACTTTCTAATCTTCATCGAGCGTTACTCCCGTTCTACTTTTCTTTTTTTTGCATGACGTAAAGACGTGACGACTAATAAGAACTTGAGGGGGGACACGCATTTACGTTGGAAATTTTTCAAATTGGGGGGTTTTTTTTTAATCTTGGTTACGAGAGCTTATTTTTGGTTTGTTTGTTGTTCACTGTCGCATCTCGTAGATGCAAAGGGTTCTTCAAGAGGACAGTGCAAAACAGGCGGATATATACCTGCGTTGCCGAGGGCGGTTGCGAGATAAACAAGGCACAGAGGAACAGGTGTCAGTACTGCAGATTCAAAAAGTGCATAGAACAGGGTATGGTGCTTCAGGCTGTAAGGGAGGATCGAATGCCCGGTGGAAGGAACTCCGGCGCGGTCTACAACCTTTACAAGGTGAGAAATTATTTTTTTCTCACAATTTATTTACCATCAGTGTATAAATTTGTAAAAAAAAACAAGGAGAGAAAAACAATAATGCAACGAGTCATGAAGGTTATTCAGTTAAGGAGGACACATGCTTCTCTGAGACCTTTGATTCAGAGGTCTATTGTCAACAATTATTGGTCGGAATTGGGATGAAAATGATACTTTAAGTAGAAAGCTTGAATCATTGCGCCTACGAAATGCTTCATTGACGTTTTTCAAATAAAGATGGTTTAGCTGTAATATGCAAATTAGTATAAAAGTCACTGAGAAAAGCTTGCATGCAGGATATCTCCAGAACCGTTGGACCGATCTGGATCAAATTTCGCACAAAAATTGCTAAAGTCATCCACTATGAAACGATGAACCAAGAAACTTGATCCATCGATTGATTTTTAAGATACCAGCACCGATAAACATTGAAACATGAAGAAACAAATATTTTATCCTCTGCCGATTGGTCATATCTCACGTGAAATTTAAAACTGGTTCGTCATTTTGATTCGCCGCATTCTTTCAACGTGTGATTAAAATTTCAGCTCAATAGGGTCAATAATAAGTCTGTCCTGAAAAATTCTGCACGCAAGCTTTTCGCAGTGACTTGCCAACTTACCAATCACAGTTATACTAGGTTTATTAAAAAAAAACGCCAATTAGGTATTTTATAGGCAATATATATATATATATATATATATATATATAATATACTACTACTGCTGTAAAATATACCTCTAAAACAAAAGCCTCAGAGACGTATGTGCTTTAATGAACATTAATGGTTAACATTTAACCAAACAAATATTAACTATAGCGTATAATGCACGTTGCAGTTAATATTTGTTTCGAAAAAAGTTGCTAAAATTGTTTTTTCTTTTACTTCAGACAAAGTCAATTGGGAATTCGTTGATTGTTTTTTTCCTGGTTTCAATGCGTCTTGTTGACACGAAAGTTTTATTGGTTTATTTTGTTTTTTGGTATTCGATCAAAGGTGAAGTACAAGAAGCACAAGAAAACGAATAAATCGAGCGGGGTAAGCGGTGGAATGGGCAATATGACGGGCAGTGGTAACGTCGGTGGTGTAAATGGTTCGGGCTCGATCAGCGGTATGAAAGGATCAATGGCAACGACAATGCTCGATAAACACATGGCAGCCGCTGCGGCTGCTCATCACAGTCAGCAACAGCAGCAGCAACAACAGCAGCAGCAGCAGCAGCACGCCCAGCAGCTAGCCGGTAGCTTTCTTCATCATCACAAAATAACGTCCGGCGATTCTATCAATTCCCCAACAAACCCGAGTCATACGAGTCACACGGGACATCTCGTCAATGGGACTATCCTGAAGACGGCACTCACCAATCCCTCCGAAGTAAGTGAAAATATCTCAATCTTAACATTTTTTTTCGCCCCGGTAAACGTGAATTTAATTTTGATATTTGTAAGAAAAAAAAAATTGTAAACAAACTGCTCAATGTGTCTCGGACTCTTGACTATAAAATTAATTAATAATATTAATTATTAATTAATATTATTATTATTAATTAATATTAATATTATTAATTAATATTAATATTATTAATTAATATTAATGTTATTAACTAATATTATTATTATTAATTAATATTAATATAATTAATAAATAATTAATATAACATTAATATTAATATAATTAATATTAATGTTATTAATTAATATTATCATTATTAATTAATATTAATATTATTAATTAATATTATTATTATTAATTAATATTATTATTAATTATATTATTAATTATTATTATTAATTAATATTAATATTATTAATTAATATTATTATTATTAATTAATATTAATTAATGTTAAAAATAATGATATTAATTAATAATTTTGATGAAAATTTTTATGAATATCAAAAATTTCATTTTCGAAAATTCACATCTTCGAAATTTGTGACCGCCATTACCCCACGACTTTTTTTTACGACGAATCAATTAAGATTGCAAAAAAAAACAAATAACCGGTTGCCCGAAAAGGCATAAAATGCAAACACAGCCGTTCCTAAAAAGTTCAAGACTCTCTAGGATTGACAATATTATTCGTTGAAATGTGAATCGAATACGCTGAAAATTAAATCGCTTCGGGGATTTTTCGCATAATTAAAAATTTATTAATTCTTATAAATTTTTAGAATTAAAAAAATTTTAATTATTCAAAAGTTATCAATTAATTGTTAATTAATCTTCAATTAAAGCGTTATTAAATCGTCGGGTTCAATAACGATAGCGACGATCAACTGTTTTGTCCAACAGTTAAAGTATTTTTCGACTTTATATACGAATCGAGTATGGAAAAATAAAAAAATAAAAAGTAATTTTCATAATAAAATAATGAAATGAATAAAAAGAATCGAGATAATTAAAAATAAAAAAAAAAAGTAATTTTCCATCTGTAAAAATTTGGATCGAATATGACGATATTTCGTAAATTAAAAAAGTCTTCATTTCGATGAAGAACAAAAATCGAAAAAATAAATTAAATGTGTCGTACAGACGACTCACTACTTCGATGTCTTCTTCCCATCTTGAGAAATCCTCTTGAGCCACGTCCTCCAAAATTTCATGGTAATTCGATGCGCGATTTTTTCCACGGAACTTTGAAAACTTTTCTCAATCGACGTGCACGCACAATTTTATTAAATTCACGAGTTGACGAAAAAAAAAATTTGTAGCCCGAAAAATCTACTCTATTTTTTTTACCTTAATATAGGAAAAATCCGAATTTACGAAAAACTCGAAATATGATAAAAATACCGATCGAATCGCTCATAATATTTATAAAATTCTAATAAAAACGATTTTTTTTTTCGCATTTGACTCACATTAACTCGTCGGTGGAAAAAAAAACACACTTAAATAAAACTTCACTCCTTTTTAAACGCGGAATCGAATTATTATTTTTATTTATTTTGTCAAATTATTCTATCAATACAATGAAAAACAAAAACTTTCGACAAAATAAAGTAAACAAAATCCATAGGAAAATGATTTGGAAAATCGATATCAGTCGATTGTTTTCTCGAACGCGCTACGATGCGACAAACGACAAAGGCCAAAGCTTTCATTTCAAGGAGGGAGGGGGAAAAACCGTTAAGATTCATCAGAAAAAATCGGAACCCACCATTGTGGCTCGACGATTTACAATCACGAAATTACACGCACCGATCGCTCGCCGTCGGTATAAAAAAATTTGTCCAAATTTAAAGGCGAACGCGATATTTTTTCATTGGAAAAATCTTTATTCGAAGGAAGGATTTTTACGAGGTTGAACGACACAATTTTTTTTTTCACGGCGTCATGTACATTGAACGATCGAAGCGCCACGGCGGTAAGCTCCCGAACCTCGGTCGGAAAAAAAAAACTCGAACCCAAAATCGCGAGCGCCAGCGTCTTTTTTTTCTCGAAAAAAACACCTCACAAAAAATCGTAGCTTACCTCGAGGCACAACGTCGCGGTGATTCGTATGAACTTGCATCGATAGCGTTACACGTGAGGGAAAAAAATGATCACAAATTTGGCGAATCGCGAGATTTTTTTTGCACGAAAAACTGGCCGTGAAAAATAAAGGGATTCGCGGACGTTACCGAACACAACTTTTTCCCAGGCATCACACTGCCCGACTGACGCGAGCCTCACCGAAAATTCCCGAAGCACGATCGCCAAAAATTTCCGAGTGTCCAACGGTCACGGACAATTTTTTTTTTTCGACAAAAAATTTACGTTTCGATGTTTTAAAAATCCGCGAATACAAACTTTTATCGATAACGCCACTCGAGAGGACAAGATTAATCGCAATTTTAGGGGCAAACCGGATTTTTTTGTAATTGAAAATATGTCGTAAAAACGGCGTCACCAAATTGCCACTTACCTGGGCGTTATCACACAATCACACACTTTTTGTTTAATCGAAAAAATTCTCAACCTCCTGGAAGATCCGCGATTGTATCAACGACACGACAATATATAAATATCTGAGAGATCGCGTAGGGCTTTTATCGTTAACGCTACGCGAGAGAAAAAATGATATTGAATTTGTATTGGGGAAAAGACGATTTTTTTTTGCTAAGAAAAACTCGAAGAGGGTAGCAAGGAGCGTGTAGGGGAGATCTCGTGAGCAAATTATAGTCCCAGTGTTATCTCACTGACCCTCGATGCGCGCGCAACGAATTCGACAATTGACTACCAGTGCCCTCTACTTCCGGTCGAGGCCCCGGAACTAGTCACGTCATCTTGCGGCGAACGGGAAAATTTAAATACAGGAGAAAGCACATGCAATGGCATATACACAAGTATATTATACCGTATACAATACAAAAGAAATCTGATCTTTCGATCAGTGGGTCAATATCTCATTTACAATGTCCGTCACTCAGCTCTCATTTTGTTACATACCATCTGTCTAACCTCGAATTTCGTCGAACCAAGGATCGAAATTCTATCATGAAATATTACGAAAATACAATGTATTACAATGTAACATAAGTAAAGTTAAAGATTACATCCCACGATGCTTCTCAGCTGCATGTAGAAATGTACAAGGGCTTACGAATGTTGAATTTCGTAAACATAACCTCGAATTTCGTGGATCAAGATTCGAGATAGCGTTATGAAATATTGTTACAATGTAACAGAATTTAACGTAAGTAGCGTGAAAAATTGTCAGTAAATTGCCCTATGAACGCAAGCTTAGTGTTTTTTTTTTGTTTCGAATGTTAAACCGTTGAAATGGGTCCGAAGTGACAAAATGTGTGAAGATTTCGACGTAAAAATATAGATCGATAATTTGTCGAATGTGTTGAAGAATTTCGTAATTTGTCCAAATAATTCATTTTCGTTTCTTCGTTTAATGCCTGAAAATAAAATGAATGAACTCTCGTTGCAATTTCACTTTCTCATGTATATACCGGGTGTGCATTCTTGCGCAAGCCTCAAGGTTTCCCACATTACGAAAGTCCCCGTGCGACGCGATATAGGATAGAACAGAGGCCCGAGAGAGCAAGTTTCACATATAAAATCCTCATCGTCTGCTCGCGGCTGAAGATTCTTTCGAGCACTTTTCCTTCCCTCTTATTATCAACGAGATTCTTATCGATTGTTACACGTAATTCGTTCCCATTTACATTTTTCATACATACATTTTTTCATTGTATATGTGATACAAATTTGCAATTACCATTATAATTAACAAACTCGTAATTTTCATTATTCGCAATACAAATTCAAAATTATTCATCATTTTTTTTCCATTAACGTAAACATAAATTGCGCAATATTTATTTAACATTCACAAAAAAAAAAAAAACTTCAATTTCTCTCCAATATTAATAACGACAGATTTCTCAATTTTTCATTACTACGCTTAATCATAAATTGGCAATTTTCGTTGCATTCCTAAATGGGAGTTACAATGGAACTTTTGCAAAATTAAAAAAAAAAAAATGAAGCTAAAAATAGCTTCTATAAAAATCATGAAAAAAATATATATATATATTTTCAGAATTTGCATAATAAATTCACAAGCCAACATGTCCGAAATTAGGTCCTTGTACGTTGGTCGTGGCACGCGCTACTTATTTTTCCAAGTGCGAGACCACAAGAGTTATTTCTGATTCGTGAGGATTATGCAAATGACGCAGTGGCCTGAAACGTCACAAAGCAAGAAAAGAGAGAGAGAGAGAGAAAGAAAATCCCAGGATTAACACATTCACGCATCTTCGTGAATATAAAGAGAGGAAGAAGAAGAAGAAGAAGAAGAAGAAGAAGAAGAAAAAGAAGAAGTAGAAGGAGAGCTCGATATCGGTAAACCCATCGATCCGTTAGAGGCCATTGCCAAAAGTGAAACCGGTGTACGAGTGTCTCCGGGGGCTCATTCCGTATCGAATGAATAAATATTGACCGAGGTGAGCTCGTAATGTCCCGTTAAGGAGGCCACTTTCCATGTCCCTTGGACACGAGTGCCTGTTTTCGCGACGAGGCAAAGAACCGCGAAAGCGAGAACGAAAGTTCGTGGAAGGTGAAAGAGAATTCTAAATTAAGATGCAGAGAAAAAAAAAACAAAGAAAACAAATACACACATATACACACACACACAATACACATATATTATATATACATATATACATATATATACATTTATATATACATATATATATATATATACATATATATACATATATACATATATGTACATATATGTACATATATACATATATACACATATGTATTATATACACTATATATATATATATATATATATATATATATATATATATATATATATATATATAATTATAAGACACTCGTGAGACGTGAGAAATTGCAGCCTGAGAAAAAGAAAATTCTTCAAAAATTCCCTCGGCAATCCAAGACAAGCGTTACGTAAATTCAGGATTTTTTTTTTTCCCCTCTCACGGCATTAGACCGTTTGATACGAAATTCAATGTAAGATCGCAGAATTTTCACTCTCGCACACGCCGCAATAACGCGGAAGTTTGCGCAATCATTTGCGGCAATGAAAGAGACGGACGATTGCGGTTTTCTATTCGAGTTTAGTAAATCCGTTACGAGGCTACTTTCGCCGGATCCATGGCTAGCTGACAATTTTTTTTTTTTCTATCCAGCGAGCTTTGCAAGCTGGCAAGAAGAAACGAATAACGAAGGATCGGATATCTCGGGTGGTGGGGAAAAAAGCGAAAAACGATAACGATTTTCCTGCACAAGGAAGCGTTTGAAAATTAAAGTAAAGTTTCTATATTTGTTTTTTTATTTGAAATTTTTTTTTTTTTTTATAAATCTAAAGAGAGTATGCGTGTCTGGCGGTCGACACGGAGCTATAGGGTATTCATCGTTGTCGATTTTCGAGCAGGCAGGTCGTTTGGACAACGGAAAATCAGCGGCAACCGGTGCCAAGGACGGGGGGTCCCCCATCCGAGTTCCCCAGGCTCTTTCGTAATTCTCGTGAAAGTCTGCACTGAGGACACTGACCTCACGCTTCTCCCTTCTTTTCCTCTTCGTATCACCGTCACCTTCCTCCTACTCCTTTTTCTTCTTCTTCTTATTCTTTTCCCCTTTTGCTTCTATACCCCATATATACTCGTCATTAGAAAAACATAAATTATCGGCCAAGTTTGGGCTTGACTATCGGGGATCTTTTTGTAAGTTACACAGCTCGGTGTCTGTATTGAAAAACACGTGCCATGATTTTTTCAGATTTTTTACTCCATTTTTTTAGCTACCATTTTGGCTATCGAATTCTTTCATTTGGTAATTTTTTGTTTGCTTTTTTCATTTAATTTTGGTGGCTTGAATTTGACAAAAAAAACCAATTGTCTATTTTTTTTGTAAAAAAATCTCAACTTTCCGGAAAAAAAATATAGCCTAATTAATATACGTGTAGAAGACACTAAAAATTAAGATTATAATCTGAAAAATCGTTTTTTCGCCATTGCCCAAAGTTTAAAAAAATTTTCCATATTTTTTTCAAAAAGCTGAGAAAATTTTATATTTTCTATGTCATTTTTAAGTTGGGATCTCTAAAAACACTCCTGGGATTAATAAAATCGTAAAAAAGAACATTATAAATCTCATTAATTCTAACAATTTTAATATTTTTTAATTTTTTGGAGTGGCTGTTGAAACGAATAATAGACAATTGTTGCGTACTGGTGCAAATACTGGGATATTCTTTTTATTATCTTACCATTACAACAGAAGAATTGAACATTTTATAAAATTGAATTCATAAAATTTTCTTCGTAAAATGGATACGACTCGAGTACATTCATTAAAATTAATTTTCGATGAAAAATTAGTACCTGTTATTACTAAAGGACTCACAGAAAGCTCATAAATTAATTCTATTGATGTCTGAGAATGAAATGAACCTTTGAAAAACGTCAAAGCTTAATTTCCAATAGAAAAATATTAAAATTGTTACAATAAATGAGATTTATGTTTTTTTTTTACATTTTCATTAATCCCAGGAGTGTTTTTAGAGATCCCAACTCAAAAATGATATATATCATGTAAAATTTTCTCAACTTTCTGAAAAAAAATTTGGAAAATTTTTTTGAACTTTGGGCAATGGCGAAAAAACGATTTTTCAGATTATAATCCCGATTTTGAGAGTCTTCTACACGTATATTAATTAAGGCTATATTTTTTTTCGCAAAGTTGAGATTTTTTTACAAAAAAAAATTTAGAATTGGTTGTTTTTTGTCAAATTCAAGCCGCCAAAATTAAATGAAAAAAAACAAAAAAGTTTCAAATGAAAGAATTCGATAGCCAATGGTAGCTAAAAAAATTGAGGAAAAAATCTGAAAAAATTATGGCACATGTTTTTCAACACAGACACCAAGCTGTGTAACTTACAAAAAGATTCCCGATAGTGAAGCCCAAACTTGGCCGATAAATTGATGTTTTTACTCATATATATTGACTGTGAATACGATATTTCGTTTTACGACGGTCACAACTTTCCCTACGCAAAGTCCCGATCGTGAATCGACAATATAACACATGATACATATATATATATATATATATATATACATGATTCTAGTAATTCATATGTACAGGAACACGTGTTTAAAGAGCCTAATGCACGCGAGCTCACGATTTCTTTGCAGGAAGAAAAAAAGATAATAAAATAAAATAAACTGCGCATTTGTTTCGGAGACCTCGAGAAAATATAGCCTGAGCACCGCACCGTGGTGCCTCTCGTTAAAGGTCAGTGAAAGGCCTGGCCGATTTGCCATGGCGTATATATATAGGAAGTTGTAAAAGGAGATTGGGTCGGGTGTAAAAAAAAAAAGGAAGAAAGAAAGAAAGAAATAAATATTGAATTGAACAATCGTGTGTGCGCCAGAGAGGCCTCGAATAACGTTCCGTATGTCTATTCTAAAAGCCATTTTAGGATGAATTTAAAATTTCATTAATCCCCAATGACGATACCACATTTTTTCACTTTCTTATCGCAATGAGATTTACTAAATGTATTTTCGTGTATTATTTTTTTTTTCTTCTGTTCAACAGGTGGTGCATTTAAGGCAGAGGCTGGACAACGCCGTGAGCAGTTCGAGGGATCGAGCCTTCCCTCTGGACGCGACTCTTGCCATGATACAGACCCTCATAGACTGCGACGAGTTCCAAGATATCGCGACGTTAAGGGTTAGGCGAATTATTTTTTTCGTACATGAGAAATATTAATTTTACCAGTATTGAAAATGAAAAGTATTGAGAATATGGATTTTTTTTTTTTTAAATAATATCGACAGAGAGCATTGGTGAAAATTATTTACCTATTAAATTGAAACTATTGGAATAACGATGGGTGAACAGAAAAGTACTTGTTTTTTTTTTCTCAAGTCCTAGTAGAAATGTTTACTTTAATTTTTTAATCCCCTCTGATGATTTTCCCATTAAAGTTTAACGATAAATTTTACAAAAAATCAAAAAATTCAATACAGTAATTATTCGCATGCCGATAATTTCAATGGAAAATTTACTCCAATGTTTTTTTTTAAATACAAAATTTAATTTATTTATTAATTTATTTATTAATCCCCTCCGATGATTGTCCCGTTTAAGTTCAACGATAAATTTTACGAATTGCTCTGTAACGGTTATAAATATGAAAATCAAAAAATTCAATACAGTAATTATTCGCATGCCGATAATTTCAATGGAAAATTTACTCCAATGTTTTTTTTTTTAATACAAAATTCAATTTATTAATTTATTTATTCATTAATCCCCTCCGATGATTGTCCCGCTTAAGTTCAACGATAAATTTTACGAATTGCTCTGTAACGGTTATAAATATGAAAATCAAAAAATTCAATACAGTAATTATTCGCATGCCGATAATTTCAATGGAAAATTTACTCCAATGTTTTTTTTTTTAATACAAAATTCAATTTATTAATTTATTTATTCATTAATCCCCTCCGATGATTGTCCCGCTTAAGTTCAACGATAAATTTTACGAATTGCTCTGTAACGGTTATAAATATGAAAATCAAAAAATTCAATACAGTAATTATTCGCATGCCGATAATTTCAATGGAAAATTTACTCCAATGTTTTTTTTTAAATACAAAATTTAATTTATTTATTAATCCCCTCCGATGATTGTCCCGTTTAAGTTCAACGATAAATTTTACGAATTGCTCTGTAACGGTTATAAATATGAAAATCAAAAAAATTCAATACAGCAATTATTCGCATGCCGATAATTTCAATGGAAAATTTACTCCAATATTTTTTTTTTTTTTTTTTTTAAATACACGATTTAATTTATCAATTTGTATTAATCGCAGAACTTGGACGAGCTGCTGGATCATAAATCGGACTTGAGTGAAAAGCTGTGTCAAATAGGAGACAGCATAGTTTACAAGCTGGTGCAGTGGACCAAGAGATTGCCCTTTTACCTTGAGCTACCGGTCGAAGTTCACACGAGGCTTCTGACTCACAAGTGGCACGAGCTTCTCGTACTGACGACATCGGCTTATCAGGCGATGCACGGTCAGCACAAATTCACAAATGTCAGCTCGGACGGAACGGGCGCGGACTTTATGCAAGAAGTACGTTGATTTAACATTTTTTTTTTTTTTCTTCACCAAATACGTTTTCACCAAATACGTTTTCATTTTATTAATATGCCATTACTCACGCTCAATATTCCGTTTACAAGGATATTTCACAATCGGAACGGTGAAAAACTTTCTTTATGGTCAAATTATATCTATGAAGGTCTGATCTGTCGTTTAAGCGATTCTTCGGGGGAAATTTTACCGTTTTTTCACTCCTAAAATTATCTCCAATCGTATAAGCGGCATATTTAATGTTTTTTTTTTTTGTTTTTTCTCCTCAATTACGTGATCGAAAAATCTGAAATAATTACGGTGTATTCCCAAGTACCAGCGCAAATCTCCCCTCAAATTTTAGAATCATTCTTACCGTTTTTCTCTGGATTTAAGAATCTCATTAATGATGATTGTTACATTTTTCGTTCAAAAATTCAATTTTGTCACGTCAAATTTTACAATTCATCGATTAATCCTTCATTTTCACGCTAAATTTATCAAATATCACGGCGAATTAATGATTTTTCTATTTTTTTTTAATTTTTATAATTAAAAAAAAGGTTTCGAACAACATGTATACGTTGCAAACGTGCCTGACGAGCATGATGGGAAGACCGATAACCATGGACCAATTGCGACAGGACGTTGGTCTCATGGTCGAAAAAATTACGTACGTCACGCTAATGTTCAGGCGAGTCAAGCTAAGGATGGAGGAATACGTCTGTCTAAAAGTCATCACTATGCTTTCGCAAGGTAAATTTTTCGATAATCCGATTGTCCCGTACAATTCGAACGAGTCACTGCTTTTCCTCAATCGTTCAATACTTATTTATTTTACAATATCCTTTTTTTTTTTTTTTTTTTGCTCCACCCTCTAATCGTACGGTCATGAGACTTTTTTTTAAATAAGAAAATATTGTTTTTTTTTTTTTTTTTTTTTTTTCACAACATTGCCGCAATTGGAGATGCTAAATGTAAGTTTTCGTTATAGCATCTTTAAGAGCGTTCGTCGATCCTGCCGATCGAAAAATGAAAAAAAAAAAAAAAAAGAATCGAAGGAATGATCTGTGATGCATTTTCGTTTTTTTTTTTTTTAATATATTTTAAAAGTTGTTTTTCTTTAAATTTTTTATTGTTGCATTGCAGCACGAGGAGGTACACTGGAATTAGAACAAATACAAGAGCGGTACATGGGCTGTTTACGAAGTTTCGTCGAGCACAGTGCGCCTCAGCAGCCTGGTCGGTTTCACGATCTTCTCGTCAGATTGCCCGAAGTAAATCCATTTTTATATACTTTTTTTTTTTTATTTTCTGTCTCTCTCCTTCTTTCTCGTTCTGTCTCTTCTTTCAATATATCGGAACGCATTTTTTTCGCCTTTTCTCCGATCCTTGTCTCACGGGGGAAAAAAAAACATACACGCTAATATATTATTTTTCTATTTGACATGATATATCAGGATTTTATTTCAAATTTTAATGGTCTCAAGCCCCAAATCGATTTAAAATAAATTTGAAAAAAAATCCCTGAATTTTTTCAGACTTTTATTTTGATAATTGACCCCGGCCAGCGAGGTCAAAGTTTCTCATAAGAATAGCATGGGGTTTTTTTGGATTTACTGTATGAAATTCGAAAGCACGAATATTTTTCAGCCGAAAAATCTTAAATTTTCGTAACTTTAAGGACATTGATGCAGCTATATGAAAAAAAAAAAATTAATAGCACTGTTTTTTTGAGTTTTATGTGGATTATTTCACGTCGAATAAATTTTTATTTCTCAAAAACGCGGTTTTCAATGATTTTTTATTTTTAATAATTGATGAAAAAACGATTTCTTAGCTTAATAGTTCAAAATTCTCTGAAATTAGTATGCAATGATGCCAGTTAATGAAAAAAAAAAAAAATTAAAAACACGATTTTTACAAATTTTATATCGATTGTTCCACGTCTACTCGGCATTTTTTCTCGAAAATCACGGTTTTCGAGGACTTCTTCCTGATAGTATTAATAAAAAAAAAAAAAAAATTTCTCAACTCAATGATTCGAAAGTCTTGAGAATTAGTCTTCAATGGTCTCACCGCATGGAAAAAAAAATTCAACTTGTGGCATATCCAAACTTCTATATCAGAGTGTGTCGAAAATGAGCTTTTCTTTTTTTTTTCTTCGCTCCTATCGCTAAAAACTTTAGATTTTGACATTAAAGAGATCCTCGTTCGAGGAGGGCGCTGTAGCTTGAAGTTTAGAGGTCGCTCAACGAGGATTTAGGTTTCCCATCTAATTAGCACGTACAAAATAATATTTTTCGTTTAAAATGATGTCAGGCAATCAAAAAATTGGCGATGTCTGTGTTTCTTGCAGCTTATTTGAAAGAATGACTCATCCCCTAAACGATGACAGGTCGTTCTTCGACTTACCTTGTTCCAATTTTTTTTTTACGCCACTATTCGACCACTATAGTCACTTTTTCAAGTTTACAAAGTCTCCAAGGTTCAAAATCAGTGAAAAATGAATTGCTACAAGTATTGAGCGTTGATTCGAATATAAATAATCAACAATCAATACTTGTAGCAATTCATTTTGGACTAATTGATACCTTGGAGACTTTTTAAACTTGAAAAAGTGACCATAGTTATGGAAAAGTGGCGTAAAAAAAAATTGGAACAAGGTAAGTCGAAAAACGACCTATCATCGTTTAAGAGATGAATCATGCTTTCAAATAAGCCAAGAAACACAGAAATCGCCAATTTTTCGGTTGCCTCATATCATTTTAAACAAAAAACATTTTTTTTACGTGTTAATCAGATGGGAAACTTGAATCCTCGTTGAGAGACCTCTAAACTTCGAGCTACAGCGCCCTCCTTGAACGAGGGCCTCTTCAATGTCAAAACCTAAAGTTTTGAGTGCTTGGAGCAAAGAAAAAAAAATTTCTCTTTCGACACACCCAATTCTATACACGATTATTTTGAGATCGGTTATAATTTTCTTTTTTAAATTCTTCTCTAATCATGGCATTTGAAAAAATTGAAAATTAATATCTCCATCAGTCCTCTTTTTTTTCGCTATAACATATTATGAGCGTCGTATAGGCCATATTGTAATTCGATAATTCACGAACTTCATTGCCAAAAAAAAAAAAAAAAAAACCCCCCAACTTGTACCTGAAAAACCGTGAGATTTTTGAGAGAAAAAAAAAAAAGTGCCCAAGCAGACGCGAAACAATCCGCATAAAATGTTGTAAAAAAAAAGTAGTTTTTCAAATTTTTCATTTCAATGCGACGTCACTCGAGTTTGTTTGCTAAACGAGAAAATTTGATGAATTTTTTTTCCAGGTACAATCGGCGGCGGCTCTGCTACTCGAGAGTAAAATGTTCTACGTTCCTTTCCTATTGAACTCAGCAATTCAAAGATAGTAAATAAACGAAATGATAAGAATGAAAGAATGAAGAAAAAAAGAAAACGAAAAAAAAAAAACAA
Organism: Rhorus exstirpatorius; assembly: GCA_963564615.1. Taxonomy (NCBI): domain Eukaryota; kingdom Metazoa; phylum Arthropoda; class Insecta; order Hymenoptera; family Ichneumonidae; genus Rhorus; species Rhorus exstirpatorius. The sequence goes on from OY751320.1 coordinate 26,586,395, forward strand.
AAAAAAACGAAACGAACCGGGATATCTGCTATACATAACAAAAAAAAAAAATGAGGAAATAAGGAGAAGAAAAGAAAAGAAAAACAGAAATTAACGAACAAACTGATGGAGGGTGAGCTCGAGAGAAACGAGGATAAAGGCTTTGTTTGTGTATGTATAATAATTAAAATATACATACATATATAAATAGATATATTATATATATATATATATAAAATAATATAAATATGTGTTCGTTGCGGTGTACAAATAAGTGCGAATGCGAGAGAGTGAACGAAATTACGAGAGAGAATTTAATAAATAATTTAAAAAAAAAAAAAAATCACACAGTGTGATGGCAAAAATTAGGAAAGATTGAGTCGACGAGGTAGGAGCAAACGTAACTATTATAGGGAAAGAAAAAGAAAAAAAATTAAAGGAGAAAAAAAAACAAAGTTGAAGAAAAAAAAAAACGTTGATTGTGAGTCGAAATGAGAATGAAGATAATGAAAACGAAAAAAAAAAAAAAAAAAAAAAATGCATAACTTAAAGTATATAATCAATTGAGAAGAACTGAAACTTTTATATCGAAACTAAAAGACTATATTTCTGTACGCAGTCGCGCAACTACGTCATTGTGTGCGTGTGTGTGTGTGTGTGTGTGTGAGTGTGTGCGTTTTCACATTGCATAATCCGATCGTTGATAAGACTCTCGTACGTACGCTCATCATAGGACGTTACTGGAAAAGCTTGAAAAAAAAATTCAAAAAATTACGACGACCACGACCGACAATCGACCGAAAGTCATCATCGAACGATTTCTCTCAAATTTCAAAATTTCTCAAACGCTTGAACAGAAAAAAAAAAAAAAATTGAACGTAAAAAAAGTTACATTCTTGTTGAGCCCTCATCGTCTGCAATCGTTTTTTCTATTCGACAATTTCGTTGTCATCTCATCGACGTCAGCGTGGATTCTCATTGCGATTGTTATTTCACTGTTAAACTATTATTAAATGTTTACAAAAGATTATCCATTTTACGATATTATAACGATTCCATAGCGCGAAGAGCAGATAAAAAGGGAGAACTAAACGAAAAACGAAAAAAAAAAAAAAACATCCAACAAAACGCCAACGAGTTACCCGCACTGATTCTCAATGCTCCCTGTCATTTTATTGGCGATCTCGTCATCGAAATATGTCATCGATTCAAATCGTGTTCGCATTCAAACGTTAATGAGGCTTTTTTGTAATTTTTTTTTTCTTTTTTAATGCGCAAACTCGATCAATGGACTATTTTTTATTCTAACAGACACAGAGTTTTGCAAATATGTCACCAATGCCAAAACGGACAGAGTTGAAGAGCAAAAAATTAATCGAAGCAATTGTAATTTTTCTTTCAGTCAATTAAAATTACAAGGAGTAACGATAATGGGCGAAAAAAAATTTTAATTACAATTATTTGGATCGATTGTAATGAAACAAAAATTAATTTCAGTCCACTCAGTAATTTTCGGTAATTGTAATTTTTCTTTTAGTCAATTAAAATTACAAGGAGTAACGATAATGGGGGAAAAAAAATTTTAATTACAATTATTTAGATCGATTTTAATGAAACAAAAATTAATTTCAGTCCACGCAGTAATTTTCGGTAATTGTAATTTTTTTTTAGTCAATTAAAATTACTCGGAGTAACGATAATGGGGAAAAAAAATTTAATTACAATGACTTGGATCGCTTGTAATGAAATAAAAATTAATTTCAGCCTACTCAGTAATTTTCGGTAATTGTAATTTTTTTTAGTCAATTAAAATTACTTGGAGTAACGATAATGGGGAAAATTTTTTTATTAAAATGACTTGGATCGCTTATAATGAAATGAAAATTAATTTCAGTCCACTCAGTAATTTTCGGTAATTATAATTTTTTTTTTCAGTCAATTAAAATTACTCGGAGTAACGATAATGGGGAAAAAAAATTTAATTACAATGACTTGGATCGCTTGTAATGAAATAAAAATTAATTTCAGTCCACTCAGTAATTTTCGGTAATTGTAATTTTATCTTTCAGTCAATTAAAATTACAAGGAGTAACGATAATGGGAAAAAAAAAAATTAATTACAATGACTTGGATCGCTTGTAATGAAATAAAAATTAATCTCAGTCCACTCTCGGTGATAATTTTTCATTGATAATTTGTCATAATAATTTTGCATAATAATTTTGCATCGACTCTGCCAATAAAATTGATAAAGTCTTTATAAAGAAAAAATTAAATATTTTCAATTAGAAAGAATCCGAGACAGGGTTGGTTGAAAGAAAAAATTATATTATCGAAAATGGGGGCGAAGGAATTTGCGAGCATCACAGTAACGAGATTGAGAAAATTTTCTTGAATGATATATATTTTTTTCTTTTCTTTTAAATCGCAATAAAAAAAGTCAATACGCATATAATAACTCGAGTTGTCATTCAACCATTGACAAAATAATTATAATCGAATTAATGCGCAAAAAGAATTTTTTTTTTAATTTTCTTTTCACTTTATTTTTTCCCAAATGACGTTTCACACAAAAATCATAATTGTAAAAAAAAAAAATGTTCACGATACTCGTTGACTCCGTGGGAACTCTGTGTTTGGCTAAAAAAAAGAAGAAAAAAAAAAGAAAACACACATTGCGTATACGAAATTTTTCTTCCTTCGCGTTTGCGGATCAATCACACGTGTTGTTGTACGAGACGAGATCTTATAGATACGAATTATTGATCAAAGTGATAGACGAATTGAAAAAAACGAAAAAAAAAAAAAATCTTTTCGTCCCCTTCGTACGTTAATACGATAAATTTATCGCGGAAAAAATAAATTTTTCGCGCGATTCCCAGTGGAATATAACGAGTGTTCATTAATTAGATAAAAAAATTCGACGATAATAATTACGAAAATTGACTCGAGACTGTAAAATTTATCTCATTTTTTTTCTTCTTATGTTAATCTCCGATCCTGCGATATTTTTTTTTTTTTTGTAATTGTGCCCACTACAAATTACGAAAGAGAGAAAGAAAGGAGCGGGAGAATAAAAATAACGAGAAAGAACGAAAATAGGAAAAAAAAAAGAAAAAGAAACAATAATTTATTACGAATTTCCTCGCTACTGCACTACAATGATATTGTTATAGTATTGTGTGAAAAGAAAAAAAAAATTAACAAAGTAAACGTGTACGAGGCTTTACATGAGAGCGAAAAAAAAAAAATTGAAGAAAAATTTAATTAAAAAACCAAAAAAAATCGTAAAGATAAAAGAAAGATCGCCGAGTGCGTTCTCTCGCGAGGAACTTGAAACTTTCGACGATATTTTCGAAATTCTCGTTTTTTTTTTTCCCCCTTTTTTTCTACACTCCATAAATCACGAACAAAAAATCTTAATCGACACGTTGTGGCGCACAATTTTTTTTTTTTTTTTTACCTGACGTTAAAAAAGTTTGCGTTTTCTCGGAGAAGAAATTTGTTTTTTTTTTTCTAGAAACAAAATTTCGACAAAAAATTTGTATATGTATGAAATTTTGTGTCCTCGACTTTGCAAAGGACTTTTTGCGGCTGAAACATGAGAGTTAAATTTTTCACGGGAGCGCACACTTGGCCCCTTCGATTGGCTCAATTAATTAAGGTACGAATTGTTATGAAAAACAAACGAAACAGAAAAACGGAGTAACGAGAAATATGAAGAAAAAAAATTATGAAAAGGACGAAAGATTCAAAAAAATGCTGGGACTGCTTGACGTTGTTCATGTTTTCGATAATATTGAACTTTACAAGCTTCACTTTTCGCTTCATTCACGTTTGATCACCGTTGGGCAGCAGGAATTTTACTCCGAAAATTAATTAACGTTTTCATTGACATTACTCGAAGTAGCTTCAATGAAACGACGAACAATTAACATTATTCCATGCAATTGTAATTAAATAAAATTACAATTACAATTATTTGGAGTAATTGCGATGAAATAATGAAAAATTTAATTACACTTTTGATTAATTTGTGATGAAAAATGAAAAAAAAAATTAAATACAAACACTACGAGTAATTATAATTGCAATTAAAATTACTCGGAGCGTTTTTAATTCATTTCAATTTTATCACAATTAAATCGAGCAATTTGTAATTAATAATTCGTTAATTAAAAATTTGCCCAACTCTGACGTATTCACAAGTAATCGCGATTAATTTTTTGCTATACAAAAGGGGGGTTTTTTTTTTCTTCTCTTTACTAGACTTTCGTTTATTTCTCATCGCATCGGAACTTTGTCCCTTTTGCTATCATCCACAAATGAGATTATCGTAAACACGAGCAACTCGCTCTCTCTCTCTCTCTCTATCGATCTAAAATTCATAAATCGGTCTGTGTATGCTAACGATCTCGAGCGCGGTGTAGACGTCGATTATTTCGATAATTAATTTCTAAGACGAATAATTATAAACGACAAATACGACAGCAAAGAAGAAAAAAAAACAACATTTTGACAATAAAAAAAACGCGATTATTGCTTTCCGCGGGACTAGCTCGTGTAAGTATTTTTGACGATTTTTTTTTTTCTTTTCTTTTCGTACTGAAAAATCATCGGAAAGAAAAGTAAGAAACAAAAAAAAAAAAATATCTCGTAACAAAAAAAATTCGTCGTTTGTGCGTGAAAATCTCGCAGAATTTTTCGCGAGTCACAATTGTGTTCAATGAAATTAAATGAAAGTCGATTAATTCGAATTGTAGAAAGAAAACAAACAAACAAAAAATGAAAAAAAAAAAACGAATATCGTCACGCATCTCGTGACTTTTTCACGGATAAGAATATACGATAATTTTTTTTTGCCCCCACATTCGTCGATTTAACGAAAAAAAATGAAAATTGTATTTTACGAGCGCAATTATTGTCGACCCTTTTTTTTTTTTTTGGGAGAAGCGCCAAACGATCTGTTAACCGAGCTTGTGGTCGGGAGCATACGTTCAAAATGAATCAGCGAAAAATTAATGAAAATGAGAACGAAAAAAAAAATGGAAAAAACGATATATATATATATATAATATATATGTATATATATGAGGGAGCCTTGGGCCTAATAGCCTAGGGATACTTGTCCATACCATAAGACTTAACTGATTGATACTTTATACATAAAAGAAAAACGTTTGAGACAAAAAAAAAAAACAACTGAAAAGAAGAAAAAAAATGTTAATATAATTTAAAGTTAGCGTGAGTGCAGCAAGGGCTACTGTATTACCCGATATCGCGTGGTACCCCCTCCCCTCGTGTTCAATCGAACGTTCGATCAGTTGTGAAAATTGAATTTTATATAAACATTAAAAAAAAAAAAAAAAAACGATCGTCAATTGTCGATTTACAAAAAAAAAATGCATTTCATTTCGATTCTGTTTAAAAAAAAAATAATAATAATGATCAATTAAAAACAATTCGTACAAGTTTTTAATTTGCATCCAATGGCAGTTTAAAAAGAAAAAAAAAGGGCACTCGTGACACTTTGTCCTAAATTCCTCGTCTCTCATTACTCTGTGACTTTCCCCGAAGCTCGATACACATGTGCTAACTGGTAAATTATTTTTTAATGAGATACGAAACAAAAACAAAATAATTTAGCAAGAATTTTTATGATAATGCAATTTTTTTTTTTTTCTAGCACAATTGCAAAGATTACGTAGTCAATTTTCGTTATTTCTCTTAGTTTTCGTTATTTCGCGATTACCGATTGATCAGATTTTTTTTTTTTGCATAATCAAATACGTGTTTGTATTTGCAAACACGTACGAGGGTCGTTGGCAAGTCGCGGACGTTATACAAAAATTAAAAAAAAAAATCCGTATCGGGCCGTCTAATATATATATATATATAAATATATATATATGAATATAAATATTATATAAATATGTACAAAGATGTCTGGGGAGTACAGCAGCCTTTCATGGAAAGGCTAAAAGCGTTGGATCAGCAAGACTTAGGGCATTATACTACCGAGAGTATTATCGTGCCCAACCTTTAATATTTAAGTGCGAGTGAGAGTCCTATGTGAGTAAACAATTATAACGTCTCTCGTTTTTGGGTTCAACATTGTGCATGTTGCGCGAAATTTATTAGAAAAAATTGAAGAAAAAAAAAATATATACATATTAACGTAATAATAACTATGTTGAAAGTACTAGTCTGTCTTTAAATTTTCGCGTATACGTAATTTTAATTATAAACGTTGATCGGTGAGAGAAAAAAAAAAATTCAAAACGTAATTTGTTGAGAATATTTCGATTTTTTTTTGTCCCGGTAAAATAATTATCGTTTTCTCAATACGTACAAACGACTTTTTTTTCAAAGAAATTTCATCGTCGAAATCAGTTTTATTTTTTTTTTTTTTCAATTCTTTAATTTGCTCCGAAAAATGGAGCAAAAATTTACAGGACTTTGCGAGATAATTTTGTACATGCAAAATCACGTGTTGACCCAGGAACGACAGGCTCGAAAATAAAATAAAAACGTGCCAGCATTGGCATTATAATTTTTTTCAATGAGTGAGTCAAAGTTACCAATTTTTACCTACGTTTAAAAAGTACATATATATGTATATAGAAAGAAAAAAAAAAATATCTATACAAATATATACATATATATATACTTTTGTCATCGTTCACCTTCGACTATTCCTTTTGTAACTGAGATTGGACACCCCGCGGATGAATCCCTCGCTCTGCCGGGAAATGGGATTTTAGGGTTGTGAAGGAAAAAACGAAAAAAAAAAGTACCCAATTATTGTTGTTACTTTTTTTTTTTTTTCTTGTTCAGCAGAGAACTGAATGTGAACCGAACCAATTTTCGAAATACGAGCTTAAAATAATTGAAAGGTGGGGGGGGAGAAAAAAAAAACTCGTTTCTTCGATCAGACTCGAAATAACGATTCGATAAATCAATGCGCATTTTTTGAGTGCATTTTTTTTTTTTCAATTCCTTCGTTCAACGACCAGAGATATGTGTCAATTTTTTTTTCTCCTCGCTCATTCGACAAGAGAGCGCTATGAAATGGCAAAAATTTCAGATGGCCTGAATTTTGAAAATTGAGCGAAAAAAAAAATTTGGAGTAAATTTTCAACGAAGCCCTCGAAAAACTAAAAAAAAAAAAAAAAAAACCTAGAATCAATTATTCAATGCGCAAGATTGTCATCCATATCCAATGATACCTGTTCTTTTAAGCTTATCACATAAATAACGTACGATCGAGGCAAACGATTTTTTTTTTTTTTTTTTTTTTAAATTGACACGCTTCGCGATTTTTTTTTCTGTCCCATACGTCGATGTATCCCGGATATGGGAGCCGTGTAAATAGACTGTACAATAGCGATGATGTTTCACAGAACGTAACGAACACCGGATTGAAATTTGTGCGCACCGATATACACAAAAAAAAAAAAAAAAAAAAAATGCATATATAATTATGAAAAAAGAAAAGACGACATTCAACGACCGCACGATAATCAATTAATGCTCGTGCAAAGTTTAAACGAGGGCAGCGAGAGAAAAAGCAAAAAAAAAAAAAATCACGTGAGTTTAGTTAGTAAAAATTGTAAAAAAAAAAAAAAAAAAATGCAAGCGATGCAACAGTCACCCCCCGTGTCTGCGCTGTTGCCCGGCAGAGCTAGCCGATTCTTTACACGTGGGTGTGTAAACCCCCTGTATTTTTATGAATAAATAAGATATTTTAAAGAAGTAAAGAAAAAAAAAAAAAATGAAAAAAAAAAAATCTTGAAGTCTGTTTGGAGATGCCTTTCATAGGGATTATAAATGTAGATAATATATTATACATAATGAACATAAATACACTATATTATTATATATTATTATGAAGTAAGTGAGTAAATAGAATTATTATATATATGACGGAAAAAAAAAAAAATAATATTATTACGAGTAAATAAACTGATAAACGATTAATAAAATCCTGTCTACTGCTTTATACACTGTTTTACTCTCATTGATCCAGCCACCTTTGCTATCCGCATCAACGTAATTTATTGCAACTCTCCGGGACGATGTAACAATTTATTTTTGAAATAATAGAAAAAATTATAAAATTTCAATCGTAGCCGCGGCATCGAAACAACGAGCTCGAAAAAATAATAATGCCAAACATTTATTGTAGCAATTAAAGAAAAAAAATTCATTTAAATATTTAGAATTTTTTTATTTTTTGGATAATGGCCGAAATTTTTGGAGTAAATAAAAATGAATTGAATAAATTTGTCAACGCTGGAATGTACTTTTTTTTTTTTTTTAATGCACAATTTCTTGCCGGATAATGAGGGAGTAGAAATTTTTGTTATTCCTTCTGGAGTGTTATACGATCGCGGAGTTACTTTTGGCATTTTTTTGTGAAATAAATTTTATCGAACGATAAAAATAATGAGCTCGTAACTATTCGAGTAAAATTCGGAATTCTGCTACTGAAAAATGGGGGAAAAAAAACGACTAAACGTGCCAAAGGGTATTTTTATCAGACATGGGCACCATCTTAATGATGGATATTCAAAAACAAAAAAAAAATGCTTCTCCGAAAAAAGTACTCGTGAATGATTGTTATTCCCTTTTGAACTTTTTGAAATAAAAAACAAAATTTAAAAAATTTAATTGTACTCGCGGCATGGAAACAACGAGCTCGAAAAAAAATAATGCCACAAACTTATTGCAGTAATTAAAGAAAAAATTCATTTAAATTTTCATAATTAAAAAAAAAAATTATTTTATGGATAGAATTACTTAATTATTAATTAATTATTATAGAATTACTCTGAAATTTTCGGAGTAAACAAAAATGAATTGAATAAATTTGTCAACGCTGGAATGTCCTTTTTATTTAATGCACAATTTCTTCTCGGATAATGAGGGAGTAGAAATTTTTGTTATTCCTTTTGGAGTGTTATACGATCGCGGAGTTAGTTTGGCATTTTTTTGTGAAATAAATTTTATCGAACGATGCGCAAATAATGAGCTCGTAACTATTCGAGTAAAATTCGGAATTCTGCTACTGAAAAATGGGGGAAAAAAAAACGACTAAACGTGCCAAAGGGTATTTTTATCAGGCATGGGCACCATCTCAATGATGGATATTGAAAAAAAAAAAAATACTCCTGAATGATTGCAGCGATGAGAATAAAATCAGTATTTATTTTCCCAGCGAAAATTCGGAGTAATTATTCTCCGATGACAAATATCAATATTCAATTATTCGTAAATAATAATTGATTCATTGGAAAAAATTATTTTTCCAATGAATTTTTCATTTCAATGATGCCCATCGTATATTTATTCGACAAAAGCTACAGTAAAATTCTTCATTTTTACGTGTTTTTCTTCATCTTTTTTTTTTTTTTTTTATTACAGACGTTTCATTACGTTAACATAACAAATTTCTATACTTTCAAGGTACAATGATGATCGTTACAATGATTTCTACCTGTGAAATCTTTAAATACGTTATTGCGTGGTTGGTACGTTTTTTTTTTTTTTTTTTTTTTAATTTCTTAGCAAGCTCCCTGAACGATACTAGAGGTACAAAAATGTTTAGCAGATAATTTCATTTCAAGGGAGAGAGAGAAATTAAAGGAACGAAAGAATTGAGGGGGAAAAAAAAAAGCTGAGACAACGGGACAAAGATCGTGTCGTTTCGTCACCAAGGAGCTTGCCAATATTATTCAACCACGATAATGATTAAAGCGATCACAGTAAGAGGCATTCGGAGGCGGAAGCTGCGAACACCTCCGGCAGACGCTAATACTTTTAAAGGTTTCCTAGACATACCCGAGAGATCACGGAAGTATTCCCATGCACCACCTCCATTTCCATATTTTTCTTTTTTTTTTTCTTCAATTTTTCTTCCTCAGTATTATCATTATTATTTTTCCCCATTTTTTTTTTCCATCGAAGCCCGTCGAGATCTCGATATTACGACAAATTAATATGATCAATGATCAGATCTTCGTTTCGCATATATTTTTTTTTTTTTAATCAAGATTTTTCATTCGTCGAATCATTTTCTCAAAGACCCGTCGTCGCCCGTACAGTCAAATTCAAAGGTTGAATTCCATGAGAATTTTGAGTGAGTAGAATTGAGGTAAAATTTCGATAAAATCAATCATATCGAAAGGGAAAAAAAATTACAGTCATCAATAAATCAGGCTGAAAGATGTTTTTTTTGAGCACAATTTTCGAACAATTTAATTTTTCAAATTTTTCGGTTTTTGTTGCCAAATTTTTCACGATTTTGTTGCCATTTTTTGAATTATTAATTTCCAAAGACTTCAGGAAGTTTCATTGAAGAAATCGATAGCCATAATTTTGGAGCATACGAAAATGGAGCATTGCTTCGATTATTTTTTTTTTTTCTAATTCAGACAGACTGAATGGGGTTACCCATTAAGGGGGATGAAAAAAATCCTAAATTCACGATATTTCATGAATTATCTGACGAATATAGCCTCTGGACGTGACTGCAAGGATGATGCACTTTTCAAGTCTTCGTCTACACACGCGGGGGATGCATCAAGCAAGAGTTGGTCTTCCAAGATCGGCAAAATCCGTTGGACCGTTGTTTTAATTTTTTTTTCCTTTTTTTTTCGCATTAATTTCAGCTTTTTATTTATTTATTTTTTTTTTATCATTTTTTCCTTTATCATCGAAGCACGTTGTAAATACAAGCTGCGGTATTATAGTACAAGATATGTCTAACGAGACGGTACGTTTGCGAATCTATGGTCTCAAACGTGTCTGTGAGCACAAGAAGTACGAGAGAATTGCCAGAGAAACAAAAAAAAAAAAAAAGAGAAGAAAAATTTACAACTCGCTTCTTGGTGCATGAAAATTGATTTTGTTTTTTTTTTTCCCATTTCTTTCAAATTCGTATAAAGAAAATGAGGAACGTCGGGTAAGATCGTCTTCCTGTTAAGCTCTTCGTACTATCCGCCGATAATCTACGCAATAGTGGAATTTCCGCGATATCCAAGCGTTCTTTCGTGTTCGATTTTATCAAATTTAACTTTAACTTAACTTCCTGTTGTTTTTTTTTCCCTTCGGTTAATCATGCTACATTGCTCGATAGATCGATAGTTCTTTGGTTTTTTTTTTCCCCTTTAATCGACTCTTTTTCGAAAAAGACACCACGAACTATATTTTTGCGAGGATTCGAAAATTTTCTTGCAGCAGAAAGAAAAAAAACAAAATTTCGGACTGTTGTCCATTTATTTCTCGTCGTTTTATGCTCGATTGATAAATGACACCCTGATTATAATAGCAATTCGACGATGTTCGAAATTCAGGTTCGTACAATAATTATGAGATATATATATATATATATATATTTATATATATAGGCGATCATTTGCTAGTCTTAAATTTTTTTTTGTTCTTTCCTTCTTCACTATTTTCAAACCTAAAATCTCGACCTATCCGTATCGATACAACTCCTACACGAATGCTTATCAATTTAGAGGCACATTTGCTAAGAGTTTTTGGTTTCAATGTTTTTTTTTTCTTTTTTCTTTTTTCTTTTGCTTCATCACACTCTTTGTTCGTACAAATTCTCCGTGTTCCCTCCGTATTCCCAAAAACCCCGAATATTTCTACGAGGTTTTCTTTGTTATCGTTTTTTTTTTTTTTTTTCGTTTTTTCTTCGTTTTTATTTGTCATTATGCAACAGGGCAACGAATTTGGCATGCTGCGTGTCACTCAATAAAGTCACACGTTCCTACATGTTTTTTTTTTTTTTTCTTTTTGTTAGTGTTTTCGTGTATGAACTGAAACATCTCTACATCGCTTCGAACTTATGAAATACGATCGGACAGATGAGTATCCGTAGTTAATTGAGAAAAAAAAATACATTTTTCGTTTATTTTCTTTCTTCTTTTAAAATAATTTATTCATTATCATTCATATTCAAAAAATGGCCTAGAGTATTCGTAAATTTGTATTTTTCAATCATTACTCAATAACGCAAATTATTCTTTATTTTCTCACTTCGTTAAGAATATCGGATAAATTATTTATTCGATTATTCGAATTTTATTATATTTTGTACAATTTTTTTTTTTTTTTTTTGTAATTTCCTGTCACTTCTTGCATGATATTGAGAAAAAAAATTGTAAAATCGATACGAAATAATGTTTTTTTTTTTCGTCTACTGTAAAAAATGAAGATTCGAATTTTGGAGTTGACGCCTTTGGTTACAAATACTGCAGGTTTCTTTTTTTTTTTTTTTGAATAATCAACGATAGACAAATTGTAGGAAAAATAAACGCAGAATGTTTTTTTTTTCTTCCAAAAAAAAAAAAAAACCAAAAATGCCCATCTCCGAATACGAATACCTTACGTAAACTTGCGCATTGGAATTTTTATAACTGAACAATAAATGTCTTTGTGTATGCGTTTTTGAGACGCAGATGCCTCTCCCCCCTCCCTCGTTACTCTCAAAAGAGCATCCTTTGCTTCTTTCGTTTTATAATTTATTTATAACGAATTCTTTCAACGCAAGCGAAGTAATTTCAACTGCACATATTTACCCTCAAATCCACAATAAAAATTCTCATCTTTCGTTGGCGCGCTCGATGAAGCGAACAAAATCTTAAAAAAAAAGAAACAACCGTCGAACATGGAAAAACTTTTCTCCCCGCTACTCGTTGGCATCGAGTTTTTCCAAGATTTTTTTTGTTTTCCCGCTCGCAACGCACCGGAAAAATAATCATTCGCATTATGGAGCACAGTTTAAAATAATTCGGGGGGGCCACTTTTATCGAACGATCAATTATAAACGAATTGGAAAACAAAAATTAGCAAAGAATTTCTTTTAAAATTAGGGAGCCGTCTCGGAATTTAAAAAAAAATTAAAATAAAGCCCGAATATCAAGTAACTTGTATGGAGAAAAATAATAATTGAGCACAAAAACGGTTGCTCCGGAGAGAATTGATTCAATCTTCGAAAAATCGACTGCGCACCGAATATCGTACGGGCCAATTTTTTTTTTTCACCGCAAGGAAATAAGAGCAGCGTGTGTGTGTGTGTTTTTTTGCCTGATAAATCCAAATACATGGATCATTTTTTTGAGTTTCTTTTTTTTTCTTTTTTCTTTGCTTGTTTGTAGGAAGACCGTAAGAATATAACACGCATGTATACCTTAAGCTCACGCCGAAGCGAGCGAACCTGAATTTCCTACCCGACGATCCTTGTCACGCTCGAAACAAAATAATAATAATAATAATAATAATAATAATAATAATAATAATAATAAATCAAGTAAAAATTATTCACCGTTCGTATTTTCAGAGCTTTTCCCTCACGCCGCCTCATCCTCGTGCCGGAATGTTTGAATAATATTTCTATCTGTTCGCCCCCCTGCGTCCCTCCGATCGACTCTTCGCCGATCGCTTTGTAAATTATAATTGAACCTCCGCTGAGTTAAAAGGGGAAGAAAAAAAAAAAAAAAAAAAAAAATATTCCCGGCCCATTCGTCTCTCGCTTGGCGTGCGAGAATGCTCCAAAGAATGTACACGAGTAGACAGCGAATAACGCGATCTATATCTAAAAGTTTTTTGCACCCGTTTTGTTTTTTTGTTTCTTTTTTTTTTTTTTTTTTTTCGTTTCTTCGTTCAAACGCGAAAAACTCCCGGAAACGATAAAAGTTATAAGACTGATTCGATGCCAGATGGCCGCTCTGCACGCGCTTCTTATTCTTTTTTTTTCTCGTTTAAGTTAAGTTTTCTTTCTCCTTCATTATGAAAAATTCAGCCTTCGTGTGCTTATAAAAATTTCGTAAAATCTTAAAAAAAAAAAAAAAAAAAAAAAACTTGCCAATCTTTAAAAGCTTCTTCCCCCTCTCTTTCTCCCTTTTTTCTCTACTCGTGTTACTCGATTAACGGCGCTTCGAAGGTACTTTTCACGACTCTTTGATCCCCCTCCCCCCCAATTCCCGATATAACGGCCGCAAATGTTCCTCGAAAAGTCGCTAAAAAATTCGAGTCTAAATATAACGTTGAGCTTAAATCGTTTTTTTTTTTTTTTTTTTTTTTTTTTGACGCTGCAACGTTTTGAAAAAGATTCCGAGACGCGTCGTTCGGATGGGAAAATTACGGTGAAAAATTCGGGAAAAGAAAGAAAATTTGTCTCTTATAATATTAAATGAAAATTCATCGCTCCGGTTCTCATAGTTGCGGAAAATACAAAACTAATCGAGAGTCCCCCCCCCCCCCCACCGCTCCGGTACGTATTTGAGTTAAACTTTCGAATCTCGAATCTTTCGAACGCGCGACAGGTACCTGTTCTTGGCTCGCTCTGGCGCTTTTGTTTTCGTGATTTTTCCTGTTGCTTGTTTTTTTTTTTTTTTTTTTTTTCTTTTTTTCTTCGCCCCTCTATTTTTTCTTTCTCGCTCTCTCGCGGGGGAATATTTTTTTTTTTTTCTTTTTTTTTCTCTCGGGCCGTAAATTTTATCAGCAAGATTTTACCGATTTCAACGAGCAGCGATCATGTAAATCCGTAAAGCCCTTGGACCGAGACGCCCCTCATCTGCAGCCAAACAGGCGGAGCGCTACGCTGGATCACAAGAAATATGGCGTTGTGGTCAATGATGGAATCACCCGCTCGTTATCCGGCACCGCCTTGAACAGCACCGTGTTCCTCTCGTCCACCGACTTGAATTCCAGTATGCTCGCAATGTTGCCGCATCGATAACAATAATTCGGTGCTGACCATACAGTGACGAGTTTATCGTCGAACATGTATCGGAATCCTGTAAGAAAATTTTGATTTTGAGGGGGAAAAAAAAACCAGAAGGGTCTAGTCCGGATAAGAGCGGTGAATCTGCCCCCCGGCGAATTTTGTGATGCCGATTTTTTTAAAAGTTCCTAAAAAAAACGTTTATGCAAAATTACAGCTTTCTGTAAAAATCCGAAAAATCTGAAAAAATTCCGAAAAATCAGAAACATGTCAACATTCATGGAACTTTTTTTTTCAATTTTTTTTTTCGCTCAACTCTAATTTAAATCGTCGAATCTTTCTCTAAAAAAATTATTTTGTAGTGTATAGATTTTTCTACTATTATGAAAAAAAATTGACATGATTCTACTCTTCATTCCCTGCAAATTTAAAAATAAAAGTTTCAAAATTCGACCTGCGACATATTTGAAAAAAAAAAACGCAAAATTTCACCTTTTTCGTTGAAAATCCATGCATAAATCACTTTTTGGGCTGAATTAAACGAGTTATCATAGTTGAATTAGTTGTGAAGCATAAAAAAACAGATTTAAACAATAGGATTTTATTGGTAATTTTAGCTTATTACATTGTTGCAGGACTACTTTAGGGACAATTTCGAGAAAAAAAATTATCTCTTCCTGAGAATTCAAACCCATTTGAAGGTGTATAATAGTAGGGTGGTTCTTATTCAGGGCTCGGACGAATTTTTAATCAAACGCCCCTCAAATCGGCTCTAAATAATTTGAAAAAAATACCCTAATTTTTTTAGATTTTTATCCAGACTCTGACCCTTCGCACCCGAGGGTGAATTTCCCGATTTGAAATACACGTTTTTCGGCCAAATTCTCAGGATATATTTTATTCTAATAGTAATAATTTTTTTTTTTAATCTGTAACTGCGAGATTTTAGTGTTCATCGGTGCTACTATATGAAAAAAAAATCACATTATCATACGGATCAATTTAGACAAATTGCACACCCTTTAACTTTGAAACTTGGTGGTAACCCACGTTACCACCTCGATTTTCTTGAACTTTTCTAATTTATTTACTTTTTAACGTATTCAGATCCGGTTTTTTTCACTTTTCAGTTACTTTAGTGATGACAGAACATAAGTATACAGTCTCATTGTCATCATTGTTTATAATATGAGATTTATAAATAAACAAGCTAAAAAAAATGACACTTTTTTCGGAAAAATTCATTCTTGAAGAATCTATCCAAGGTAATAGCTTGAAATGATTACAAATCCGCTATCAGATCTGCAAAATTCGAGATGGCGGATTCAAGATGGTGGACACCGCCGAAATTTAAATATTGAATTTGAAAAATCTGACATCGGATTCGTAATGAGTGACCCCAAAAACCCACTCTCACTGAATTTCAAGTTATTATACCTTGGATAGATTCTTCAAGAGTGAATTTTTCCGAATAAAACGTCATTTTTTTAGCTTGTTTATTTATAAATCTTATATTATAAACAATTATACCAATTAGACTGTATATTTATGTTCTTTCATCACTGAAGTAACTGAAAAGTGCAAAAAACCGGATCTGAATACGTTAAAAAGTAAATAAATTAGAAAAATTTAAGAAAATCGAGGTGGTAATGTGGGTTACCCCACCATGTTTCAAAGTTAAAGGGTGTGCAATTTGTCTAAATTGATCCGTATGAAAATGTATTTTTTTTTTTCATATAGTAGCACCAATGAACACTAAAATCTCGCAGTTACAGATTTTTTAAAAAATTATTACTCTTAGAATAAAATATATCCCGAGAATTTAAAAATAATAATCTAAAAAATAAAAATCTAAAAAAATTAGGGTATTTTTTTTTTAATTATTTGGAGCCGATTTGGGGGGCGTTTGATTAAAAATATATAGCCATTTAATTAAACCCAAAGAGTGATTTATTTATCGATTTTCAACGAAAAATGTGAAATTTTGCGTTTTTTTGTGTCGCAGGTCGAATTTTAAAACTTTTTTTTTTAATTTGCAGGGAATGAAGAGTAGAATCGTATCAATTTTTGTCATAATAGTAGAAAAATCTATACACTACAAAATAATTTTTTTAGAGAAAGATTCGATGATTAAAATCAGAGTCGAGCATAAAAAAAAATTGAGAAAAAAAGTTCCATGAATCCTGACATGTTTCTGATTTTTCGGAATTTTTTCAGATTTTCCGGTCGCTTCGTTGGTATTTGAAAACGGCAAAAAACGGAAAAACACGTTTTTTCAACGGACAAACCCCTCGGAATCGATGTAGAAAGCTGTAATTTTGCAACAAACTTTTTTTTTGGAGTCAGAAACTTTTGAAAAAATCGGCACCACAAAATTCGGTGGGGAGGCAGATTCACCATTCTTATCCGGCTAGAACCTTTGTCGCAGAAGAAAAAGAATAAAGTTTCGAGATTGAATTTTTTTTTTCAATTCTACCTTCGTGAACTAATTGATGCGCTCGGCATATGAGCTTGAGATCGTTTATTTCCATGAATTTGTGAGTTACTTTGCTCCCGAATAACCAGCCAGCGCCGCGAGGACTCACCGTCCATGTTTCTACGTCCTCGGGATCGGACCACAGCAAATCGCAGAATGCGCCTTCGGAAGAGATAATCAATTAACAAAAAAAAAATATCGATCGATCAAATTTCGATAAAATCGATGTGGTACCTTTGTGGGGAATTTCCTGATTTCTATCGATCGTCCTAATTTGATCTAGTGTCCTAATAGCTGGCGACAGACCGCCGTGCACGCAGAGAACTTGTTCGTCGATTAACTGGAATTAGAAGAAAACAAAAAAAAAAGAAAAAAAAAAGAAAATTTGATTATGAAAAATCTGATTTTTTGCGCTATGAGCCGTTGATGGATCGAGGCGGACACGTACGGCAGCTACTGTAAGTAGATCGAACACCCTGCAGCAATATTTCCATGCATTCGCATTTCCATACTTCATTTCACACTCGTCTGAGAAAAAAAAAAAAATTAATTAATTAATTATAATATTATGACGCTGCGTTACATCAAATATGATAGCTATACTTATGATTATAATATTTCAATGAACGTTAATGATTTTTCGATCCTACTTGCGGACGAAGAGTGAAAAAAAAAACCCGGTAAATGCGTAATTACTTGGGCACCGTTTGTATTTTTATTGAAAACATGATTATCATAATGTATTATTATTATAATTAATATTGCAATATACGGATGGGAAAGTTTTGATGATGATGAAATTTGCATCGTTGGAATGAAAATAAGTTAAAAAAAAATATATCTATATCATTTCCGGTATTGTCTCGAAATCGAAAATCGTTTAAACCTTTTTTTTCGATTTTTTATTCGCGACCAGGGGCCTAAATATGCCAGAAAAGCGTCAGCAATACTGGAAATGTTTTTTTTTTTTTTTGCTTTTAAACCTATTTTCGTTGCATTCCAACGATTCAAATTTCAACGTCATAAAGTTTTGCATTTTATATAACGGACCTCCCCGATATTAATATAATTTATTGTTATAAACTAGCTGACCCGAAAATTTTGAAAAAAATCCTGGATCGTCTTTCGAAGGAGTGCTTCGAATATAAAAAGTTTCCAAAAAAATCAAAACAGGTCAGGGAAAAATTCGTATTTTTTGAAACGCACGATGTAAATTCGAAAAAAAAATACGATTGAATAGATCGATCAATTATGAACAATTTTTGCCTGAACACTTTTTACATGGGCTCGCTTCGAGCGTATGTCGATCTGAAAAATTGGAGAATCACTGAAACGGGGATTTTTTCGAAATATCACAGAACAAAAGTGACTGCTCCGAAAATTTTGAAAAAAATTCTGGATCGTCTTTCGAAGCAGTAGGGTAAGTGTGGGTATTACTGCGATTTGAAATGCGGGGCCAGCTTGACGAGCATATCTAAAAAAAATCATTCAAAATTACGGACGTTTTATTGTTTTCAAATCAATATTTTAATTATTTTGAACTTGGAAAAAAATTGACAATGTTATCGAATGACTTTTTCATCAAATAAAAAGTATTTGCAAAAATAATGCAGATGCTGCTATTACTGCGGGGTCTGGAACGACGAGAAGGTATTAATGCGCACCGAATACTGCGATTCATCCAATTACTGCGCGTCGTGTATGTAATCTATAATTTTTAAAAATGATAACAATTTAAGCCCGCTAATATCTGATCTTTATTAATTACCTGCTTAACAATTAATATCACATTCGAAATAATTATTTAATAATAATTATTATTATTCCTAATATATTCTCGAAAAAAAGTTTAAGAACGGGAAGTTCAAGGGCTGGGCTCATGGTCTACCCGAATCCGCTTCTTTTTATTTGATTTCGCTTTAATTTTGTTTTTACTTTTGACATTAGCTATTATCAACGAAGTCAGGCGCTATTATATATACAGAATATTCGGCTGTGATATTAGAAAACTTATATTTTAATATCCTTATATCCTTAAAATATAAGGATATTGCAACAATAACAAAGAAAACAAGGACCTTATTCGCTGTGTGCAGTGCCATACTATAGCGGCTGAGAACGTCTTAGAGCGCCCATGGTGGCGAGAATGCGCATGTTTTGCTGGAGTCGCGTAGTGCAATTGAGGGCAATATAATAGAGAAGTCGCGGAAAGGAAATTTAAACTGTTGCGTGAAGTCATATAAGAATTTTTTCCGCTGCGCAACTTTGGAAATTAAGTTTTACGCGTTTCCGACAGCAATTTATAAAGTTGAGCAGCGCAAAAACTCGATTCGTTGGGTGCGCAAAAAACAAAGAAAGTAAAATTCTTGAGGTTAAACGTGCATATATTGTCTGGTATGAAAAATTCAAATGTCAGGATATTACAATACAAATAAATTGATTTTTTTTTTCCTTTTTAGTAGCTCTCATGATTGGCTACCCGAATATGCGGTGAGCATTTCGTGGCTAATCGTTCATCCACGTTACAATCAAGTCCGAGTTAGGTCTTTCTTGTTCTCGATACGAGCCTTGTCGGTTCGTACGACAAGATCGACAAGGTTCATGCTTAGCCTCAAATTGAGAAGGAAAAGTAGCCGTAAACCTATTTTTATTGCATCGTGATACGTCGATTTATTTTTTTTTTTCAACGCATTTATAGTCAGGCTCACCTCAAAAAATTCTATGCAGCACGAATACAAACGTTCGTTTATTAAAATTGATTCAACAAGGTTTCGTCTATGTAAATAAATGAGAGATATTCCAGCAAAATTTGCGGAGTACAGCCGGCCGCGGCGCCACTTGGCTTTCTGCACACAGAGAATTGAAACCGCAGGAATGCGCGCATCCTTGAAAAATTCGTACCGAATACAGCGGCGGCAAATTAAAAATGAAAATAAATTAAATTTTGATACTACAAAGTTTTTTAATTAAAAATATAACTCTTATTTCAGTGACCGTAACAAAATATAAGGATATTGCAACAATAACAAAAAAAAACAAGGACCTCATACTGATAATCAATTTTTGACCATTACCAGCAAAAAATGGTGAAATTTTCACTCGCAAATACCTCTTCATTTTGAAAAATCAACAATAAATTAAATAATCATGATGCACGTCATTTTGTTGATTCATTGTGTTTTTCTAGACATTGAATTAACAGTCTGATTTTTTCAATCTATAAATTATGAGACAAGATTAAATTCTGATAAAATTAAAAAAAAATCGCAGTAATACCCGCTCTTAGCCTACTTCGAATATTAAAAGTTTCCAAAAAAAAATCAAAATAAGTTAGGCAAAAATTCGCATTTTTTCGTTCGATTTGACGCGGAAAGCCCCATATTCTTTTTATAATCAATGGTATGAGTTACTTTTGTAATTTTCCCTTGCGCCAAGCAATTAAACACAGAACCTTTTATCATAAACATTTGAAGCGACAAAAATGGCATCTATGCTCAATAAAATTAACAAAAAATGTGAATCGTCATCGATCAATTATACGCTCTCGCCGCTTTTATGAAATATAATTATAATTACATAAACGAGTTTTCCGACGATCGCCGCGCTAATTTTTTTTTCCCATCCAACTTCGATAAACTCACCGTAAAAACCATAGACTTGCGTTATCTGTCGAGATTCGTGATTACCCCGCAAAAGCGTTATCCTGTCGGACCATTTGGCCTTGAGGGTCAACAGACGTGTGAATGTTTCTAAGCTATAGTATCCTCGATCAACGAAATCGCCCATAAATATGTAATTGGTGTCGGGTACCGGACCGCCGTTGCGAAATAACTCTTCCAGATCGTAGAACTACGACGTAAGAAAAAAAAAAAAAAAAAAAAAGAAAAGAAGTTACGAAAGGCCCATCTCCGAGATGACGTGTTTTTTTTTCTTTTTTTTTTCGAGCTACATGCACGACAAAGCGGCCGGGAAATTTACTGATAATGTGCAATCGAGTAAAGCGACAGTCGAGCCTGAGAAAAGTTAACATCTTTTTGAAGGTTACGAAAATTGGTGCTCACCTGACCGTGTATGTCACCGCAAACGGTTACCGGAGTTGAGACCGGCTGTATATTCGACTCCTCCAGCAACAAGTCGCACACCATGTCACACAATTTCTAGTGAAAAAAACATGACGAACGTATTTTAAAAAAAAACATACTTGTCATTTCGAGTTGTCCGAAGCTAGAGTATACGGATATGGGTAAAAAAAAAAAAAAATGATAACGCGTAACCTATACGCCACGACGAGACGCAAAAAACTTGAGCACGAAGGTTTCAACGCGATCCGACAATATTCTCTCGGCAAACACTTTTTCAATGAGCAACGATTTTTGAAATTTTTTCTCATTTTATTTACCTTGAGATCATTTTCTGGTAGATATTTGCACTCTTTTGCAATATCTATCCATTTGTCGATGTCTGACATTTTGGGATTAGCGACTACGGAAATCACCAGTTGCGCCCCCGGCCACGAGAGCGCAGTGGTTCTCCGATTTCCAGACACATTCCTCTCGTCTACTGCTCCTTGGCGTTGAGAGGAAAAAAAAAAAAAATGGCCCGCGAGGATGGGAATACGCGGAATTTTAACCGGAAAAACAAACGCGCAGCACTTTGTTTCAAGCGTTTTCCCTCAAAATTTTCGTTTATTCGCGTTGCGAGTGACAGTGACAGATACTTTCGGCGAGGAAACATCAAAATCATCAGTTACGCGTAAAGTAATAGTCTCGCGAAATTCCGATGCGGCAAATTATAGTTAATGATATTCGCGTATTTTCTTATTGGTCTTTGAGAGATAATGAACGATGTAGTACACAAGATTCTTGACTTTACAATCGGCAATTTGTTCGGCAAGGATATAACTTGCAGAGAGCCCATTGATGAATGCGACGATTATCAGCCTGGTACTGTCGTCGAATTTGGCAGAACGGGGCTTAAGGTATGCGTGTGCATATATATATATAAGCATAATATTTGAGAGAAAATATAAGAGTGCTGTGGACAGCGCGGCATTGGAAAAAATACACAACGATATTGCATAAACAAAATATTTAGATGTGTTCACCAACCATCTTTCGTTGGTTGGACATTTTTTAAACTTTTATTTCCCTATACGTATATAATGTATACACTTATTGTTACTTCGAAGTGTTCCAAAGAAACCAAAACGTTCAAATTACTGTAAAATAAAATTTCCACGTTCGTAAGTATATATCCACATGTATGTATATATTGGTCAATTTATTCGGATGTATCGGTTAATTTTTATCGAAAAACAAAAAAAAAACATGGTGATCGCTTGAACCGTTTGAACCGCAGAAAAACCGGAAGTCCGGGTTCCGTTCGTTCCCCTTGTTCCAAAGTCTCCCTCGTGACGCCATAATCTTTTTTTTTTCTCCCGGGACGAATCACTTCTGCTATTATGTCCCAAGATTTGATAATAAAAATTATTAAAAAAGTATACCGCACGGAATAAAAATATAATCCCATCAATTGGTGCTCCGATCCCGTTTAAAAAATCCTCGCGAAGCATTATCGTTGAAAGAAAATGCAGAGAATGAAGGTATTGGTTATGTTACTCTCGAAATCCACTGCACTTCCTTCAAAATATTTTTTTTTTTCTACAAGCTATTAACAATTATAAAATAATTTTAACGCTTATTATCTCGCTGCTAAAGAATTTGATCACTTGTAATTATTTATCGTTACGTTTCGTATCATTTCGACGAAAAGTTTGCTCCGTAGATTTTTCATAACCGCGCGAACTCGTGTGTCGTTGACATGCACTGACAATATTATTATGACGTAACAGCTGATATTGAACATAAAAAAATATAAAAATTATGTCACGAATAAAGCTCTTTAAGAAATTCCTGATGCCCTGCGGACTTTGCGCCGCTGTGCCGGTGCTCAAAACGGCAACACCGACCGATAATCCTCCCTCCGCGACAAATAACGAAACGCAAGAAAGAATTCTCGTTCGACCTTCGGAATTGCCGATTTACGTGTCCGACGAATCATGCACGACACCGAAGCCGTGGTAAAGCGCAAGTAGCTTAGAATTTCATGAAATCGTTAATAACTCATCATAAATCCGTGACGAATACTCATCGATGAAGTTTCTGTCGTTTTAGTGCGGACGAATATCATCCCTCTTATCTCGAGGAAGGCTTCGGTACCGTTCGCAAGGGTGTTCAGGGATTTATCTCCGAATACTCGACAATAACGGAAAGTTTCAATAACAAAATCAGCACCGGTTACGAACACAGTTTGCGTAAGAGAATTTAATTATCATCGAATTATATTGAAATTTTGTTTGTCGCAACATTAACATGATAAAGTTGCCCTTGTGTCCCTGGGAAAACGATTGAGACATGAAATACGAGAAACGTAGCAATTTTTATTCATATGTTAATTTTTTTTTTTCAATTAATATATTTATTTGATTCATTCCGATTGACTCCAAGGATTATTTCCTTTTTTACGAAAATATCAATGAAAATTCCTCAACTTGAGTTCTAAATTGTAGCCTTGTCGCAGAAACGTTTCACAAATTATCATAGTCGTATCTGGATACGTAAAATTGGACTTATTTGGTAAGAAAATTAATTTGAAACCGGAGAGCGAAAGAAAAAGAACACTGCAAATGTCCCAGATAATCAGAAAATTACACTCGGAAAAAATTGGCATTGCAAACATTCAAATGGCAAAATGTATCGCAAAGATACTTTATGCGATACTGCTCGAATATGGTTCGTCGATGGACCTTTAAGCCCTCTTAGTTTGCGGCGATTGTTTTAATTACTCCAAAATTTGGGATCTCATAGGGATTTTGGATATTTGGAAAATATGATTGCTCTTAATGCTGCAAATTTCGAGATATCGTGCTAAAATTTTCGACGTAAAAAAAAAATATGATAAAAGGATGGGTGCGGCATTGAATTTTGCAAGAATCTTATCGGATCGTACGGAGTTTTCAATTTTTTGGAAAATTATACCGGACGTAAGCTGTAGGAAAAAAAAGAACGGAACTCGAAACGTGCGCATTGCTTCCTCGCAATTTCTTCAGATTAACCTTTTATGATAAAACGAGGTAACACGCTTTATTATCCTCGGACAGAATATCCGCGACAAAATATCCACGAATAAAATATCCTTGAACAAAATATCCGCGGACAAAATATCTAAACCAGAGTATTGAGCATTCGATACTAGGAAATATGTTGTTTACATATTGCAATAATACAGTAAGTACGTAGAACAATACGTAGATCCCCGCGGTGGGGATTCTCTGTGCTCCGCAATTAAATATATTTTAATTCTAAATAAAGCAAGGTCTTTTCGATATTAGTTCATGTTATTTAATACTAACATGTTATTATTAATACATGTTATCACATGATACACGACACATGTTATTTAATAATTAAATCGGTGTTGACGATTTTAATGTGTGCTTGTTATATTTCCTGTTTTTTCCGCGGATATTTTGCCCGCGGATATTTTTCCCGCGGATATTTTTTCCGCGGATATTTTATCGCGGATATTTTATCGCGGATATTGTTTCCGCGGATATTTTTTCCGCGGATATTTTGTCGCGGATATTTTTTCCGCGGATATTTTGTCGCGGATATTTTTTCCGCGGATATTTTGTCCGCGGATATTTTATCGCGGATATTTTCCCGCGGATATTTTATCGCGGATATTTTATCGCGGATATTTTTTCCGCGGATATTTTGTCCGCGGATATTTTGTCGCGGATATTTTTTCCGCGGATATTTTTCCCGCGGATATTTTGTCTGCGGATATTTTATCGCGGATATTTTCCCGCGGATATTTTATCGCGGATATTTTTTCCGCGGATATTTTATCGCGGATATTTTGTCCGTGGATATTTTGTTCGTGCATATTTTTTCCGCGGATATTTTTTCCGCGGATATTTTGTCGCGGATATTTTTTCCGCGGATATTTTGTCGCGGATATTTTTTCCGCGGATATTTTTTCCGCGGATATTTTTTCGGCGGATATTTTGTCCGCGGCTATTTTGTCGCGGATATTTTTTCCGCGGATTTTTGTCCGCGGATATTTTATCGCGGATATTTTTTCCGCGGATATTTTTTCCGCGAATATTTTGTCCGCGGATACTATGTTACGGTACCGAAAACGAAAATTGAGGAAACCAGTAATTATCGGGAATCAATGTGGACTTTTGAACCTGTAAACTTGCAAAAAAAAAAAAAATTTATATTGAGAAAAGTGCCGAAAGTTTAGACGATCATCGAAATATTCTTAGGGTCGTTACTGGAATGCAAATGTCTAACGATAGGTTTGCATGACAGTGATGATGGATTATCTGCGAGAGGAGAGCAACATGATGCCACGCATGGGAGCCGTTGGCATCGGTGGCTTAACGGGTTTGATATTTAGTCTCAGGGGTGGTAAATTCAAGCGTTTCTTGTACACGAGTACGGGAGCCCTGTCCGTCGCAGCTGTATGCTATCCCAAACAGGCTCAGGAGAGCTTCACCCTAGTCAAGCATTACGCGAACATCGGCTACAATTTTGTTTACGGCGGTGAGTGAGAATTACTCCCCCCCTCTCTCTCTCTCTCTCCTTTAGCCTCTCGTTCACCAATCATTGCATTTTTTCTAAATATTCTCTGCGAGCTGACGAACCTGACGACCTGAAAAAAAAAACCCGAATTCTCCGTATGATATCTTGTACAAAGCTTTTTTTCACTATTCAATCCAGATGCTTCCTCCCGCAAGGAAGAATTAGAAGCTCCTCCCGATCCAAAGTTTTAGAACAATGCGTCTCGATTCTTCGCACGATCCCATTAGAAAAATCCATGCGACTCGAGCGAGAAAAATTTTTTCAAGCATTCTTTCCTCTCGCATTCTCCGCTCGGATTCCAATTTCCCGTAATTCGATATCCATGAAAGAAAATTCGACAACGAGATATTTCCCGTGTAAATCAGGATATTTGCAGTGAAACCCGGTGATGCGAATCAGCTGGAAATTAAATGGCCCGAAATGCCAAAAATGGAATTACCCTCGTCCGCGTCGGACTTTGTTGATCTCGCTGGAAATTTCGCTTCTACCGTTGGGTCATTGCTCGGCAAGGTGACCCATTCTTTTACGGAGGTAATGAATAATCATCGATTTTTCCGTCAAGGAAGACAGTAAATGAAGCAAAAAAAAAAACAATTCTCCAATTTTCCTACCACAGAACAAAGATTCACCGTCCGAGTCAAAATCGAAGGATAATTAATTCGAAATTCAACAAGTTCCTCGAACCCGATAGTCGATGAGTCCTTGCGACTCTAAAGTTGTGAGAAAAAAAAGCGCAGAGTGGACTGGAAAATGAGCGAAAGAACGAAGAAATTGAGATTCGAGAGATCGAAATCGCTGAACTCTCGGATCATTTTAAGCGCATCTACTCGATCATCGTTGTATTGTATATAAATACGTAATTAAAAATATCGAAGCTATTGCCTGACGAAATGTAACGAAAAAGAAAAAAAGAAAAAAAAAAAGTAATAAAGAACGTGCGAGATTTTACTGCGACCGCGCGGCTTGCGTTGATTTATTTGAAACGGATTTTGAAAATTTCCCGCGCTTCGCGACGCTCCCTCCAGATCCAAGATGGCGTTTTTAGCCTCATATGCTTCTCAGCACTTCCGGCCCAATGGCCGGAAGCGCTCGATCCGGCCCTCGGAGCGCTCGATCTAGGGATAAAGCGTTCGGTAAATGTTGAGCGCGAGCAGCGCGTTCCGCGGAGCGTTCGGTGAAGCATTTTAGAGTGAATCGAGGGTAGCTCCTATCCCTCCAGATTTGCACTAGAGTTTACGGAGCGTGACCATGCTCTCTACTCGCTCTGCTCCAACTTTATTTGTCTTCTCCGAACGCACCTATTGAACGAGGAAAAAAAGTTTTTCTTTTTCAATTATTTCGTATATATCATGCCCAAAATTCTTTCGGATAACGAGATCTTGCGAAGATCAATGGAAATTTCGTAAATTTACCGCTGCCTGCAATTCATAAGAATCGAGTTTTACATTTTTCTTGCTTTTTTCAAAAATTAAACCTCTATTTTCCTTCGCGTAATTCATAAATATCAAAAAGAATCGTATTTATTTATTACGAATTTGATTATATATCAATCTCAAAACCATAATAATTGTACATTTCGTGCGCGCGCGTAATTAAAATGGCGGCGAGTTGCGCGCAAGATTTGAAACGAGGCTTGATCGATTTGCCGCTAGGTGTCGCCACGAGGCAGTCATAATCGTGGATTGCGACGAGACGGGTCGTGTGGCCGAAGAATCGATGGCGGTACACACGTTACAGTTTTACGTGCGAGTTTGTGTATATTTTTTCTCGTACGTATAACGACTGCTCGCCTGTGTGTGTGTGTGTCGTGTGTGTGTGTGTGTGTGCGCGCGTGTGCGTAACGAACCGACCGCAGGCTTTAGAAAAGTCAAAGGCTCTCACGCGTGCTCGTTTTTAACTACGAGAGTCGAGAGTGTTTCGGAATTTGTGCTACGGGAAAGAAAAAAAAAAAAATAAACAAACGGAACATAACGAGCTGGCAAAGAAAAACATTGAGAAAAGATTTATAGCAGAGAAAATATTGAATCGGTTAATCGTCGAGTTGATCGCGCGAGCATACATATATGTATGCAGATGTATTGACAACCGTACGTTGATACCGCAAAAAAAAAGCAAAAATATAGGAATTATTGGCGCGCGCGCGCGCGTGGTTTTTCGCGCCCCCCCCCTTCCCGCGCCCTGCCCTCTTCGTCCTTTTCGCAGCAGAACGCGTTTTTGCGGTGCGTTTGTGTTTCTGTGCGCGCCCATGTTTTTTCGCAGCCGGTTACACGAATTTTCCTATCTCATGCATGAAGTGTCATTTTCGTTAACTCGTTCGTCGTACGAAATCTCGTCGTACTATCTACACTGACGTTTTTTTTTTCCCCCTTCTTTTTCTTACTTTACCGCAAAAATCGTGAAGCTTGTGTGAGTGTTGTTGTTTTTTTTTTATTTTTATTTATTTTTTTTTTCTCGAGGGTGTGCGCGAGTTGTGGCAGACGATCGTGAAAAATTGCGACCCGTCGCTGTGTGCGTGTGTCGCGAAACACATACGCGCATACATAGACACGGGAACGCGTGGGAAAGGGACGAAATCTCGGTGGAACGACGAGCGAGCGAGAGAGAGAGAGAGAGGAGAAGAAGAACGAAGCACACAGCGTAGCTGAAAAAAAAAAGCACGGATGGCCGACCACGGTAAAATGTGAGTTTTCATTTAAATACTTTGATGTTCTTTTTTTTTTTTGTTTTTTTCCTCGCCTCTCGCACGTTTTGCATGCGAAAAAACCGCGCCGTGGTGGCGCCGAGTACTGCAAAAAAAAAAAAAAAAAATACGTCATGTGGGCATATATACGTAACATTTCGTGATTATTTTTCTCTCACAATAGATAGTAATAATGATTCTTTACATTTAAATTTATTTAGATCGTAAGAAATGCAAAAATGAAACAAAATTTTACTCGTTGACCTAAAAAATTTCTGTTCGTCACTTGAATTCAGTGATGCGTTGAAAAAATTCGATAAAAATCTTTATCATTATTATTATTATTGTCTCGCTATGAGCCTCGTGCATGGATGTTTTTTTTTTCTTACGAATAATAAACGAAGCTCAAAATTCAATTTGCACGGATCGATAAATTTTAATTGAATAATCAACTAGATGCATATTTTCATGATTGATTTCTTTGCAAAAGTGCCACAAAATTCATTGACATACTTACTCTCGTGGGCTCGCGGTATAGAAAGATAGAAAAGAATATAAAAAGGCAATTTGAAAATTTCGTTTTTAGCTATAAATTAACATAGTTGTCGTTCATCGTAAAGGGTCAAGAAGAAAAATACTAACATTATTCTGACCTTGGGGAAAAAAAAAAAAATCAATGTCTAGAATTTCCTGTACTGCCTCGAATCACTCTGTATCAATTTATTTCGAATTTTCAACCATTCACACGCTTCATGAACCCATCTCGTTCGACCGAGAGTGAGAATAAGGGACAGAGGAAGAGATTTTTTTTTTTCTTTCTTTGTTCGTGAAAAATGTCTTCTTCCTTCGCTCATTTGAGGGGACAAATTGCGGTTGCGAGGGCGACGTTTTCTTCACCTGATATATAAATGTATATTATTTGCCCACATGATGTATATATCGATGTTTACGTCAGCGTACTCACATTATCTCTTCAGCTTTGTACACAGCATCTGACCCATGACTTGCTGTTGAATTAGAAAAACCAGTTTTTATATAAATCTTTACATATATATACATATATATATATGGTATATAAATATTTTTATTATTATTTATCGACTTATTTCAGATATTTTAGAAAAATATGAACTTTTTTGACACTTTACTATTGAATTATTATAAAATAAACTATTATTTTTTATTATAAAATTTTAATAAAATATTTTATTATAAAATAAAATATTATAAAAAAAAATTATTATAAAAAAAAATAGTTCAGTCATATGAGGCTTAAAACAAAATGATTAAAAAATCTTCTCTCGGTGTTGAATTTTTTTCCAATTTAATTATTACTGAAATTTGAAAATAATAACTAAAAATTTATTTCGCGATATTCGACTGAAAATTCGTCGACATTGAATAAATTATTTTCTCAGTGCAATATTGACATCGCGAATTACTTTAAGGGGTTTTTCTTTAAACTCTTGTGTGAGAGAGAGAGAGAGAGAGAGACTATGATCGTCAATTTATTTGACAAATATTATATTTAAATTCGTTGCCCATCGTTTCCGGGTCACCTTGAAATGAAAAAAAAAGTGTCTACTATAATATCGTGATTCATGAATTAAACATTACTTTTCATTTTCATTCAAGCATTTTATTCTTTTTCTCCCAAGTTCTTTTTTTTTATGAATTATACACGAACTTATGTAATTTCGCTGACTCTCTAGTGGTTATTGGGTGATATTTAGCATAAAAGTCACCACCGCGAGACACGGAAAATCTTGCCCGGCCTCGGAAACCCTCTTTTTAACTCTCGACTTGTTCTCTATCTATCTATCTATCTCTCTTTCTCTCTCTCTCTCTCTCTCTCGTTCTTCGGGCCGATCGATGATCCAATTGCGCACAGAGGCCTCCCGAGAGCGGACAGGTGACTGTTACTTTAGACTTGTATTACGACTATCGGAGAATACCCAGCTGTTACAAATCGATAATGAACGTGTATAGTAAAAATTTAGAGCAATTCTTCTCTCGAGGATAGTTATGGAGATACGACTTTAAAAATTCCTCGGAATAAAAATAATCACAGCTGTTTAAATTTATTTTCGACATTATTATGAAAAAATATAATCATACAAAGTGATCACTCATGAAAAAAAAAAAAATTAAATTCTCAATCTTGGATTTTGTCGTATCTCCTTGAACAAAAAATTGATTTTTGTGCTTAAAAAAAAATTCTTAAGAACAATACCAAAGGCTTAGAAATATTGTCTTTCACATTTTTCATGCTCCAAAAGTGCAATTTTTTTCTTTTTTCTTTTTCAATTTTTCTAATCCCCCTTAAATCATCATCCCGTGTTATGTCGATTTTATGATTCGTCCTCGTAGATATATATGCATAATATCGTTGGCCAATCGTATACATTCGCCTATCGTTACATTCTACACCGAGCTGTGCTCACCGAGTGTGGGTCAAGACCGACAATGGCACTTTCGCTGAGAGAGCTAAAATTATCATTTTCATTCCCATTGAATAAAATAAAAAAAAAAAAAAAACAAGAAAACATTTCATTCAATGTTAACGAATCTTCTGTTCTATGTAGCGGAATTTAGAAGACACGTTAAATGTTACGAAAATTAATTTGAGCCAAATTAGTCTCGTTAATAATTAATTGAACAATTTTGTCTCAATATTAAAATTGTTTATTATTTATTAAATTTTTATTATTAATTTAATTTGGTGGTTCCTGAGAAAAAATGTGAACCATTTTATGATACATAATATATAAATGATTTTTTTGAATCCATTATTTTTGGAAACATCGCGGGTGCTGCTGGAAAATTTTCACACGGAAACAATAACGATAATAAAAAATGTTTACTCATACGACTTTATGAAATTAGTTACCGTAATTTTTTCTTATCTCAAATTGGAACCATAAGGTCGTATCTGTCAATGATTAATTTTGGAGCTTTTTCCAAACGTTTCTACGTTTTTACTTTTACTTAATGCCAGAAAGTCGTATAATGTCGCTTACGACCTTCTGAAATTAGTTTACGTGATTATTACTCCTTCGGTTAGTACCAAAAGGTCGTATATACGCCAGGACTTACGACGTTCTTGATTTTAGCAACGGCAAAAAGTCGTATAACGGCACTTACGACCTTATTCTATTAGACACGCGATATTAATAATTATAATAATAATAATAATTATTATTATTGTTATTATATAATTATTTTTTTTATTGAAATTCTACATTTGTTGAGAAAATCGACGTGAAAGCACAAAAAATTTTCTCAAGTTTCGTAATAAATTTACGTCTTCGATAAATATACAAAAGAAAAAAGTATGTTCCTCGTTATTAAAGAGTAACAAATGCACAGGTGATTATTGAAAAGCCAGATCTGCATTTTACGTCGCATCGTGCGCAGATGGCTCGCTCTTTTTTTTTCCATACAATACATATATGTTGTATATATTTGTATGGAGAGACGTGCATCGCTTGCATTCGAGCACCAGAGCTTGCAGGTACTTCAATATTCCGTTTGTGCATACAGCGGACTACCAATATCGGTCTGTGGATTGGGAAAATTACCAACAGACGCATATACTCGTCTTTGGTCCATTTATTCTCACTTGCGAATTAACCCCGATACGATTATCATACAATATAATTATAACGAGAAACAAGAGCGAATAAAATTAAAATATGGAGTCGATATCAATGATACGCTTTGCATTCTCATCAAAAAGTTTCAATTGATCAGAATTCCCTTATTTCGCTATATGCACGCATTGCAGGCTGATCAAAGCTCTGAAAATTTCCCTTCTATCAATTCTCATAAATATTGTTGAAAATATTTGAGAGAATTTTAATCTCGAGATAACGAAACTTTAGCAAACATTTCGTTGGTTATCGCTCAAGAAAAGTTCAGTGACCTGTACGAGAAGAAATATAACAGTCGAATCGGATTCGACAATTGTTACCAAAAGTCTCAAAAATTTCGTCAAGTTTTGAGGCTTTATCGATCGGCTAAAAAGCCCATTTCTTTTTGTAGCTAATTGAAAAAAAAAGAATTACTCTTAAGGCGGCCCATCAGTGACAAAACTAGTCAAAAATCGTGACGTGAAAAAAAATCATAAAACGTATCATAATATTTTCTAAATACTCTGTCTAAATAAAATTTATGAATTTCGATGACGTTTCCCGTGATATTTTATTCATAATTTATTATAAATAATATAAATAAAGTCTCAACTGACAAAAGTATTTAACGCTGTCAGAGCGATCAAGTAAAAAACGATAGCTGATATTCATATGTTTCCTCGCGTGCAGAATGACAGACATATATATTGTATCCGAGATTTGCACACACGATGACTTTCGCGATTAAATTTCTCGGGAAAATCCCTGGCAAGACACAATTTTTTAAATACCATTTGAAAGTTCACGATTTCATCTTTCAATACTCAAAATTTGAATAAGAACTCTCGTCTTTATCAAAAGGTATCGTGTCACTTCCGGTGAAAATGGAATCAACTGCCATAAGACCCATGCTAAAATAGGTAATTTTAAATTACTCGTTCGCAATAATTTGCCTGGCAACATACCCTGAAATTTTGAGAGAGCGTTCATTGCATCTTAGATAACACTCTCCCAAAGTTTCATTCGTATCGCCGGTTTTTTAATTCACTGATGAGCCACCTTAAATGTGACACAATTGTTGAATTTATTCGACATACTTTGTATACCGCACACGAGTCTGTTAACTTATCGGGCCTAAGCACACGCGACATATATACTCTGCTTATCCTCGAAAAACAACAGCGACGTTCGCGATTTTTCCGTATGCCAGATATATATATATACAGGCATTCGGAACTTGGCACCTGTCTGAAATATAATACGCCAAGCATAAATCCGCTTTATATGGAACATATAAAAGTCCAAAAGATTTTGCTTTTCCTCGCGCGAGAGACACACGTCCGAGAGTTTTCGGCTATCGTAGCAATTTTTTCGCGGCTCTCTTCTCTTCCCCCCGTCCGGGAATATTCGCGATTTACGTGCACCGAATTTTTCCCGTTCTCATTCAACGCGTTCGCGTATTCCAACGTCCACGCGAAATCATCTCGTGCAGGCGCTGTGTGTGACCCTTTTCTTTCTCTTCATCTCCCTGCTCTGCCGCGCCCCACGGATTGTGTCGTGTGCCACTTGTAACGAGATAGCGACGAGAGTTTTCTCGGTACCATGGTTAACAAGGTCCAACTGTAGCGGCTATTGCTTATTCCATTCACGTTTTGCTCCCCCTCCCCCCCCCCCCCCCCCCTTCCTCCCCTAGGAGTCATGTGCACCAAAACGTACATTCTGCTCGTACACGTCTCGGTTCCTTCAAATGAGATATGGCTTCATAGCTAGAAAGAAGTCGAAGGAACTCTCGTTCCAACTCGAAAAAATGAGGCTGGATCGTCACAGATTACTTCCGGTTATCGTCTCCGCCCTTCCCCCCTCCTCGTCCATTTTCTTGATTCATCTTTCGTCTCGCTCCGTAGCTTCAATAACATTTTTAGCAAGGACCGCCTGTACGAAAAATCATGAATTTAGTCGGTTCACGAGGACCAACCTTTTTTCCCCCCCCTTCTGATTCCCTTTTTTGAAACTTGATATCAAACGCTTGTCGTGGAACGTTGCCTCATATAACGTGCGTATACGAGGCAACGTTTCCTTCGTTCGCTGCATTCGACAGAAAGAATTTTCATTCTGGTAAAAAGTTTCGAACGTTACATACCCGACTCCATCAAGGGTACCCGAGTCGAAATTTTGGTCCTACCTTGTACCTTTAGATACTAAACAAGACCTTATTAAGCGCTTTTTGGTCCGCAAGCCCTATTTAGAACCTGATAGAGCTATCTTTTTCATATTTGTACCTCTTGTGATCCTTGACGTCCTACTATAACGTAGTTTATAGTGAAATTTCTTGAGTTGCACGTTATTTTGTAGCGCAACACCTTGCACAAATTGCACTGTTTGGTCACCCCTAAAATTGGCAAAGTGTAGGCCTTGAAAGAACCTGAATCACATCAAACTGAACTGAAGTATAAATTAGCGATCAGTTTCGTTAGAAAATGTTATCTGGCTTAGCGCTGTGGGTGCGCCACTGTATAATTGGAGGTGCAAGGAAATGGGAGCAAATTAATCTCAATCTAAGGCTGAGTTTTCGTATATTCAGCTTTCAAGTTTACTTGAGATCGTTCAAAGTGCCCGGAGCAGTGTTCAGTATGTCATGAAAAGTACAAGAGCACTTTTTTTTTTTTCATTTCCGCTGCATCATTATATCGATAAACATTTGATTGTCTTCATCTCGGGTTGAATCACAAACGATGTTTTTCCATTTGAAGCAATGCGTGTCCCGTCTCTGGAGTATTTGGTACCGAATGATTTTTTGCCATATTCAGGATTTCTCTCGGGATTTCTTTAACCCACATTTTTGTTGAAAATTTCTTCCACCATAGTGCCGCACCAAACTCACTGTAATTCGTGGAAATGAAAAACAAAAGACATTCGCTTCACTTGTTCCGTTCTATAAAACGTCAGAGCGTGTACTTCAACTTCACCCCGACCGTTGTATATATAATGCGAGTAATAAAAATAGAAGGGGAAAAAAACATTTCTCCCTTGTTGATGGGACGCGCGATTCGCTCCCAGTATTTTAATTCACGTACGTCACAGTCGACTCTGCCACACCGTGCGCTGTATCGTGTTTATCTCGACCTACCCTCCCCCCCCCCCCCTCCTCCTCCCGCAGACCGAAACACTGCACATTAACGCAAATTTCTCTGTACTGGTTTTATGCAACCAAGGGAAAATCGATTTATCCATGCACACAAGTCCTCGTACTTTCTCCAGTAAACAACAGTTCAGGTAACGACAAAACGCCCCTCCCCCCTCTCCCCTCCCCACAAAGCCAATTTATTTTCCGACAAAATTTCTCGATCATATAATTCATCCACTCCGCGTACTCCACTAAGCCCACAATTTTTTCCCAGGCACGTTCAGGTCGTTGGATTCAAAACAAAAATAAATGGGAAACCAGTTCTCGATTTCTTAAGGATTAAAAAACAAAAACGCATTAAAACGAAACCCTTGCATTTAAAAACAAAAGAAAAATCCTCTCGTTTGAGATGAATGAGCTGCCGAAGCTATCGTCCAACAGAAAAACGATTTATTTTCCTAAAAAATATTAATATTCACGACGGAAGAACGATTTGTCCAAATTATTGTCAATTTTTCGAAAAGAGCTATGCGGCCATCATCCTAGGGTGACTGAACCAGTGAATGAACACCTACCAGTGAATGAACAGGCTTAGTATTTTAATTGAACGGCGCGAGATATGATTTTATTTTTATGAAGAATTTTGTATTTATAATGAAGTGAAAATTCTGAGAAAACATCCAGTAGTGATATTATTTGACCCTGTGAAAGATTTGCGATGCTGTGGATTTTTTTTTCGTACTTGGGGCGCATGTTCATAAGAGACAGCCGTGTTGTTATAACCACAGCTGACCGTGCATCGAATACCGGAATATTACATATCACCTGGATAAATCTTTTTCAAAGATATGTAATAATTTTTTCAACGTTATACATTGCTAGGCTTCAATTATATTAATGAATTTTTTGTCGAAAACCCAATATTGTTTGCGATATATGCGCCGTTTATTCACTGGTCCAGCTTTCTAACCTATTTCCAGTGATTGAACGAGCGTTGAAAAGGCTTTTCATAACCTCAAAACGCACGAGTATGATATAATATTAGTAGTTCTATCGTACGTTCATTCACTGAAAAGATACCAAGGAGTTCATTCATTGGAATTTTTTTTTTTTCATTCACCGGGGAATCGGTAATTTCGTTCATTATAATTTTTTTATAAAAAATCCTTGCAAACAGGGCACTTCAAATATTTTTTTTTTAATATTCTGTGAACATGGTTCTATAAGATCGATAATTATCTCATAAATAAATTCGTAAATAAGTTAAATTATACGGTTTTATCAAAATAGAAAAAAAGGCTTATGCGTTCATTCACTGCTGGTTCAGTCACCCTATTTCCTCGTTGAATAATTTTCATTAGTTTCTTCGTCTATTCGAATGGCACCCAGCATATCATTGCACGTTCGTCGTTATCACGAAACCCACAGGAAAGGAGCAAAATGATTAATCCCAGGCTTTCTCTCGAGAGGCAGGTAACACGAGAGTCAGGTGTATGTGTATGGGTCTCCTTGTAATCAAGATCTTGTCTACGTGCTGTCATAGCCACGTGACATATAGATATAACAAACTGTCCTCTACCGCATTATAGTCTCTCTACGGTCCTCAACGCAATGAAGCAAAATGTAGGTTGCGTTAGTTCTCTCCCCAATGACAGAGTAGCGCAGGGTTCTCTCTGTGACGATGCTTCCTCTGGCAGAACTCTCAGGCCAGGCATCGCGCTAACCTCCCGGCACGCATATATGCATATACATGAGACGTGTGTAACGATACGCAGTCAGCAATTCACCGTGACGAGAGCAGGGGAACTAGGTGGAATTGGAGAAGTGCGTGCAGATCAGTCCGAAAAATTAGGCGTTCATTGTACAGCTGCTTGTCGTTGTTGCGTTGGACTTTGATGGCAAAAAGTATGAAAAAAAAAATTGGCCTCTCGCTCCATTTCATTCTTCCCAGAGTCGCTGGTCCAATTCCAGGCCTGCGGGTGCGTGTAACTTTCTATCATTGGCATAAAGTCCCGCATGATTGCAGCCGCAGTTCTGACAGCCCAAAATATGTCAGAGAGAACGTTGAATTATTAAAAAAGAAAAGTCCAAAAAAAAAATGTTGCAGACGTCGTCGCGCTTATTTAAATTTGCGAAATATATTACGACAACGCTTTTCCGGCACAAAGCTTTTTGCGAATAAAAAAAAAAAAACGGGGAAAAGGTTGCAAGCTCGTGTACCATAAGAGGCATGACGAAACACACACACCTCTCGCCAAATATAATCTCATTCTGTTTGCATACGTAATATCTCATCCGCGATATAAGTGTTATGCAGGATATTCATGTATACTTGGGAGAAGTGAGAGAGAGAGAGAGAGAGAGAGAGAGAGAGAGAGCGACAGAGGTTTTTACGCCCCGCTTGGATGATAAGGCACGCAGATATCGCGCAAAAACGTTGCCAGATCGTCCGTTTTGCTTTTCATAATACCACACGTTTCTCCTGTCCCTCTTTCTCTTTTCCTCTGATCGCAAGAGTCGTTGCTTCGTTATGGCTTTGAGCGTGCTCTCTCAGTATTATTCGGCCTGTACCGCAGATCGGGAGATTTTGGTGCTCATTTTCCGTCGACTTTGTCGCTTATTCGGAGAAGCTTTTCAGCTCGGGTCGAGCTTTGATGCTTCCACGTGTATCGCAATAAAGTACCGACGCGCGTGTATCATCGCCACGTGTGTGCTTATCAAGAACGGTATAACAAGTGAAGATCCACTATTAAGGCAGCCTCTGCTCTTTGTGTATTTCGTAAAATCCTCCTAGGATAATCCAAATTCTCCCTACTTTAAAAACGCCATGTTCCATTCGCGACTATATGACGCTCTCAATGTGCCCCATGGCTGAAACAAAAACAGTCAACGAAAAATCTTCGGTAAAACCGTCAGAAGATTGCTCAAAGGTGTTTTTAAAATTTTTCTTATCGAGCCGAAGCATATCTTCATCGTAAATGACAAATTATGCCGATATACTTTCGCGAAAGATCTCGGTTTTTTAATTAATAATTCCATTGGCTCATCGGGCTCACCGTAGCTTTGTAATTACGAAAGAGAATAAATGGATATTAGATGTATTAGGAGCTGAAGATGAAGGTACACGTCAGAATTGAAATTTACGAGCTTCGCATTGGCTGATGATAAACGCGGCAATATCAAAGAATTATCGACACTCTTTTTGTAGGTATAGGTATTTGTTTGAGAAAAATACATGCCGGTTCGTCTTGATCCAATTTGTATTGTGCTTCACCGGGACATTTTTTTTTTTTCCCCTCTCTTTCTATATCTTTTACAAACGGATATGAGTCCTTGGACTCGTATCCGTTGCGTGTCCCCCGAAAGGTAAGAAGAAAAT
Organism: Rhorus exstirpatorius; assembly: GCA_963564615.1. NCBI lineage: Eukaryota > Metazoa > Arthropoda > Insecta > Hymenoptera > Ichneumonidae > Rhorus > Rhorus exstirpatorius. The sequence goes on from OY751320.1 coordinate 26,625,059, forward strand.
ATAACGCGCACTCGAAACAATACGAGAAAAAAAAACAAAAACACCAGACAAAAGCAAAGTCTCATTTTCTTGCTTTTTTCCCCGCTGTTTCTCTCAAAAGAGGCCATATTTCTTTTTCCGATCGTTTTTTTTTTTGCTTTTGCTGTTGTTGCTTTTTTGCGTTACCCTCGTCGCCGAATTTCCGTCATCGCGCAGACCACACACCGCAGCGACGACCTTCGCCGGTCTGTATAGAATACTCTTGGAAAACCGATGGAAAATCGCTCGACGTACTCATTAGGGTTGGCCTCGTGTCGTTCTATCTACGGATATTTATAGATATATACAAATATATACCTGCCACGAGTACACACTTCACGGAGTGGTAGAAAGAGGGGTGCTTTTTTTTTTTTGTTTCTGGCATGAGCGGTTCTCGCCCGATTTTCACGTTTTCCCCCCGGAGCTTTCATATCACCCTTCACCCTTTTCCTTGCCTCGGAGGCTCATTTCTTTGCCCTCTCTCTCTCTCTCTCTCACTCTCTCTCTCCATTTTCGTTCCTCTTTATTTATACCCCGGCAGCACCGGGGGGCAAGGGCTTGATCATCCATTTTGTTTCCCTCCCGGAAGGCCCAATTTCCCCGATAGATCGATCAGTGGGTGCGCCAATCCTCTGTACGTATATATATATATACGTATGTATACACCTATGTGTCCGTTTACACACGCGGCCATTAAAGTCCGCTGATATACGTATGTACACCCGCATGTGGATTTTAGCTCTTATCTTCTGTATCCTCGTTGGCGCGCAGTTTCACCGTTTTATTTCGCGATAGAGCACGTATCGGGCAATCACGAAACCAACGTATACACCTCCTGTGTGTTTTTTTTTTTTTCCGAAACTGTTCGCGAAGAGTTAAAAATAGAATCCAAATCTCAATGATTATTTTTTTTTTTCTTCTTATGTGGACATATTTAGAAGACCACAACTGATTCAGTCGCATCACCAGTTCAGTACTGTCCTCGTAAAGTGTTTCTTCGTACGGACTCACTGCCACGATATAAATAGTAAAATCACCTGCAAATACAACAAACACGCGGAGTTGCATACGTCCTTGAATTAATTACAATGAAATTATCAACTTTACAATCTTGAAGAAGCCAGAATTAATCAAAATTGTTCCTCGTATAGGCCGTTGATGAAATATTAAGTTTTTAGATAAGAATTTTAAGCTCGTATAGCTATTCGATCGTAGTTCAGAGTCACCAGAAAGTGTGTGACTCAAAGTGACTGCATGCGAGAGTGATTCAGTACAAGGTGCATGACTCAGAGTGATAATCCGACAAGTTTATTCGATTGGAATTGTAATATTAACAATTGTGGCAGCACATATACGTGGTTGAGAACAAGGGATGAACTGATTATCGAGTTGGCGATGCTGTGCTGCGGTTAGTTGGATCGTCAACGAGTCTTTGTGTGAAACATCGGTATGAGAATATTCAGGGTTGCCCAAAAGGCTTTTCTTTCTCCTTCTCTCTGTCCTGTTGTCGATACTCCACGGGCGTCCTAGCGACCTTGAGGCATCGACCTTAAGAGCCCTTCAGCCCTCCGTGTGTGTATCTTTCTTCCGTCTTTTTCGCACGATGCTATATATACACCCTTCGTTTTTTTTTTCATCATCACGAGACACCCTCTCGTAAAAAAAATGTGGCTGGATTTATACTTTACTGTACACGCAGACGCTTCCGCATCTGCTGCGTCATTCCGCGCTACACATCCCTGACATCATTTCTTGTGTATTTCTCAATCTTCGTTTGTCGATTACTCTTGCTCTTCCTGTTTATCTTTTAACCCCCCCACCCCCACCCTTCTTCTTTTTTATGGGATAAGGGACAATATGCCCTGAAGACTTTTTGTTCTTAGCACGTTTTCGTCGATATTAATTGGGTGTTCTCGCGTCAGGTCTGTATAATATTACTTTCCATTTCCATCGGTAGCTTTCGGATGTTGGGAATGAAATATTTCCAAGTTATTCATTCGTCTTTATCTTTTATCTATACCTTATCGTGGTTAAGGTTGAGCTCGAAATTTGGTACTAAAATGGTGCAACATGGCTTAATATAAAACATAAAAATGGGAATCATGTTACATGAGATATGGAGGCATACTTCATCGATTTTTTTTTCCTCCACACTGTACCGGGTGGAAATCAGTGGACGTGCTCACAGACCTATATAATATCGCGAATGTTCGACGCAAATCCATACTTAACTCTCGCTCTCTGCCTCTCTCTCTCTCTCTCTCTCTATCTTTTCCTCTGTATAGTATCGTTCCGCCACCCACTAGCATAAATGGGGTATTATTATAGTAGGACAAGCAGGCCATTCGCTTCGAGGCTACTTTTCTCCTACAATATGCAGAGACGAGATCGGTGCGGTTCGCTCACTCGTATATACATCGTGACACAGAAATATCCATGTAGGGTAGATGCACATGAGCTCGGACTATATGTTTACCATTGAATATTTCACAATTTCTGTTTGTTAGCAGGACGAGAACAGACATTTTTTTAATGATACTCCTTTGACTTTCATTTATTTTTCATTTTTTATTGTTGCTCCTCGCAATTATAATTCAATTGACAAAGTCGTGATTAAATTCAGGCAAAATATTGTCAATTTCTTGCTCCTTCATGAGTTTTATTTTTAGTTTTTAATTCGTTTTTTGTTTTTTCTTCAATATTTAATGAGTACATCGATAATTCGTGATTATAATTGCCGCAGCGATTCCCATTCTAGCGAGGCATCTTTTAGGTCGAAATCCATAAGTCATGAGAGTCGGGTTTGTCTACAAAAGTATTTTTTTTTTTCCTCCGTGAGTGGTAAAACGTGACGAGGATGTCTTCATTGCTACGAGGTTTTCGGGCAAATGGGAAAATAAGCTGGATGTTTAGGATAAAGTGCGTACACAGGATCAGAATGAACCGGTGAGGAGAGTGATTTTTCTTTCACTCAAAAAAAATTCTGAACAGATCCTGAATCTTTGTGTTAATTCTCGTCAAATTTCATCTTCATAATCCTTTCGATTCTCTCTCGTATACCTTTAAGGGAGCTTTCCAGTGTGAAATTTTCAAAAAATCAATTTTTTTTTTTTTTTGCTTTATCGAATAGTATACACTCTTCCGAATATTCCCTAAAATTTTCATGCCGAAATTCAGATTATTTCGGTTACTGTACAGCATTTCTTGGAAGAAGGGAACGGAGCGCTACAGCTGCCGCGTCGGCCGTCACTTCCTCACTTGAAACTTTGAACGCGTTTTTCTCGAAACAGCATTTTTTAAAACGGTGTCCAACCTGGAGGGCAGAGTTTTAAAGCTATCGAGTTGAATTTTTTACACAATATTCTTAACGTCATTGTTTATCGTGCTATGGAAGCTTTTTTTTTTGTTTTTTGACATCTTCCTATTTTTTTGTAAAAAAAACTGCCAAAAAAAATGCTAAAATCGATACTTTTTGTTCAAACCGGCGCCATTTTTGCAAAAAAAAAAAAAAAAAAAAAAAAAAAGCCTCCATAGCACGAAAGCCAATTATATACCGATCAATAATCTTTTTGTGTTTTTTGTTTCAAATCAAAATTGTAACCCCCAACGTGGACACCACATCCAAGTGCATTTTCTGCAACAATTGTTTCATCATTTTTATAGATATTAATTAATAAATAAATCGATCTTTAAAAAATTGTTTTGTATTCTTCAATACCCAATTAATATACAAAAAAAAAAAAAAACCAGACCGATTAGATTATTTTTTCTTTAAAAAAAAAAATCGCGAAAAACAGCGATTTTTCGGGCTGTCACACTGGAAAGCTCCCTTAATCCTTGCATAATTCAAACCGATAGCTCGGAACTTTTCACTGTGAGATTTCTTATTTTTCGTATGAAAAAAAAGACATCTGCCCACGCAAATAGGGTGAAAAATTGTCAATTTCTTGCTTCCCTCCCCATATGTTCTGAGATCCAATATATAACACCGAGAGAGTTTGTCGGGATGCGCGTGCATGCGTATGAGGATGAGCCGATGCGGTTACCTCTTACGAATCTCGTGAGGTAGAGAAGAAGGGTGAAGACTCTCGTGCGAGGGAGAGAAGACAACGAGGGTGGTTTCATTGCTATGGGTTCCAGAATCAGGGGAGAAACGGGGCTTTTTGATGAGGAAGGGTTGGAGGAATGCGTGTGCAGGATGTGGACGAGAAGCGGAATGGATTACGACCACCAGAGGGTGTTTGGGTGCGAAGGGAAAGGCGAAAGAAGGGACAGATAGGTACAGTTGAAGTATACAGGGGGGCTGGAAAAAGGTAAAGGGTAGTGGGCTCGAGGGGGTTAGGGATGAGAAGCAGTGAGATCGTTGGAAGGTGGAGGGTGTTCAAGGGGGTTGCGCGTTGCTTTCGTTCGACTCTGAATATTCTCTCTCTCTCTCTCTCTCTCTCTCTCTCTCTCTCTCTCTCTCTCTCTCTCTCTCTCTCTCTCTCTCTCTCTCTTCTGCTCCGGTGTGTGCGTCTGTGTGATGGTGCTCTGGCTCTGCTAGAGGGGTGGTTGTCGAGAGGGTTCGTCGTGGTAACGCGCGCCAGTTACCTCACGACGATCCTTTCGCGACGTTCTCGTGGATACGCGAAATTTTCACGATTCATCCCCGCGATACACACATAAATATATTTTTCAACGACGAAATATTTAATACGGACGAAAGTGAAACATATTAAAGGTACAACGGCTAATTAAATAAAAATCTCAACGATCAATTATATACACGCACGGAAAAAAAAAATTAAACTTAAAAAAATTTATCTTTATATTATTTATATAAATATATGTTAGGGTGGTCGTTAATTTTTAATATATACTTGCCACTCCTGGAATTGATAGACAATGATGAGAAAACAATGTCTGATGTATTTCAGATTTTTAGCTTGATTGGAAAGGCTGCCGAAATCGATTTCAAAAGTGGAAAACAAAAGTTGTACTGGAAAAAAAATTTTCTTCACTTTCGAGTAAAGAATAAGAAAAATATTCTTCAATCAATTTTATTTCGTTAGAAAAAAATTGTTTTTTTTTTAACTCGAAACTTGAATTAATTTCGAATTAATTTTATTTTGTCATCAAAAAATTGTTTTCATTTTTTAACTCGAAAATTGAATTAATTTTCAATTAATTTGATTAGGCAATGAAAAAATTATTTTCATTTTTTAACACAAAAATTGAATTAATTTTGGATTAATTTGATTTGTCCATAAAAAAAATAGTTTTCATTTTTGTTTTACTCGAAAAATTGAAAAAAAAAAATTTCCAAAAAAATTTTTATAGAATTTTTTAGACGAGAACTACTTTTTTCCAACCCGATCAAATTTATTCAAAAGTTGTTCTTTTATTTTAATCGAAAATTAACCGATTTCATTCTCAAGTAGAAACCTTTTTTTTTTACAATTTTAAATCGATTTCGCCACATTTATCGATCAAGCTAAAAATCTGAAATAATTTACACATCGTTATCTCATCATTATCCATCGATTCAAGGGGTGGCAGGTATATGTTAAAAGTTAACAATCCAACCCTAATATATGTGTACGTGATACATAAATATTTTTTATAACTCTCCGGCGTAGAGTTGTACATTTTTCGCAAATGAGCTTATATCTCTCGTGGGGCTATTTAATTTTCGACCCAATCGCTTGCCAATTGTTCGAACAAAAAAATAGAACGTTTGTTCTCAAACTACGTAGCGAGAGCTCAATGTTTTCAACGAAAACGTGTGTGCTTTTTTTTCCAATGCAATGTTTAAAAATTAAATTTGATAACTTTATCTCGTTGACCTTGCGCGAAAATTCATCGAGACACGACCGACCAACCGAGTAGTTGTATACATACATATATGCATATATAAAGCTCGTCGATTCGTCATCAATGAAATTTTCTAAAATTAACGTATCAATCTTTATTCCCGCAAGAGGGGTACATTAATTATGTTCGAGCTCGAAACTATATATCGATACGAGTGGGACGCTTCTGTTTGTCACTTTGTCGATTTTGATGCGATGCGACACGCGTCAGTCGACGCATGTTCACGGGATAGGGTAAAGTTTCACCCGCGTTTTCCATATACCTATATATATATGGCACATTCCATGATTCATCAGCAAGTGGCTTTATGCTATCGAAAAAAAAAAAATAATTACTGCAGTTGAAATGACGATTATTCGCTCTCATCATTTACATCGTCATTGAATTTTTCTCAAATTATTACTTTTTCGTTTTTTTTTTTTCTATAACGCATAACAATATGTGATAATGGCAAAGCAATCGGAATTTTGGACCCAAAAAAATTTGCCGAGGAAGCATGGAATGTCTGAATTTTTTTGCAACTGCGAGAGCAAACGCTGTGCGAGGAGAAAAATCGTAATAAAGTTCTGAGCGAACGATACACGCACAAAAGAAAATTGATAAATCGAAAAATGCCAGATATAGTTGACAATACCATTGCGACTATGAATTGAGAATAATGAGCGTTGTAACAAAAGTTATAGAGAGCTCGAAATTAAAATTCAATTGGAAGAATTTATGCAAAATTAAAAAAAAAAATATAGATTTGGAACCGAGAACAGGAAAAATTTAAGCAAATTAATTTTTTTTTTTTTTTAATTTTTGTGAACAAACATCAGTCAAAGTTGAAGAACGAATAATATCCCTCAACAAGATAAAATATCGTATCGGAAAGCCGAAACGAGCGATCGTTGAAAATGCTTCGTATGTAGCTGCTGTGCGTATGAAAAATATTCAGGTCCCAACTTTAAAAGTTCTATTAAAAGAAACATTTTTGTTAAATAACAAAAATATTAAAAAAAAGCCCTCCCAATTTTTTATCAAATCAATCTGATTTTTTTTTACACGACCATTTGGCATATTCGATACGATTTTTTTTTTTCGTCAAATAAAATAAAACACGTTCATTTAAAAGCGATAAATTGTCCGAAATATTTTCAAGACGATAAAATCAATTTGATTTTTTTTTGGCTCAGCGAAAAAAACAGTTGAGCTTCCTAAATGTGAAAAAAAAAAATGATTTTCCATTGTCATTCAAGCATCGATATTTTGCAATATCGATGAAAGAGTCAGTCCTGTTTATCGATAAATTTACCAAAAATCTTCAATCAAGCATATATATTTCCTGGCAAAAATTGCATCTTCTTTTTTGCCAATTCTCCCCGATTGGTCAAAAGTTTCATAAACATTTTACGCAGTCGACACGCGATCGCGGTGTAAGAAAATTTGAAAAAAGAAAAGTTACAACCGATTTTTCACTCTGCTCTGCTGGGTTGACAGAAGCGTTCGTGGCAAAAAGTTCGGTGCCCTTCTCGCTGCACAATACCGCACACCGAGCGTAATTGGCCGTCGCGATAAGACCGCTCCGGTGTGCAGGACAAGTGCAAAGTGTATTGTACACGCGTGTGCACATACATATATATAGCGTTAATGCACGAGCTGCCATACACGCGGCAAGTGCTATGAACTCTTTTATACTTGGCGTACATAAATATATATATAGCGTGTAGACAACAAAAATGCATTGAACTGACCCTCGCAAAGTTTTCTTTGAATCATTTTTCCGTGCTTTTACTTCACTTATTCGCGGAAGTACAAATTTAGAAGCAAACAAACGTTCGACGAGAAGGAATTCAGCGATGTTTAAAAAATGCATTCATACTAAGGCAAAAAAAAAAAGCGAAAAAAAACTTTTTTTTTGCACTTTTTCTACAAATTCTTCGATCGTTTTTTTAAATTCACAACTGCGCATGAAAAGTTTGCTCTGTCTTTTTGATATTTTCCCTCTCCTGTGCGAGATAATAAACAATAAAAACTTGATATAATTCCGCACAGAAATAGAGAGAGAGAGAAAGAGAGAGAGAGAGAGAGAGAGAGAGAGAGAGAGAGAGAGAGAGAGAGAGAGGGAGAGAGAGAGAGAGAGAGAGAGAAACCTAAAAGTGGAGTGAAGTAGGTAGAGAGCAAGAGAGATAAACGAAATAATACCTAGAGTGATAGAATGTGAGTGGTTTAGACAGGGGTAAAGCTCTGCGACACACTGCACGACAGGTGCCTGCGAGCTTTATCGCTTTTCAATCCTCGAACAAGTGCGTCTCTCGTGCAGTTGGAATATACGGAGGAGTGATGAAAGCCTAGTGCTCTGGCTCGCTCTTTCTCTCTGGCGTTTGCGAACGAAAAAAAAAAAAAGCATTCCAAGTGGGAAATGGATAGACACATAGAGAGAAAGAGTTGGAATTCGAAAAAAAAGAGATAGGCAACAGTGCTAAATAAACGAGCGAGAAAGAGATATAGCAGCTTAACTCTAGAGGGGAAGCTTTTATCCTCTCGATAGTCAACGATAAAAAAAAATTTCACGAATTTTTTTTACTCTCCAAGCCTCACTGTTTCCCAGCTTCGAAGCCCGGTTGATTTTTTGAATATTTCTTTGAGCACAATTTTTCCAAAAATTCTGAAGCCGATTCTCATCGGGGAGTGTAAACAAAGAATCGCGTATTCTCTCGATTTTTGAGCAACGAAGGGACGAAAAATTTTTCCTCAAAGCATCATGTCAGCACCGATATTTTCATGACGAACAATCCATATTTTTTTTTACAATTATTTTGGATATTTTTGAAGTTATGGTAATTAAAGATGACCAATTTTGCTTACGTTGAGTACGTCGAACTCGAAAAATCTCATTTATCGAACTAAAGTTTTTGTCAGAAAAAAAAAATCGGCAATAATTCGAAAAAAGCGTTGTAACAAAGGGATATATATGTTGCTTCGATGTTCTTAAAAAAATAATAGAATAATCATGGAATTCAAATCATAGGAATCCATCGAGACGAATTTATAAGAATCTCACAGGGCTATGAAATTTTGATCTGTTTACTTGTCATCGAATTTTTGTTTTTCCATATCGATATTTTCCATTTTATTTGGGGCATTTGTGTTTTTCCGTGATTAACCGGCAACATCGTATAATAAATAAGGGAATTCCAGTTACAACTCGGGACAGAAAAGCTAAGGCAAACGCGATTGACATGTATAGACAGTCGAAGCAGATTGTCAAAAGGATATACGCAGAATGCTTGACAAGGGTAAAAGAAAAAGTGATAAAGCGAAACAGAGAGAGAGAGAGAGAGAGATAGAAAAAGAGGCAGAGAGCTCTGTCTCTCTGCTTCGCTGGAAACGTGCCAGCCGTCGGACGGGGGATGATAACCTTCACCCTCATATAGCCCATCAGACAGCGAGCTCTTACGTATCCGGAGCTCGCATTACCCTCGAATTATAACCGCGAGAGTACTTCTCACCTCTTCTCGTCTCTCTCTCTCTCTCTCCCTTTCTTTCTCTATCTTTCTGAACAAAATGAGAGGTGTATTACGAATGAAAACGAGCCGCAGTTATCCCTCGCCCTCTCTTTTTTCATAATGAGGACTAAAAAGCATTTAAACGAGAATATTAAAATTTCGATATTAAACTCTTCGATATTAAAATTTCACTAATCCCGGCGAGAATCGCGGAGAAATCGAAAGAAATAAGTACAGTACGGTACTTTATTCATAGTACAAATGAAAAGGAGGAAAATTCGTGGAGCGAGGAAAAAAAGAATCGGGAAACGCCCGATTTTCCGGAAGGTCAGGGGGGGGGGGGGACCTCTTTTATAGGCACAAGTTATATACTCGGTAATGGACCCATTGTATCAGAGGGGTTGGAAAACTTTTGGTTGGTTCGTACAGCCTCCCATTGCGTGCTAAAAATATCAAAAAACTGCCCTCACTGTATACTCGCGACAAGAGTTCCGGAAATAAAAAAAAAAATCGAGAAATATGAAAAATCTTTTTGATTTTCGTAAAAAAAAAGTATACACGCGAATAGGACTGAGTACATTGAAAGTTTTTTTTTGTTCAATCTTGTTTTTTTCTTTCTTTGTGTTCCCTGATAATTAAATGTGTCACACACGCACGTGCAAAAGCCATAATTCATCGGTGTAGTTGAAAACGATTGACTCTCGAATACGTCGAGTCATTGAGAAATAATAACACCCTCGCCACTTATTATTCCACAACCGCACTTGTCACACATCAAGCGCTGTGTATTTCACTGGAAATCGTTTTTTTTTTTTCCTCTTTCCCTTATTTAAAATACACGTCCGAGTAATGAGGCAGGATCGAGAAATAAATTATAAAAATATCGCGAGGGCACTTTTTGAATTATAATTCAGAGCTATAAGAACCCTCTGGCACGAATATATGTATAGGGCATCAAGAGAGTTTAAGTGCAATAGGATTTTTGTTTGATTGGCCCTAAACAGCTTGAATTACGATTTTAAAAAAACCAGGTTTTGTTTGTTATTTTTCGACTCTCGGATTTCATCGAGTTTCGAAAAACTAAAAATCGTAAATATAATCGTGATTTGTTGAAAAAAAAAAACCAAAAAATTCACGAAGCCTTTAATTTCGCGATGCAGGGTATAATACGTATATTTGTATGCGAATTATGCAAAATACGTTTTAGAGATGAGCGACGATGTGTAGGATTAAAACACACACCTCGCAGAACCCAAAACGTTTATCGCGCCTGCCGAGAACGACCTCATAGCACACACCAGTTGGGGAAACCCCGTGTGGGTTATTTGCAAGAGAAGAAAGGAGAGGGAGAGGATTAGATAGCGGCAAGTTTAGCGGGGTCTGAGCATAAAACGGATTTTGATATAATCCCCAACCTCATACAGCGGTCCACTTCTCTCTCTCTCTCTCTCTCTCTCTTGTCATGTCTTATCGTCAAACCACCTTAACTTTCCACCTACACATCGCATAATTCCGCAGCATTTGCGATTTGGGTAAAGCCATACGCGGAGCTTCTCATGCGACGTAGATTGTCTCATATCTCTGCTAAATCCTTCAATCGATTTTCACCAAGTTTAATGGCGAGCATCAGCAGTTAAACATATATAGTCTTATTGTAAAAATGGCCCTATAGATAAAAAATTGCAAGTGCTAGCGACATAATTCTTGAGAAAAACTGCTAACGTAAATTCCGACCAAGTATTGCAAAAAAAAATTGAACTTTCTATAAGAATTTAAATTTCACAGCCTGGTTATACTTTATCGTAGTTTTATTCTGTTCTATTTTGCGATCCAGTCCATTTCGCGATTGTGATCGAAATCCGTAGGACAATAAAAAAAAAAAAAAATCACGACAGTTCTAGGCAATTGTACGTCTGCCGCATCAAAATGGCATGATATAGTTCGCGAAAAATCGTTCTGCGAATGCACGTTTTTTTTTTTTTCTTCATATTGCTGTACATGAGCTTTACGTATGTGTGTGTGTGTATGATGTGGTATATTCAACGGGGCTGGACACGTATTGATCGATGAGGGAGATAATAATAGGTATAGGAGAGCGAAGCAAATAACGAAAACGTGAGGAAGTTATAAGTATGTTATATAGGCACAGCACGAGAGACGAGGCCGCCACACGATTTGATAAGGAAATTCATTAACGCGTCCCACTTTCGACTCTGCTCTGGCGATTCTTGATTGTGTATACATGAACCCCTTTCGCTACTTCGCCCGCGTTTATGTCCGTATATATACGTGCAACGTTAAGGGAGCTTTCCAGTGTGACAGCCCGAAAAATCGCTGTTTTTCGCGATTTTTTTTTTTAAAGAAAAAATAATCTAATCGGTCTGGTTTTTTTTTGTATATTAATTGGGTATTGAAGAATACAAAACAATTTTTTAAAGATCGATTTATTTATTAATTAATATCTATAAAAATGATGAAACAATTGTTGCAGAAAATGCACTTGGATGTGGTGTCCACGTTGGGGGTTACAATTTTGATTTGAAACAAAAAACACAAAAAGATTATTGATCGGTATATAATTGGCTTTCGTGCTATGGAGGCTTTTTTTTTTTTTTTTTTTTTTTCAAAAATGGCGCCGGTTTGAACAAAAAGTATCGATTTTAGCATTTTTTTTGGCAGTTTTTTTTACAAAAAAATAGGAAGATGTCAAAAAAAAAAAAAAGCTTCCATAGCACGATAAACAATGACGTTAAGAATATTGTGTAAAAAATTCAACTCGATAGCTTTAAAACTCTGCCCTCCAGGTTGGACACCGTTTTAAAAAATGCTGTTTCGAGAAAAACGCGTTCAAAGTTTCAAGTGAGGAAGTGACGGCCGACGCGGCAGCTGTAGCGCTCCGTTCCCTTCTTCCAAGAAATGCTGTACAGTAACCGAAATAATCTGAATTTCGGCATGAAAATTTCAGGGAATATTCGGAAGAGTGTATACTATTCGATAAAGCAAAAAAAAAAAATCGATTTTTTGAAAATTTCACACTGGAAAGCTCCCTTAAAAGTTCCATGTGTGCTGGTATGTCTTGGTCGATCGATGGCCCCGACGTCGCGTCGTCGCGCCCAAACGTCAAAGACTTCGGCCCTATATCTATAACACACGTACACAGACTTTCGATTTTCCCTCACTCGCCCCCCCCCCTTCTCATCTCACTATATTTCGGTTTTCCAAAACTTTTTCTCCTCCCCCACAGAGGTCGATCTAGTCGCCTGCGAGAACGCCAAAGGTCCTTCCTTCCTCCGACTCAATCCCGAACGATCCACGCACACATTTTCTTCGTCGATTTAGTTTCGTGAGGATATTCTCTTGGGCTGTGTTAGGCTGAATCGTGTAAGCTCTCTCGTATTTCACGAGGCATAAAGAACAAAAAAGAAATCTCCAAAAAATACGGATGTAACTTTTGGTCATTTCGATTTTGGTCGGTAATTGGATTCGGGATATGTAACATTTAATTTGATTAAGGACTCGAAAAAAGAACATATCTTCGTAGTATTGGAAAGAGTTTGGATCAGCCTCTCAAATTTTTTTATGATTTTATCTGCGTAAGCGTTTTGGATATTTTCCATAAACGATTGACGCGCCCAATAAACACGCTTTTGTTCGATAATCGTACCCTCCGCGCGTGTAGCTGTTATACGCGCGACTGCCGCGTTGCTGACCCATAAACTCAATGATCGATTGCCCGTTAGGATTGTCACTAATCTGAAACAGAGGCTGCCGCAAATTAGGGAGCGAAGAACAGAGGGAAGGGTTAATGACGCTGACCCACACACACACACACACACACACACATATATATATATATATACATGAAGCGTGTGCAGAGAGCTGAACGGATGGTGCCCGGAAATGTGGGATGATAGCAGCGTGTGGAGGGTGTCGAGATTTAAGCGTGTGACCACACCCATGTTCCGAGCTATCAATTACACGCGAACCTCTGCGAGAATAAAACTACCGCAGGGAGAAATGTATCGGGCGAAAAAGCACGATTTTACGAGTTAAGATTTTCCATAATTCTGATAACACACACCGTTTAATCCAAGGTGTACGGACTGGATCTGTAACTTCTATAGAGAGAATTAATCCTTTTTTTTTCCATCAACATTGCATTTTTCTGTCCTGCCTTTGCATCTTTGCATGGTATATATATCCTCGTTGAAAGTGCCTCTTTGCCAATCGCCATTTGTGCTTCGAGCTCATGTCTTTGGGCACTATATGTTTCGATGGCATTAATCCTTGAAACTGATGACGATGCGTCTCTCTCAGAGAATTGCTAGAACGAAGAAAAAACAAAACTCTTTATATCTGCCATTTCGGATCGCTTTTTCCCTTTGCGTTTTCTCTGGATGTGACAAAAGGACAAAAATAAAGAAACCTGATATCATTCGTATAGCTCGAAGGCTTTTTCTTCGATCGTGTGTACCCACAGTGTTTTTTTTTTTTGTTCCGATCGTTGTCGTCCATTTTCCCGTGTCAGGATAAATTACACCGAGCAGCAAAAGTCGCCACGGGTTTCTTATATTACGCGAGGAAAATAACAAAACTGCGAAGGAACGAGAGAAAAAGAAGCCTTAGGCAGAAATCGAATGGTGCCACGAAGTCTATACCAGAGAGTGGATATAAAAGGACAGAGCTGATTGAGATATTCCTCACACTTTTATCGGCAATTCGACTGTCTTTTAGCGTCGGCTGTCTCTTCGACGGCTGAATTTTCCCATCGGTATTTATATTCCCTGTGTATTGACGGGAATGGAAAAACAAAGGGGATTGGATTGCGGGGAAAGATTAATGACTGCTCTTTCGCGTTTTGGGGTCGTAAATTATCGAGTATATAGTGAAGTGAATCAGGATTTTTGTTTTTCGTAACTCTATCGAGTAATTTGCAAAGGCATATAAAAAACTTGAGATACGGTATCACGCGATGTTGCATTTTTTGTTTTTTCAAGGCAATGCTGCGTCTGTACTTTTTACATTTTCACTGACTCGTGTGCGGTAAAGCTGAATTTTCATCCCCCTGTCCCTCTTTTTGAGTTATAATCGGAAAAAAAAAAAACCAAACAAGTAAGCCCATCGAATTCGATTATTTGCCACATTTAAATCAGTTTGTTCTGCATGAATGGATTACGATAATAATGCATAAAGCTGGCCGGGGAATTGTTATTATTTCGGAATAAATCACGTGTTTCGTCGAATTAATTGATTGAAACGGTGACCCAGATATGTTCGTTATCGCTGGGTTAAAAGAGCCCTCTGCGTTCATATGGGCACGATTTTAGATCGATTTTCCCCCAACTGTTTTGCCCGATCAACGTCATACACATTATTCTTAATCCCCGGCTGAAAAGAGGCGCGCGCACACACTCATGCGCTTCAAACTTTGATGTAAAATTTGGCTGTTTGTGCCCTCGCGTAAAAAAAAAAAAAAAAAACACTCCCCCGGCTGAAAATAAGCGGGAAAAACAGAACTAAAAGCTCCCGCGACCCGGAAGTCTCCGTCGTTTAGGAGGAGAGGATTTAGCGAGTGCGCGAGTACCGTGTGTGGTGCCGTTGTTGGTTGAAAATGGGATAAAGATAGAGACGTAGGTCGTGTCATTACGGCCTTGGACAACGAGCTTGGATGAAGTCGGGAATCGCGAGAGAACGAGCTTTGGGGCATCGTAAGAGGATTCCTTGTAATCCAATATGAGGGCACGTGCGCTCGACGAATGGTCGGATAGAGAGATAGGTAGAAAGAGTATCTCTGATGGCTCTTGATAGCGAGCTCAAATGCTATCGTATAATAACAAAACATACCAAAGTACATAACCGAGTAGATCGCTGTGCATATCCCGTTATATGTTATATCTTAACCCCATGTTTGCGCAAAGTATAAGCGAGAGCTATAAGGATTGATCAGTCTGAAAATTTACGCGGATTTGCTTCGCGCACACATGTTCAAAACTTCACTTGATTATATATATGCGCATACGATTCAGCATTTTCGCGATTCTAGACGAGAGAGAAAGAAAAAAAAATTCCCATTCAAGTTGGAATTTTTACCATCTACCGTGACATTGCCATTTTCTTTTACAATCCACAAATCGATGTACAATTTTGAAAAAGTGATACTACAAATCCCATCTTAGTCCCCATTTACATCCCCAGCACGTTCGATTCGATGTACCAAGAGACTCGGGGGGTTTTTTTTTTCCACCGAATAATTTAACATCAGCAGATTCGTATGTAGGATATAGGCCTAGGATTGAGTTTTTGCGCTTGTATGGGAGAAAAATGGGCTGAGGACTTTTGTCGACCGGTAAATCAGCGGATAAAAGAAAAAGCCTCTCGTCGACCTTGACGTCACATGTACTGCTGTAACGTGAGAGATATACTTTCTCTCTCGCTTTCGGTTTGCAATAATAATAGTACACGATGCCGCATAAAAAAAAAAAAAATCGCGAACATTCCCTTCAGCCATCCTTCGCTGATTGGATGCGGGTGTGGTTCTTCAGCCTCCGGTAACGACCAGAGAGAAAGAGAGAGAGAGAGAGAGTGAGTGAGTGAAACAGAAAAAGAAAAAAATGTATAGCTAACCGACGACACCCCCTGGGTGGCATTGTGCGATTGTCTCGCAAACTAGGCCACCACCGCGGTCACAATATTTTCCCTGAAATCGCATACGCATCTATTTCCCTCTCCCTCCATCCGGTTGAGCTTGAAAAACTTTCCTCGAATACGTGCGTGAACTTCTCATCATTATGCGCGTCTTGTATAGCTAACGGGGCTTCTCTCATTTTGATTCCTGAAACAGGATTAACACAAAACTCGATAATGACTAGATACAAATTTTTTCGCTGAACATTGACGACAATCTTTTTTTTTTCAAAAATCAGAATAGCGCAAGTATATCGCCCCGAAAACTTCACATTCAGGTCTCAGAGAAGACGATTCCATAGCTAATATGTAGCTAAAAATAACGAATTTCTAATTCTCGCTCTCACGAATTTACATGTTAAAACGATGGGTCATTACAATAATTTGGAACTCATCGCTGTGTATACTACGAAAAATTCGTTGTTCAGGCTACATTAACATAACTGCTAAAATGGCCGAGTGTGTCCCAAATTGAATCATCTTGTCCTACACAGCACAATATAATGATGAAGTATATAGCCGTAGGTTATTGTAGCGAATCCGCTATACGAGAAGTACAAGTAAGACGTTTTTTTTTTCCAATTCAAACTTTCGCGACAGCTTCGATCTTTTCTTCCCCCGGGCGAGTCCTTTCTTTCGATGTAATTGTTCCACCAGGCTTCGTCGTTGTTCGGCGAGAAGCTTCCGGTTAATGATTTCCGGACATTTTCATCCCTGGGGTGATCAAGCGCAAAAGCCGTGACGAACCAATGAAGGGAAAAACCCGCTTGGAAATTAGATGAGTCGTAAGTGGATTATCTTACGACCCGAGAGGGATCAATAATGAGACTTCCATTAATATTCCCCCCGCGAGATAACCAAAAACCCTTCGAGCTATTTTTTAAAAACGATATATAGCGTTATTAGTGAATTCGATGTACGGTAAAATTTCGCGAAATGCGGCCCAAGAGAATCCTCAGAGTCCGCTGGGCATTGGAAAAACGATTTTTCATTAAATCCGAGACTTTTGGCTGGTAAAATGTAGGGTATAAGTATAGCTTATTCTTTATATCGTATATAAGTGGCCTCGAAACGCAAAAGTCTGTGTATTTTAAAAACTAAAAGCAAAAGATGCGCGACAAAATGCAAAAGTGAAAAAGGGAAGATTGCAAGAAAACTTTCAGAGCCGGACAGCACCAAATAAATTTCAATCTCCTATTCTTTATTCCAAGTTTGTTTTTTTCAAGAATTCGTTTTCAGACCTGTCTATAGCTGTTGCCACTGCAAACTTGACGAAGTTTTTAGTTCGATAGAATTGAAATCGTAAAATTCGTCGTAAATGACGGAAAACGTGTAGTTGAGAGGGGAAGGGGATTCTATCCCTTTCTAATTTTGTCAAATAATTCCATATTTAATTGTTAACCTATTTTGAAATTGAATCATGTCCACTCGACGTACGCGGCCTGGGTCATGTGCCGTCGAGGCTCATGCAATAAATTTAATAGTTGGGCGCCAGTTTAATTGTCAAAATTAACAAAACAAATTATCGGCTTATAGTTCTTTATATAATATTAATTACTGAGATTTTCTACGGGTAAATTCATTTGGGAGACCCGAAAGGAAGGGAAATTTCGAATTTCCAAGAGCAAAAGAAAGCAAAGAATTGGACAGAATATTCAAGTTTATTACTTGCATATATTGTCGAAGAGGTTAATTATTGAAGCAGGTTTACACTTTATTAGTTAACGATTAATTCACAAAGAACACATAAGCAAATTTTGATTGACTGGCTATACAGTAATATTCGATAATTATTGTTTAATGATACAAAATATGGTCGAAAATATAAGTGTGTAACATACGGAAGCAACGTGAGAGTCATTAGACAATATGTACTATGTACGAAGGACAAAACAAGAGCGAGTAAATTTTATTTGACGACGGATTTCAACCACCTATATACCTATACGTTATATTTAGCTCGAACTATATCGGATACAAAGATGTCACCGGCGGTAATATTTGAATCGTCGGTACGGAACGTTTTACTTATAGCCTAACTATAAATTTTAAAAATTGACGTTGAATGATATAATTCAAGTTTCCTGTTACATATACAGTCGAACAGTCGAAATGTGAGATTATGGTGCTGCAATTTACGACATTTCTACTGTTACTTGCCTCGATTGTTATAATAAATTTCATCAATGGAATATCGTGTCAAATTGCATCACGGATAATATTACAGGACGACAGCTCGGCATGGGTGATATAGTCAATAACTCTTCACAAATGTGAAATTAATGAAACACAACGAATTGTCGAGCGATCAATATACATAGCTCTCCAGCGCTCGACGGACCTCGAGTGTTGTTTTTCAAGAACTTTTCTTTACTTATCCTTCAGGACTATATTCCTTAAAACAATCCTGTGCTATATTTGACAAGAAATTTCGATCAATCTTCAGCCTCTCATTTTCTCAACTTTTTCGTAATTTATTTTACGCGTATGTATGTTGATTCGAATTGGACTTTACACGAAATTTTTCAAATATTATATATCCGCCTCAAGAATTCCCGAGAGTAATTTACCAATGTCACGTGAGCATCGCTAGAAATATTCCCCCGCGGTCTTCACGATCTGGAGCACACGATATGGTGTGCGGTATAGAGAACATATATTGCTTCTCCGCATAAAGTACCGAGAGGTATCCATAATGCATGAAGCATATGTTGTATTGGACTTGTATGAAGGACATGATGGAATTGGCTAGATTGATGGGACAAATATTAGCTCACGAAACGTTTTCTACCCTCCTTAGGAAATGTCTTTTGGCTCAACCCCCTCCGCATGAATTCACGTCTAACTCGCGTGGCTGGTATTATCTTTTCATTTTTCTCGTTCTGTATTTGTGTTTGTCATTGCCATTGAGGTGATACGTTGTGACATTTTACTGCCCCCCCCTCGTAGAGATTCCCTTGCGTGTTGTCGTTTGTCCTCGTACGAGATGCATCATCATCATCATCATCATCATCATCATCATTGGTATATTAGGTATTAATGTATCATTAGTTTTGTGAGAGTATAATATACTTTCCGAAATTCCTTTTCAACCTTTATCAAAAACAGATTACAACGACACGTTTGATTCCTTCATTATCTTTCCTTTCTGCTTTTTACGTTTTTTTTTTTTTTGTTTGATCTCCATTCGTATTTTACTCGTACCCTCGACAATGAATATCATGCACAAGATAACACGTATCAGTCCTTTTCACATGATGCCTCGTTCAAGAATATACGCCATTTCCACTCGGCTACCCCTCTTTAGGCTCCTTTGTGGACTTTCTCGTCTCGCCTCATTCAATCCCCGTCTCGCATCTCCATTCGCCCGACGACACCTCCTCCAGGATCTCAATCGCAGAACTGTCTTTCAGGCTCTCATCGCATCTCGTTTCACCCTGTCGCGTGTTCCTCATCGTGTCACAGTTATATATATATATATATATATCTACGGTTTTCAATCGCCCATGTCCGTGGGCTTGTGACATTGTGATACGTTAACCCATATATATATACATAATATACAGGGTGTCCAATAGGAAGGTGTGAAAACTAATAAATTGGTATTTTGCAATAAATAAAGGAACCAGATCAGTGGAATTTTTTTTAATAGAAGAGAGTTGTCATTTTTATTTTATGTCAATTTATTACAAAAAAACGATGTTTCCATAGAAAAAATTATATATTTAAGCAAATACTAAAAAAAATGTCAAAATCAATGATAAATATTTTCAAAATGTGAGCCATTTGAATCACCACATTAGAATTTTCAAAAAATGACGTAGAATATTGTGCAACGACGATTTGCTTATTTTTAAAGCTTGAGCGGCTTTACGGATTGAAGACTGAGGATTTTGTTCAAAATAGTCTTTAACTGCTTTAATCGTTTCCTCTGTAGTTACCGAGGTGGAAGGGCCTGACAAATCTTTTCTACGGTCCTGTAATGTTCCGTACTCTTTAAAATTATCGATTACTCTGCAAACGGAAAAAAAAAATAGTTACAATCTAAAAAATTTTGAAACATGAGATCTTTAGATCTGATTGTTCATAAACCTTGATATAAAAAATATTCAATTCTTACCTTCTAAGAGTAGTTTCGCTTCTGACTTTTTTACTTCCATACTTCGTACGAAAGCCTCTGAACGCTTCACTATAAATTTTCCCTCTTGAATAATAACATTCAATGAGAAAAACTTTTTCTTCGATAGTTAGCTCACTCATTTTTAAGAAGACTGTCCGCTTTCTACCACAGCTAGAATATAACTGACAGGTCTCAGGTACAAATTTCTGAAACGCAGGGTTCCTTACAATGTTAGAGAGGGAGGGGAGATTCGATTAGTTTTCACACATTCCTATTGGACACCCTGTATATCTTTAACGTTTTCCAACAGGCGCTTTCATTCTCGTTTCGTTCCTCATCTTCGATCCAAATCATTCTCTCGCTTCTTCCTCGTTTTCTTCCCAACAGCCAATCTTTTCGAGTTTCATTCTCTGCTTCTCGAGTCGTCATTCCTTTTTTTTTTTTTTTTCTTCACCACACGCCGGAAGCTCTTTGCGCTCACCTGGTGACGGCCAAGCGAACGAAGAATCCTTTTTCAGTCTCTCCAACTTATATTGTCCTCGCTCGTTTTTTTTTCCCCACTTCCTCCTCGATCGAGCAAAGAAGTTTGCGAACTAAATGCAAGCTTAGTCCTCGCGCGAGCTTAATTCATAATCCTCTCCCCTTCGAATGTTCAAGCTGTATACGTAGAAAATTTTTTTTACCACGACATTCTTCCTCGTCTTCTTCTTCTTCTTCTTCTTTGTCCCCGTTGATCAGGACGATGAATGGATGTCTCGTGAATTTAATCGTCTTTCTTTTTTTCATTCTTTTGTTGGGATAACTTTTGGTCGTAGAGAGTTCCGCGCGCACCTGATGCCCGTACTCTTTTACACTCTCGGTGCGCGGTATAATATTCATGTTATATTTTACCATCTTCCGGTTTATAGTTTTCTTTCGTGATGCACGATTTTTTCTTCTTCTTTCATACCGATTACTGTTTGTGTATAAAATTGTTTATGCTAAACTTTAACTTGCCTTACGTGTTACGCTATAATTTACAAAAGCTCTCACTGTGTGTATCTATCTACGATACACTATAAACTCTCTCGCCATCGTTTAATCTAACGATGAAAGCGCTCAGGAGGGTCGCAAACATGGTAATCCGACAATGAATAATTTACATCGACTGCCATCCTTCGGACAATACAGTAGAGTTTTCTTATGACCGATGATGAATGACAGTCCGACGAAACTGACGACTTGACGCTACGATGAAATTTGCTGCAAAACTCAAACCGATAAGGAAAGAAAATTGTTCTTTAAAAGCATTGTTGAATTCTTGTTCAACTCATATATCGTTCTATTATCGATTACTTATGATCGATGAAGCACAGTTACCGACTCACGCGCACACACACACACACACACACACACACACACACATGCACTGGGTAAGCAAAACTTTGCGAAAAGGAAAGAAAAAAACGAAGAAGTGAAAAAAGAAAAAAAAAATATATATGTGGCTCGAAGTTTACGGAATTTTGTAATAAATAGAACCTTGACAGTGGTGTGTCTCGGTGAGACGCCGGAAAGAAGATGGAACGTACAACGATCATTCATTTTACCTGTCATTCTATCGCTTTGCATTATGCAGAGAATTTCAAACGCTCGTATATCACTATCCTGCTTCGAAAAAAAAAAAAACGTTTTATCCCTGTAACGAAAAATGAAGTTTTCGCGAGAGTGTAAAACAAAACAAAAAAAACATAAATCTCGAGTATACTATACAGGAAATGATAACTCGTCACCTCTGAAAAGTGTCCGTAGAAAAAAAAAAAGCTTCATCTTTCATGCTAAAGCGGATTCTTCAACGGAGAGTTCGTTATAAACCGTATTTTTTTTTCGACCCCTTCGCTGACCTTCTTTCCCGTCAGGTGTGTCGTCCTTCAGAATGGAAAAAAAGAAAAAAATGTTTTTCCGCTTCCCGTCGAATCTTTTCCGTATCAAACACGTGTGGCTCTATAGTCCGTCGGTGCTGCACGCTTGGCCCAGACCCTGACAAAGTTGAAGAGTCAAGAGTACTCGGGTGATTTTCACCTCGCCTCTCGAAAGCTCGTCGGGTCTGTCATTCTTTAAAATGGCGAAAAATTCTCCGCAGAGATTCAAAGCTCCATCAGCCACCCCTGCTCTCCACTTTCTCGTACTCTTTTCCACTTTTTCTCTCTCTCTCTCTCTCTCTCTCTCTCTCTCTCTCTCTCTCTCTCTCTCTCTCTCTCTCTCTCTCTCTCTCTCTCTCCTCTTTTCCAAGCTAGCGTTCCTCGTTCACGATATGCCAAAGTTTTTCTGACCGATGTGTTTTCTCGCCCGGAGCTTCGGAGGTCAAATTTATTAAAATTCACAAGTCGCGCAGCCTCGACGTGGCGAATGAAACGTGATTGCAGTGGTATTAGACTTTCCTCGTGTAGCAGCATGCATATATAGGTAGACCGGCCATTCCTAAAGGGACACACTCCTTGGGTTATTCCATTTTGAAAGTGTTTCGAGTTTTGTTTCACTCGTTCGCGGAATAAATAAGAATTTTCAAATCCCAAAACGTCTCCGACAAGCTAAATCTTCTTACACGTTATTTGCATTGGGTCAAAAAAGAGAGACTCAGCGTCGACTTCTCTCAGCAAAGGATCTTCTTAAATTTCTCGTGGTGCTCTTATACTTCTTATCTTTCTCCCTTCGTCACTTTTTTTTCGCCGGATTCCGCTAGCTCGGCCTATTTATCTTACAAACCGAAATAGACGCCGAGAAAGAACATGTCCGCTTGGAGCCCGGTGATAACAAAAAAACAACACGTTGAACAATTAAATTGTAGATCAGGGCATCGTTTAATCTGCAAGTTCGAAGAAGGCTTGTAAACCTGAAGAGAACGATGCTGCACCATTACTTCGTTTTCAAATCCCTCTTCTTTTATCGTTATTTTATTTTTCTTTGCTTTTGTTCGTGGCAACAGTAGTGCATTCGATAGAGCTTGGCGATAGACAGGGAAGGAATGTAGGCCTTGCAAAACGGCGGGGTATTGGTTCCTACACGGTAGAAGTTGGGATTGGTTGAGAGAGTTTCGGGGTGAAAAGGGATCAATACGGCTCTTTCAATTGGTAGAAAGAGGAGGAGGAGGAAGAGAGGTAGAGGCAGAGGAAGATTCTACCCTCTTCATCCCTCTCAACTCGAAGAGAAAAAGGACGGGTGAAACAGCTGTGGGCTTGACCTTGTACTCGTCCCTTCAATGCGGCCTGCAAGCCTTCACTTCCATCCCTCTCTCTCTCTCTCTCTCTCTCTCTTTCTCTCTCTCTCTCTCTCTACCAGTCGCTGGGCTGCTGCTTAATAATAGTCGGGGCCCAGAACTTGAGCTTCGTTATCAGAGAAAAGAGGGAAAGAGAAGAAAAAAAACATCGAGCTCTGTTGCACGAGCTTCGCGAACTCTCTGCGATATCAGAAATCGCGTCGATTGAGGCATTCACTCACTCTAATCGATACGGATATCAGGAGAAATCATTGAATAGTTTTTTTTTAATCCATAAATCGTGGCTTGATGGGGTTTAGAGAAATTGCCGTAGAGGTGATATGGGGAACGAGGAATTCTGTTGTTGAGATTTAACACGTTGCAGCATGGAATCCATGTATACACAACGTCCATTTCAAAGTGATGAACAGCACATCACCTTGGGAGAAACAAATGGTTGAGCAAACTTCTTGAGTGATTGGCCAATCAATTTCGCGTTAAATGAATGCACCGAAACACTTCCAGAGTGAAAAATTCAGTAGGCTTATCAGTCTAGCAGAAGATGCTAACTTCGTATCGCTTTAGGATTCTTCAGACGCTCATTCGATATGCAGGTATATCAGAAAATGATATCAGGCAATTGATACGAGTAGCCAGTTCTTTTACATTCCATATCCCAGGCACGAGTTACGAATTCAGAGTCTTCGATCCGTTTGCGAAAGAATGATGCTGGAATGATAGAGTTGGGAGCAAGGATTTATGAAACTCGTAAGGCCATGCGCGAGTAATGTATCGTTATCTAGCGCATTCAAGTATCGAAGCCAACGTTCGCCGGGATTTATATCCTGGAATTCAAGTTTTGCACACACACACACACACACACACACACACGAATATCATTTCCCTCGAGCAAATCTTATTCCATAGTTCTGAAAGATCGTGCAAGTTGGGACGAATGGTATATTTAAAGAGCGATTGAATTCTTCAACTTCAGTAGCACATGCTGTTTAAATTCTTCTTTTTACCTTATCCTGATTCTTCGGTTATACTTATACACAACTTCGACACACTTAGCGAGGCAACGTGAAACTCCTTCCAGCGTAACAACTCTTTCAGAAATTTTTACGAATCATTCGTGCTTTGTTAAACTCTCGTTGAACGTTATTTTCCTCGGAGTTACGGGTCCTCAACGAGAGCGAGGCATAGAAAAAGTTTAGTGCCCCGGGTGCTACTTTATTTTTTTCTTGATGTAGTAACAGATTTCAGTAGTCTGAGATGATGGTTTTTTTTTTATGGTATAGCGTGTGCTGCTGATGGTTATATCAGAAAATAAAATAGAATTAAACTTGCACGGTTGGCTTATATAGAGTGGGTATATGGGCTGATGAGCTTGTCTTTATTGCCTGGTAGCTCTTGGATCGACTTGAGCTTAGCTGCAGCTAACAATACCGGCTCGAGTATGGTACAAGCTCTCTCGGATAGTCGTAAAGCTTAAATACCTTCTCATCGTTCTAGAAACGCACTCTTTTGTGTAGTCAGCGATGTAAAGAGAATCCTTGATCCTTGGGGCTTAATCGCGCGTATATAGCAGGATGAGGTTTATATCGTGAGGTCTCTCCATATGGAGCTACAATGCGACTGGATGTCTCACTGATTTACCTGGATCACGCTTCTGCGTGGCCCAGGAGAGTGCCGTGTGTCTTGAGATAAATATCGAAAGCACGCAGCCAACTACAATTGTTCCTAACGCGAACTATACAAATGGAGCTTTCTTTGTAATTACCGCAATCTTTGGCATTTGCTGCAAATCAACGGAATGTTATCCGAAAATTCTTAGCTACACTTTTGCCGGAGCAGGCGAGCCCTGAGGAATTAAATTCGGTATCATCGCCTTCTGTCGATGAATCTCCGCGAGCTGACGCGGAGTTTCGTGAAAAATATAACTCTCCCGCTTCGGCTTTTATCGAGATCCCCGGGAGAATCATTTTTCCGTTTCTCAACTGTTAGCCGGTCAGCTCTCGTGTATACGAGAAATAGAGAGGCGGATTATAAAGCGAGAGCGGCCGATCGTTTTATAGCTTTTGCCTCTCAGCGTCTTGAGAATTTTGCGAAGCGATCGAACGAGTGCCCGTACACCGACGTACAGGCGACAACGACAATGGTATACCCAACAATAGAGGCGGTGTATAAATGTTTTAAGTACCGTGCAGCGGAGAAATCGATGCGACGATCATGATGGCGTTGCGTTAAGATTCACTTTAATCGTTCGTGATTTTATTGACCTACTAAACTTTGCAGAGAGGATAAATGCCTTGCGTTATACATGCGTATAATACGTTATGGCAATGCTCCAGAGTGCATTTTACTCGAGTGCAAAGCTGCATGGACTTATGCTACTATACGAAAAATAAATGTCACAAAATATATCGGTAAGAACTTTTCGTCGAAATATCCTTATCGGGCAGTAAATGAGCCAGAAATATTCTGCGTCTTTCGCTTCTCTTCGCTAACTTTTATTGTATACGTCAGCTTGGCTTCCAATTCCCATCAGCTGGAGACATACTTGCAATAGGGCTCACGAGATATTTTTTTTACTCTTAAAAAATTGACTTTTCAACCGGAATCATCATGGAGGAAGGAAACTTTTAGGCTATATACACAGAGTAGAGATTCTAATGGAAAGACGGAATTGAAATGTCCAGGTGGTACTGGAGTGTGTAGCGTTCTCGGGGTGATAATTTTGGCTCCATGGTTTGATTATCGAATTATTTTCATTAATACGATTTTCTCGATCGTTCGTTGAATGGAAAATGAATTATCGAGAAAATTCGTTACGAAATACGTACAATCTTTGAGCTCTGATATAAAAAATTCTTGCCTAAGCTCATGGATCAAACTTCATTCGTAGTTCGCAGTTCGCAGTTTCTTCAAATCTTTGTTCGTTTGCACAACGTGTTCGACGTGCACTCAAAAAAAAGTTTGGTTGTGACAACCAAAGTTTCGTTGGCGCAACAAAATTCGTTTGTTAACATGTGATCTACAAAACGTTTTGTTGGCGACATGGGTATCGTTTTGTTAAACACATTTTGTTGCCGCAAGCAAACGTTTGATTGCGCTATGGAATGATTTAGTTACCTTAACCAAACAATTTTGTTGAACGGACATATATATTTTGTTGGCTCAACAAAACATTGCTGTTCGAAACGCTATATTTTATGTATGTAGAACAAAGCAATTTTGTTGCAGCAACAAACATATTTTGCATACAGGGCAAATCATTTTTGTTGCAGTAATAATCGTATAGTGCATGGGGATAATCAATGCTCTCCGCTATAATATTGTTAATAAATATTTAAAAAATGTGGTTCTCTAATTAACTTCCAAAATGCTTTCTCACAGAGCACAGATGAAGCTTTTTCCGTGAAAAAAGTTCAGAATTTAATGACAGAATGTTTTAGGCGAGGCTAAGGATCAACATAACCTCAAAAACCTTCGAGCAGATTTTTCGCGCAGATGCTTTGTTAGATTGAAAAATAACAAATGAGCCCATCTGAATGATTGTTAGACGCTTTCTCATGAAGATTTGTTAATTTTTTAGATTTTTTTAATATCACTGTTGGCTCGAAAAAATATATTATCACCATATACATGCACACTCGAAGCATTCACGCGGTCGTAGAACGATTGTTGCACACCACGCGATACCAAAGATGCTACAGTATTGCCGGCGTGACAAATTTGTTGGGCGAACGTAACGTTTGGTTGCGCCAACAAAACGTTTTATTCCGACAACTATACTGTTTGGTTAGAAGCCGATAGTGTGTCTGACGGGCACGGGTTGCGGTGTTCATGAAGTTTTTGTTACGACAACAAAACATTTTTGTTGTCGACTTTTATTTTTTTTATTGTCTCAACCAAATATACAGATGGGTCGAGGTCTTCTTATTGTATCGTTCGCCCAATCCAATAATTTTGTTTGCATTACAAAATAAAGTATGTTTTGTTCCAACAACAAACAGTTTTGGTTGTATCAATGAAATGTGATTAACAAAATTAGGACGATGTTGCCAACAAAAAGAATTATTTTTATTCATTGGTCGCAACAAAATGTTTGTCCTACGAACAAAATTATATATTGGTCGTAACAAAACGCAGGCAACAAACGAATTTTGTTGCCGTTACATTACCTTTTTTTTCAGTGTGTTATTAATCCGCCGATGAGTCTCGCGATGAGTTTTATGTATGCATATATAAATGTATGCCAGTCGATAGTTGGTTTCATTGCTGGGATAAGTTCGCAGAAAGGAACATTACACCTATGCACGATCTACCGTTATACGCTGAATCTGCTACGCTTGTACGATCCCTTGCGCGCTAAAATCTTGGCTGGATGAGCTTCCATCGCCTTAATTAAACCGCACGCTCGATTGTGCATATAGAAATCTCGCGAACGAGGCAATCGATTAATTATCTCTCTCTCTCTCTCTCTCTCTCGGGCGTTTCTCGGCTCTATGGTTAGCATCAAAGTGCCGCCGCGAGGTAAACCCCCGCGCGCGAGCTTTGTCGAGTAGATTGTTCCCGATTATAGTCAGACACATTGACGGAGGGGTATATATTGTTATTGTGGCGTAGGAGTGAAATTGACTCGAGCATGGTCAGCTTCGACAAACACATATGCATATTATAGAACACGATTAAATTCTAAATTGACGAGAAGTTCTTCTATCATATGGGATACAATTGTGACGAATATAGATTTTGAATTGAACATTCCACTGGATGAATCTCATAATTATTTTATTATTTTCTTGAACAATGTCAGTTTCCAATTAGGGAAGTATATGATTGTCACGTTCGAGTCGATAATCTCTTTATATTAAGGAGGTTCTTAATATAATTTGGGTGCGGTAAGGGTAACGTGAGATGGCGGGGTGCGGGCGACGTGCGGGGCAGGTTGCATTCGGCATTTGTTTCACCAAATACGTTTTTATTTTATTAATTTGCCATTACTCACGCGCTCAATTCTGTTTACAACAATATTTCACAATCGGCACGGTGAAAAACTTTCTTTATGGGCAAATTATATCGAGGGCTTAGGACCAAAAGGGCGTAACCCACTGTTTTTCGACTTTTCATTACCTTACTGCCATAAGGGCGTATCCCCAACTTTAACACGGAAGTTCCATAAGAACAAAATTAATCAGCCTACAGCCAGAAGGGCGTAAGCCCACTACAATACTGCCAGAAAGGCGTAACCCGCAGAGAAAAAAAAAAGTGGCTTACGCCCGTCTGGCAGATCATTGATCATTTTTTTCCGGATTTAAATCGCCTGATTACAGCCAGACGGGCGTAACCCTCTTTTTTTTATTTTTCGTGGCTTACGCCTTTCTGGCGGATAACCGGTCAGTTTTTTCCGAATTTCGATCGTCTATTTACTGCCAGAAGGGCGTTACCCCAAAAAAATTGAAAACGCGATGTGTGTAAGATGCTGGCCAGTTTTCCATCTTTCTGGCCAGTTGATGGCCAGTAAACTGTCGTGTTCCAGACTAGGTGTGTAACGCAAATCTGTTCAGTGCCAGTCTTGGCAGACTGACGAGTTGCTGGTCAGAAAAACTCGGCAGTTGCTGGTCAGGAAACTATTTGCTATTTGCTAATATTTTTTAATGCGAAATATAAACAAAAACGAAATATATCATTTGCAAAATGGTTGCATGCGCATATTTAGTCGTTGTCGCATAATAGTCGAAATTTTCAAATTTTTCAAAATTAAAATTTTTTTTTTAATTTCAAATTTTTCAAATTTTTCAATATTTTCAATATTTTCAAATTTTTCAATATTTTCAAATTTTTCAAAATTTTCAAATTTTTCAAAAATTTTCAAATCTATTCAACATTTTCCAAATTTTACACACACACACACACACACACACACACACACACACACACGTCGCACACACACACACATCACGTTTTCAATTTTTTTGGGGTAACACCCTTCTGGCAGTAAGTAGACGATCGAAATTCGGAAAAAACTGACCAGTTATCCGCCAGAAAGGCGTAAGCCACGAAAAATAAAAAAAAGAGGGTTACGCCCGTCTGGCTGTAATCAGGCGATTTAAATCCGGAAAAAAATGATGAATGATCTGCCAGACGGGCGTAAGCCGCTTTTTTTTATTTTTCGTGGCTTACGCCTTTCTGGCAGTATTGTAGTGTGGGCTTACGCCCTTCTGGCTGTAGGCTGATTAATTTTGCTCTTATGGAACTTCCGTGTTAAAGTTGGGGATACGCCCTTATGGCAGTATAGTCCGTTTTTTGTGGGTTACGCCTTTCTGGTCCTAAGCCCTCAATATCTATGAAGGTCTAATCTGTCGTTTAAGCGGTTCTTCGGGGAAATGTTACCGTTTTTTCACTTCTAAAATTATCTCCAATCATAGCTTCGAATACTTCTCCCACCAAGAGCCCACGTATAAGCGGTATATTTAATGTATTTTTCTCCTCAACTACGTGGTCAAATAATCTGAAATAATTACGGTATATTTCCTAGTACCAGCACAAACCTCCCCTCAAATTTTAGAATCACTTGCCGGTTTTTCTCTGGGTTAAGAACCTCCTTAAAGAAAAAAGCTCGAAGCCATTTTGCAATTTATCGTCTATTATTATTATTATCAATTGTGATTTTAATGAATTAACTCAATGTATCGAGAAAACTTTAATTCACACTGAGAGTTCACTGGTAACCTAAATTCTCATTCGTTTCTAAGGAATTTTTATGCGAGAGCCCAAATAATCGTATATCATCCCATCAGTTATGCCAAGCTCCAAGAGAGAGAGAGAGAGAGAGAGAGAAATTGGTCTCTTCGATGCTAGCAGAGGTCGTTGATCGTAATTTCAAATAAAATAATCACGTGCGTCTGTGTAGCTCATGGCGTATCGCGCGGTTCAGGCTAGCTCTCCGAGGCTTATGCATTAGCCAGGCATAATAAAATAACAAAACATGCACCACGTGTGCAAAAAATAATAGCGCGAGCAAATCGTACAAGCAAAAATCGTATATATATATATATATGATACGCAACAGCTGAGGAAGAAGGAGCTCAGAGATCTTCTCTCCCCTCTATAGGCTCTCTCGGGATTAAGATCGAACGAATTCTCTCTCCCGACAATGTATTTCGCCTCATCAATTGGCCGAACAAGAAGAAATAATTTCTTTTCTGTTCGTGTCTCTCGCGAGGCTCGAATGATTCAACCTAATCGAGAGAAATAACGCTCGGCGCCGCGCGGTTTCGCATCGCAGTTGCGTACCAAGAGCGTGTGATTGCTGGCACGCGTTTTGTCAGTGTGACGCGTATTCATTCGGGATAAGAAGTTGCGCGCGCGATAGAACGAAATATATATATATGAGCGAAAAATCTGCGAATAAAGTAAAAGCGTATATATATATATATATATATATAAAGGCGAGATCAGAGAGAGAGATGAAGAGTCTCGCGTTGCCTAAAGTCTAAAGTGTCGCGAACGTCTTCTTTTTTTTTTTTTTTTTTGTTAGTTCAAACAAAACAGTGAGGCGATAAAGTTGTCAAGTGTAAAGCAAAGATATTGACAAACAGTTGGGGCACATATGAGAGTAAAACAACGGAAAGAGATAAGAATATTGTAAAACGATTGGACAGAACGACGAACGAAATCAAACGATAAAACATGCTCACTCCGTTGGATCCCCAAGTTCAAGCGTCGTGAACCACGCGCGAACTTGGACTTGAATTTTTTTTTTTTCTTTTATTTCTCGCCTCCCACCCTCTCGCTTCCTCTCGGCCATCACTCTCGAAGTCGTGAGCCTGTACTTGTTATACGACAGTAATGTTGCCAGATTCGCGAGAAGAATCTTCGAGCTGCCGTCGCACCGGTTTCCCGTAGCCTCAGAGCTCTTGAGACACTCGAATCGTCGTTTAAGTATATTATATATTTCGAGGGCTCGAACTGCGAGTTATTTCGTAGTTCAACGAGTCAGCCACGTTATATTTGTGACCTGCTCGTTCGTATACGATCGCGAGTTTTTACGTAAAATCGTCGTATCGTTGAGATGGCATTGTTCCCCGGTGGTGATGGTGGTGTCGGTCGTGGTGATGGTCGTGCCGCTGACGAAGAAGCGCATCATCCGAGCCCGGGACACCAAGAGTGTCCCGGACCCACTGGAGGACCCACCAGGCAGAGAAGTCTGAAGGATCGTCTTCGCGAAGGAATCACCGTAGGATTCAGTTGGCAGTGAGTACAGAATTGGATCATGATATGCTTAGATGTGAATTACAAGAGATTCGATCCCTTCGTTTTCATTCTCCCTGCATCGTTAGAATTTCAGGATCCTTTTTTTTTTGGGAATTTTAATCGAAAAACAAAAACAATGGAAGCTTCCCATTTTTTTCAAGCTACCTGAACTAAACAGGTTTTCTTGGGGAAAGCTTGAATCATTTCATTTGTGAATTGTAAGAAATTTGTTCGATTTTCCTAATTTGATTTTATTAGGTGGAAATTTGTCTGCTAAGTCAAAACTTGGAATTGAGATGATTCGTTCATTTTGTAAGAGTATAAATTTGGTTTGAAATGACCGCGTGACACGTCACGCAATACGAAATAGAAATCAAATTTAAATCATGCAAACCAAGATCATTTCCGTATTCTGACGAATAAAGTATTATTTTTATGAACATTTGTATCGCGCTAAATATATATATATATTAGAGCGGATTCTTGTACTTTTTCACTAAAAAAACGGCTCACGCGAAAGGGCTGGGCTGAAAAAAAAATGTTTACTACTGCCTCAACGACGTTGAAATTTTGAAAAAAGGCTATTTTCGGGAATTTTAAAATTGAGATATCCGTAAATCTTTCGATGGCTATGTTTTGTATAACAAAACAAAAGTTTTCGTCATATAAAACATAACCACCGGAGGATTTAAGGATATCTCAATTTTGAAATTCCCAAAAATTTGGCAAAAATGAGGCAATGGTAAAAAAAAAAATTTCAGCCCAGCCCTTTCGCGTGAGCTATTTTTTAGTAAAAAAAAGTACAAGAATCTCGGAGAAGAGCGAAATCTAAAAAAAAGGCCCTTTTTTGAACCGCCCTAATATATATATATTTCGGTCTATTTACGTTTGTATTGCGTGCTTTTGACGTGGTCCTATTTGGCAATAATTTAAGGATCATATTTAGCATCATATTCTGGACTCTTTACGCACCCTGATTTATAATGGTCATTTGAATATATATCTCGATATGTATTCAATTTTGACCAAAATTTGTATTGCTTCTTTTTACTCTCATTTTTGTCATTCTTCTCATCATTTATATTCGTCAATCATCGTTTTATTTTTTGCTGCGTTTCTTGATCGAATTGAAACTCCCTTAGTACTCATCAAGTTGCAATTTTCGTTGTAAATATCAAGCTCATACATATGTTTTGATGAAAGGATGAGCGGTGTCGATCTTTTTCGAAATGATGATCCAGAATGTATAAAAATAATTAAAAGCATTTTATTAATAAAAATTTTTTCATCTAGAATTACAAGCTATATGAATGCAGCTAACCTGTGTGCTCGATTTATTTTCGCGTTATCCAACGCTGCATTCCAGAAGTTGTCCAGTTTTTCGAATTGCATTTTACGAGGGGAATTTTTTTTTTAGGGACCGTCAAAAGTTAGCATAATTAACCGTCAAAAGTTGGCATAATTCATTCATTTTTCCGGCAGAACTACAAGGCAAGTTTTATCAAGTTGACTTGTCCGTATGATCGTTTAAAATGCTTCCGGTGGTTTCAATTGGCCCCAACGAGTAGATATATAGAGCAACTTTGGTACGTTTATTTCTCCCTCGTAATATTGCGACGAAAAGTGAGCTGAATTGAAAAATTATGTAAACAGTTGAATTTAAATGATTCGGTCGCACCTTCTGTGGAGTTAAAAAAATCTCCCCCAAATTTAATCCTCAATAGTTATAATCTTCTTTTTACTTTTCAACATATTTTATATTCAAATTGGCAATTACCGAGCAGCCAAGTTTCTTGGCTTTCTTTGAGATTTTGTCATTTTCCGTATTCCTGAAAAACGATTTGAAAAACAAGAATTCAAAGATCATTATCTCTCGTTTTATCAGTAAATTTCTGACAGATTTATCTCGTGAATACGCGCACTTGATTTATTTACTCGATTATACGAGCGTGTATATTTCGTGGCAATCTGCTGATACGTTCGTTGTTAATTCGGTGCTCCGAGTAACCGAGCGAGTCCGCTGACGTGTCAGACCTCGCGCGCTTTGGAAAAGTTTACAGCGAGTATCGTTAGATGGCACGAAGATGTCTCTCGAGCTGCTGACCACGCGAGCGATATGATAAATGATAGTTAACGCATTGTTTCAAAAGCGCGAATACCGCGAATTTTTGAATAAAATTTTCGTCAGAAAATCCGGAATTTTTTCTCGAAAGTTGAGGCTTTTCGTTATAAATCGAGGGATAATCATTTCAGCTTTAAACTCGCGGCTTAATTACACTTTTCTTCTATCGTCAAATGTGCACTGCCCGCGGGTACACTTTTTGCCTCTCTTTTTTTTTTTTTTGTTGCGTTTTTGTTTCGCCAGACTTCTCGATCGCCGGTGTTATTTTTTTCCTCCTTTTCTTTTGAAATTTTTTCATTCACCATACAAAAGGCATCAACGAGGATTCCATTAAAAGTTATGCCACGGACAAACCTCCCCCGGTTACGTTATCAAAATATATATATTTCATTCTCCTTTGTGGATCGTGTTGCGCGTCGAGAAATAATTATATGAACGAATGAAAAAGTCACGTTGTGAAAATTTCATCCGGCCAGGTATAATTTTCACAAGCGAAAATTTCGTTGATAGGACGCGAGAATGAGATGGAACAATTGTTTGTGTTGCAATTAATCTTTTAGCCTAAATTGAGCACTACGAGGCGGGGAAAAATGAAAAAAGGCGGTTGCAGTTCTTTTTTTTTTCGTTTCAATTTTTTCAATCCACGGCATACAGCATCCAATTTTCCGAAGCCGCTTTTCCAACGAGTGTACCAACACTTCGGCTCGCTTTGATGTTTCGTGACACATCACTGGGGGGTCGCGGTTTTTTTTTTTTTTTTTGCGGCGTTGGGGATTGTTTGCTGCGCTTTTTTTCCCCAAGATCGTTCAATTTGGTACTCAACGAAATTACTGCCAGCGGCGTTGGCTTGTTGCGCGAGAGGCAAAAGCGCGAAGCCTGATGTGAGTGACAGGGTGTAGGCGTGTTCCCCGAGGACCGGAGAGCCGCTTCGTAAAAGAGATTAAATTTTGTACATAGGTCATATATACGGTGACGAAAAGTTGGCCGTTGTATGGAAAAAAAAAGAAAAATTGATTTTTGTAGGAAAACAAGAACAAAATCGGGACAATTAGTGTAGTGGCGCTCGTTCATTAAAGCAGACTTTCGTTAAATTAGTTAAATTTTCATTTCCAGGAATTTTGTTTCCGGGTGTTTTTATATTTACTGCTTGATCAATGATTGACATTATTATGGTTTTAAGGGAGGTTCTTAAAGATGTATCGGACGTACCTCCTTCCCAACCAAAAGTGACTTTCGTCGACAATATTGCATACTTTATGACAAGATAAAAATCGGAAAAAATTCATCCACAATAAAGACGATAATGAGATTAATTTTGAATAATAATAATGCCAAAAAGTTATCAACAAATTGTTTAAACAGAACATTTTTTAACAAATTTTTAGGGAACATTTTTTTTTTGACACGTGAAATGAATTCGTTGATTTTCCTGAGTGCACGTGAATTTAAAAAAAAAAATTCTTATCATTTTGAAATTTCGGTTTTCGAAAATTTTTTAATTTTGAAAAATGAAGGAAAAATCGTGTATTTTGGATATATTTTCGTAAAAACGTTTTATATTACAATTAAGAAGTTTCCAGGACATTGAACGAATAGTTTCGTAAATGCAACCTTTACAAATTTCCGAAAACCGAAATTTCAAAATGATAAGAAAATTAAAAAAAAATTCATGTGCATTCAGAAAAATCAACGAATTCATTTCACATGACAAAAAAAAACTTTCTCTAAAAATTTTTCGAACAATGTTTTGTTTAAACAATTTATTGATAACTTTTTGGCATTATTATTATTAAAAAGTCATCTTCTTATCGTCTTTATTGAGGTTGAATTTTTTCCGATTTTTATCTTATCATGAAGTATGCAATATTGTCGACGAAAGTCACTTTTTGTTGGGAAGGTACGTCCGATACATCCTTAAAACCCAGTGAAAAACGGTAAGAATTATTCTAAAATTTGAGGGGAGGTTTGTGCTGGTACTAGGAATACACCGTAATTATTTCAGATTTTTTGACCACGTAGTTGAGGAGAAAAAAAACATTAAATATACCGCTTATACGTGGGCTCTTGGTGAGAGAAATATTCGAAGCCATGATTGGAGATTATTTTAGGAGTGAAAAAACGGTAAAATTTCCCCGAAGAACCGCTCAAACGACAGATTAGACCTTCATAGATATATAATTTGCCCATAAAGAAAGTTTTTCACCGTGCCGATTGTGAAATGTACTTGTAAACGGAATTGAGCGTAAGTATAATGGCAAATTAATAAAATAAAAACGTATTTGGTGAAACAAATGCTGAACGCAACCTGCCCCGCACGTTGCCCGCGCCGCGCCATAACGTTCCCCTTGCCGCATCTAATATATGGTATGAACCTCCTTAAGGGAGCTTTCCAGTGTGACAGCCCGAAAAATCGCTGTTTTTCGCGATTTTTTTTTTTAAAGAAAAAATAATCTAATCGGTCTGGTTTTTTTTTTGTATATTAATTGGGTATTGAAGAATACAAAACAATTTTTTAAAGATCGATTTATTTATTAATTAATATCTATAAAAATGATGAAACAATTGTTGCAGAAAATGCACTTGGATGTGGTGTCCACGTTGGGGGTCACAATTTTGATCTGAAACAAAAAACACAAAAAGATTATTGATCGGTATATAATTGGCTTTCGTGCTATGGAGGCTTTTTTTTTTTTTTTTTTTTTGCAAAAATGGCGCCGGTTCGAACAAAAAGTATCGATTTTAGCATTTTTTTTTGGCAGTTTTTTTTTACAAAAAAATAGGAAGATGTCAAAAAAAAAAAAGCTTCCATAGCACGATAAACAATGACGTTAAGAATATTGTGTAAAAAATTCAACTCGATAGCTTTAAAACTCTGCCCTCCAGGTTGGACACCGTTTTAAAAAATGCTGTTTCGAGAAAAACGCGTTCAAAGTTTCAAGTGAGGAAATTTTAGGTAAATCGTTTACTTACGGTCAATCAGCGATGCCAGGTCCATACAATATCCCTTCTGCTTCTTCGAAAAGATCGTGCTCAATGGATTGTTCAGTCAAAAAAAAAAAAAATCGATTTTTTGAAAATTTCACACTGGAAAGCTCCCTTAATTCTTGCTTACACATAATGTATGGTATGAGCAACGAAATGCACGAATTTCCATCGATTTTCGATGGGGGGTTTTTTTTTCCTTCTCATATCTAGAGTCGCGGCAGCGACTCGAGACATTATTTTTTTGTATTTTCGGATAAATCAATTGGTGCACTCGAATCGCTGCGCTGTCATTTTACTCCTTAGCGTATCTCGGTTGCTTCGAAAATAAAATTGAGACAACGGGCTTTGCCATTTTTCTTCGAGCGACTCATTTCGTCAGAGTAACCTTTCGCAGATAATTTGTGCTCTCTATCATGATTCGTTCTACTTTCGAAACTTCTCGATCGCGTTATTATACTATCTTCTGGTGCTTGCACGATACCGGGCTTGATGGCCGGCATACACAGACGAAGGGCTTTTGACGTTGGAGGTTATACATCGAGACCTTGATAATAAACCATGGACGTATCTTGTTAAAATTTAAAGTCACGTTTCAAAAGGCTCGAGTCATTGGCAATAAGTGTCGATTGTATGCTTTTGTCGATGTTATGAGGATCAACACTCCATAAAATAAGCTACAGATATATTCTCGAGGGAAGTAATTAAATTTTGTATATACCTACCCCACCACGAGTAGACCTTTCGAATAAAAGAATTCATGCAAAATGAGATTTGACCAAAAAAAAAAAAAATTATGCATTATCGCTTTTCTAATGAATTGTAATTAATTTTTTCGACCAATTAATCACAATTTCGAATTCAATTTTTTCAAATTATACCCAAAATATGGTTTTGTTTTTTTTTTTTTTTTTTTTAATATTTTCACACTCGTGTCCTTGCTATATTCAATGTGCGATACATTAAATTATGTCGACTCCAGAATTTTATCAATATGTGACATAAACTCCTCGACAATGTGTCACTCGGTATCCAACCATGATACAAAAGTGCTTCCGTTTTGGCACTTTTCATGCGCATAGTCTGCAAACTTTGAGGGCTTTCGCGGTGAGGTTGAATAGACACGGGTCTGTGTGTGTGTGTGTGTGTGCATTTAGATGACAATGACGTTGACGTGAGACGGAAAGGGACATAGATAAGGAGGCGAGGCTTGAACGAGACAGGACAACGATACGTCTGTGTCATCAAATATGTTGACATACATATAGGATTTTGTATCGTATTGTCTATTCAGCGAGCCATATATAGAGCCTGTTCGCTTTTGATGCCGCAACAATGTCCTGGACAAGCGTCAAGCATTGACCCATTTTCATCTAAAACTCTGGCGATATGATTATTATAATTATTATTTCGAAAAATGATCATAAATAATGACCCAAAAACTTTTTGATCAGTTTGAAATAAAGTTGCCTCCATCTCGTCAATTGAACTCGAAAAAAAAACCCTTTCTCTATTTCGTTTTCCTTTTTTTTTTTTTTTTTCTGGTCGATTATACCAAATATCTGTTCAGATCGTCGTGCACACGCCCAGCGACTGAAATTCTCATCTCCCTTTTTTCATCCAACTCTCTGCGTCTTCGTCCCTTTTTTTTGCAATTCATCTTTCGTTTTTTTTTTTTTTTCCATCGATAATTCCCTCGAGCGATGGAAAAAAAAAATGAATCTCGTTTTAGTCGCGAATTAAGCACGTCGCGGTTCAGATAGGGAGAGAGAGAGAGAGTGAAAGGTTTCCCGCTTGACGACGATTTCCTCTCTCGGCTCCCGTGATGGTCTAGATTGAGATGATTGGAGGGTCGAGTTGACGGATGAAGGTGGAGATGGAAAAAAGACGAAGAAGGAAAGGAAAGACGTAAAAGGGTGAGAGCGGGTGAATTACGCTGTAGGCTATATGTAGGCTATATATATTGTGACGAATTACGCGCAATAGGAAAGGAAACTTCTCGCTCTGGATGGCAAAAGTTGGGATAGCTGAGAGAGAGAGAGAGAGAGAGAGAGAGAGAGAGAGATCGAGAGAAAGATCGAGAGAATGGTCCAGCAAAACTCGGGGTTTTGCGGCCTCGACAAACGAAATACTCATTTCTCTTATATATCTTTGCGAGAAGCGGGGAATGTTTCCGGTTGGGTTATAGGTACAGGGGGAAGAATCTCGATGAAGATTCACCGGGAAAGCGTGCGAGTATATAAGAAAGTAACTACTCCGTTGCCGTAAAAGGGGGAGAGGTTAGAAAAAGGACGAGGGCTCCTGTCGGGGAGAAAAGTTTCCTGATTAAATTATCGACTTCGTTCCCGATAGTGGAAACTCACGGGGGCCATTCGCCAGATACCCCCTCAACTTCCGTTTCAACCTCCAATCGCGCACGTTCGAAATACCAATGTGGTCTTTGAGCAACGAAGACCGGAATCTGCGAACTTTCCGAATCATAAATATATTTGAAAAAAAAAAACCAAGTCGAACGTATTGAATTTAGGATTAAAAAAAAAGAAGATCGCAAGAGAAGCTTGTGATGGTCAGTATTTGTTGAAATTTTTTTTTTTTTTCATTAATTTCATTCCCGAGGCTTATTTGAAAGCCTATCTTATTGAGTTTTTGTTTAATTTGATGATTAACAATTAATTTTATGCCTAACAATTCTTGAGCTGGATATTCAGCAGAGCTGAACAAAAAATTATACTACTGCGGAAGAAAAAAAACTCCCCTTGCACCGAGTACTGTTTATCGTCCTTGCATTTTGAAGAGTCACGAGTCAAGATCAAAGTGTGAATGAAAAGAGAAGAAAGGGAGAAAGGAGAGCGAGGGAGAGATAGATAAAGAGAGAGAGAGAGAGAGAGAGAGAGAGAGAGAGAGAGAGAGAGAGAGAGAGAGAGAGAGAGAGAGAGAGAGAGAGAGAGAGAGAGAGAGAGAGAGAGAGAGAGAGAGAGAGAGAGAGAGAGAGAGAGAGAGAGAGAGAGAGAGAGAGAGAGAGAGAGAGAGAGAGAGAGAGAGAGAGAGAGAGAGAGAGAGAGAGAGAGAGAGAGAGAGAGAGAGAGAGAGAGACAGTTCGGCTGATTATTCTATACAGCCTTAAAACCTTCACACTCCCTCCTCCACTTCTGCATATCAAATTTTTCCTATCGGCCAACACAATTTTCAAGGTTAAACAAAAAATGCTGACGAGCCCTTTTTCATATGAATAAAGATCCGGCAGTTTTCCTCGTGGCCTCTCGTCGATACCCGATCGACATTATATCAAAATTTAATCAAAATAATTCCTTCTCTCGGTTCTCGTTCAACTTTCAATCCTAAATCATCAATTATTTCATCCTCTTCTTCTGTTCATCGATTCACGAAAAAAAAACAAACAAACAAAAAAACAGCAGTGCATTCCTCCCTTTTTTATCTTTCGTTGCATCCTTTCTTCCGGTCTGTGTCGTGAAGGCTGGAAGTCACGAGAACTCGTTCACGGTAGTTGGAAAATAAAGTGGGGTCCATTGTTTGACGTCGAGGAAGTAGAAAAAAGAGGAGGGGGAGGGGGGGATGGAGATGGATGGAGAAAATATGAGTGGCGGCCGAATTTGCGAGAGGCAATGTTGAGCTCGTTGTTGCGGAAGAGTGACAGAGAGAGAGAGAGACGAACGGATAAGAGTGAAAAGAGACGTATACAGAGAGTGCAAGAGAGAGAGAGAAGATAGTAATTCCCTTCGAGAAAGATCTCAGTGAGCTTCCCGAGGTCACTGGGTAAATGGGCCAAGTGGGTAGTCACTGTAGTAGTTAAGTCCCATGGCATGGCAGCAAACTATTGCGTAGACATGCGCCAAAAGTGTTTGTACAGTATGTGTGCACGTGTGCATCGATGTTATAACCATCGAAAGGGTAAATTCAGTGTTTGTGAACATTGAAGATACGTCCTTTTGACTTTAGTACATCGATATGGATCATGTTTGTATTGCTATGCACCTACGATCCACCTGTGCCTACATGCACATTCCCATATAAAAATGGACAGAATTTACATGCATATATAGACGTGGTACATACACATAATATCTACTTGGTAATCACACGTACTTATGTACTTCCTTTACTGAAATT
Source organism: Rhorus exstirpatorius (assembly GCA_963564615.1). Taxonomy (NCBI): domain Eukaryota; kingdom Metazoa; phylum Arthropoda; class Insecta; order Hymenoptera; family Ichneumonidae; genus Rhorus; species Rhorus exstirpatorius. The sequence goes on from OY751320.1 coordinate 26,665,948, forward strand.
TTCCACCGAGAAAAGCGAGATGCTCGATCGCTAAAACTCTCTCTCTCGGTATAATTAATTAACGAGAGACCCGCCCTTACAAGTCTTGGACACAAAATAGGATATAATGAGTGCTGGAAATAAAACAAAAAACTTACCGAAACAAATCAATTTATCGGTCGAATTAATGCATTGATTGAACCGAGGAATTTTTAATTAGCAGTTACTTCGATTGCAGAAGTTTGTAATATTATTAGAAGCGTTATAAGGCATCATACTATACTTTAATTTTAATGTCAAAATTCATCAGCAAAGTATTTCGTTTTGACCATGATAATCGAGTCAATTTTAAACGAAATTAATTCAAGAAAATTGATCCGGAATATTTTCCGATAATTATTTCGTAGAATAAATCAATCGAATTATTGATTTATCAAACGCAGTTACTGTTTTTTTTTGTCTCTCGTGCAATTGCACATTGCACGGAGCTGGTCCACAAGTAAAGCTTGCTCAAACGTTGAATTTTTTTTCTACAGAAAATCCGCACGATTAGAGCTTTTTTTTTATCATTTACATTTTACATTTTGCGACACCACTGAAGTACGGAGGAAAAGATCGAGGGTAAAAAATGGCTCGCGTAAAATTGCTTACCCTGATAATACAATTGATCGACCTTATTGAACAAACAAACAAAAAAAAAGAAGCGGAACAAATTTTTCATATCATGCTTTTAATTTGTCTCTGACACGCGACGATAAATTACCGCGGGGTTGTGTTATTATAAATTCATTATCCGACGTTTTGCGTGTCTCTTGTCGGGACGAAATTTCCGCGGAAGAGGCACCAAGTCGCGGACCACCAATTCGAGACCTTGGCCCGCTTTATAGCGCGCGCGTGAGATACTTTCGCCCGTTATGGGAGACGGCTATAAGTGCGCTTGTATATCTGATGTGTAAAATGTATACGATATAAGGTACTTTTTTTTTTTTGTACACGAGTTAATATACACCGCGGATGTTGGCACGAGCGTGGGTGAATGGAAAGGAGAAAGAGATAGGACTCTCCTTGTTCACGTTTTTTTATCAGTGCGGTATTACGCGAGCGTTTTGTGTGACGAGAATGCGATGTTTTCTACCGAAGACGTGTCTCGCTTCGCTTATATGGATGTAAAAGCTCCGTCTCTCCTCTCTCTCTCTCTCTCTCTCTCTCTCTCTGTAAGTCATGCTCGTATCACATAGGAAAAGCGTTCACATTACTACATATGAACGCTTTTCCTGTGTAATACGCGCGTGACTCATAAGACGAGAAATCGTGAGAAAATCTTAACACGCTTACGTTGAACTTTTAATCTTATAGGAACTATTTTGATTGGAAACTTGATTGCCAAAACTTTGTATATTGCTTTTGGCAGAAAAAAACGAGATGAGAAAACGTTCTTTTTAATTGGGAAACGCAGATGAAAAATTTAACCGTATTGCAAATCATTGAGGAAGCAAAAACAAAAACATGTCTGACCTAAAATTGTCCTTTTCTACTTGAATTTTCACCTTGCCTCTAATTTTCACTTATCATTTGCAGTTTTTTTTTTTTAAATTTTTTAAACGTTTATTGCGTGCTTAAAAACATGATTCCGTTCAATTTGTCGCTTTAAAAATATTTCCCCGTTGAGACTGGTATTGTGCGCTATATGAGATTGAATCGGAGACAAGTTCAAGCGATTCTACGATTTCGTGGAACTTTCGTGGAACTTTCATTCCTACAATCTTAGCGGGAATTCTCGATTCTTCGTCAGCGAGAAACCATCGTAGATATTGAGACAGGAAGAAACGGATAGAGAGAGAGAGAGAGAGAGAGAGAGAGATAGAGTGAGAGAGAAATGGAATAAAGAATCCTTGGAAGAGAATCGGAAACTCGAGCGAAAGTCGAGATATCTCGGTGAAGGAGAAAAGGAAGAACGTATACGGTAATCCGATCAGTAGATTTCGCGTGATCCGATCAGACTACGGGAGAGCTGACACTTTTTTTTTTGTCGCTAAAAGCCCAGCGCCGCGTGTGGTTCCTTTTTTTTCAACGCCATTCTCTTATATTCTCGTCCTCCAAACGTTTCTACCTTTTAGCCCAGCGTGAATTTTCAGAAAACTTTTATCATCCCCGATCGAATGAATGACAAAACGGAGTTTCCGATAAATTATATAATTTACAAATACATGAATGTTTTATTCATATAAAATGAGAAGCCGAGAGAGAGAGTGTTGAGTAGAAATTGCCGATACTGCTCAGACAGAGAGTAACGTCTCGCCGTCTCAATGCTCTTTGAGCAAACTTTTTTTTGCAGCTTATCCAAAAAAAAAAAATAATTTTGCTGTCTTTGGAATGAAAAAAAAAAAAATTGATCATTCGTCAAATATCCATAAAATTCAATTCACCGTATAAATGAAACGTCGTCGCACCCTTTTACCGTAAGTATCCTTTTACTATAATGTAAAGTCCAAGAAGACTTGACTGCAAACACTTGTGGACATTTCACGAGCTTTCTCTCCTTCGTTATATACATATAAGGGGCGCTCCTGTGTCGATTCTCGACACTCTGTATGCGTGAGACGAAGTGAAATGCCATGTTGAGGGTGCAATGTGAAGATTTTGACATTTATATATACCCTAGACTATAGGTGAGACTGTTCTGGGACATTGCGCAATCGAGGTCAGCCCTATAGCGAGAGAGAGAGAGAGAGAGAGAGAGAGAGAAAGGTATTCTACATATGCCTATATCTGGTAACACGATATCGTCTGAATATTCATCGCTACGTTGCCCTGAATTTAGAGGAGTCTTCCAACGCCCAGAGCTCTCCGTGAATTCCTCCCTCTACCAAGCCCCAATCTAGCCCGGACTATTCGGTCGAGCTTTAAACCGAGTTGAGACACGAACGTGACGCTCTCTTCCGTCCTTATTCTCTCCGTACAGTCGCTTGATAAATTGCGGACTCTCTGATTGTCGATGAACTTCCCTTCTTCCCCCCCCCCCCCCCCCCCCCCCCGCTGCTATGACGGTGAACAAACTTTACTCGGTTTACTCGATAACATGTTCCACTGACTCTTCTTCCGCTCATGTCAACCAGCTCTGGGTGAAAAATTAGTCCAGTTTTTCTTTACGATGGGCCATTTTTTTTTTTTTTTTTTTTTCCATAATGTGACGAGAAATTTGTTTGCTCCAAATCGGCATTTACGTCGCTTCGTGGAAGCTTTTCCTTCAAAGTGTCACTGTCTTCGAAAACAATCATGTCTTTCTGCTGTCAAAAAAAAAAACTCTACCGTCAATAATGGCTTTCGTAAGCTCCGACGCGCGTGATGCATCGTTAAAGATAATTAGCGATTAGTCAATTAAACGGCTCTCGCTGAGCCGGATAAAACGCGAGAAGTGGCGCGTTACCTCGGTCCCTCGTACGCTATCTTGTCACAGTTTCGCTATAACCCACGCAACAGCGGAGAACATTCGTATAGAACGAGGACACCCGCAATTGTCATCTCCTCAATATGGCTCTCATCAGCGTTAAAAAAAAAATCTTCTGTGATATAACTACGATTGGTGTCTCACGTATTCTGCAAAAAGTCCCCATTATGGGACAAATATATAGACTTGGAGCCAGACTTTAAGGAGGTTCACTGGGATTTGCGGGAGGTGAAGAGGGTCGACGGGACTGCAGAGCCAGATGTGAAAGTAAAATTTATCGTGAATCGGAAAATCATGAAATTGAGACGAAACGATAAATGAATCCTCAGCCCTTTTTGACAGCTTTGAATCTATAAAAATGATCTTACATTGCTTAAAATGAAAGAAATTCGATGTTTATCGTGTACGGCAATCAGCTAACAGTCGAGCTGTCGAGCAAATTGCTCGCTCAATCTAACCTAACTGACTTCGACTCTACAGCGACATTGTCGTACTCTCGACATCCTTTTACTGCAAATAACTATGAATACTGCTGTGGGCTTATTGAATGGTATTCGTAAACTATATAAGTACATGATCAATCTCATTTTCGTCATGCTGCTTTGTTCATCAAATTATTATCTAATCCTTGTTCGTGAATGGTGCAGGTGAAAATTCCCAAACAATTCAGGCACATTTCTACAGTAGTGGAGAATATGTGTGACAAAAAATTCAGATCTTTGTGTGCATTTTGTTCTCCCCGGTGAACCTCCTTAGCCCACAGGCTTTCCTCGACTTCTAGGCCTGACATTTCATATTTTTTTTTTTTTTAATTCTTCTCATTAGTTTAGGCTGGCAATAAGCGGTTTTCAATGGTTTGTCATTTTCTAAATCACAAATCGAGTTACGTCCTCATATTAGATCCAATACTTGTCGCATCAGTGGTGGGTACGTTCAGGAATATATTACCATTAGGTCCGTTTATCGAAAAAAGAAGTTGCAAGTATTTCTTTATGATTTTATTGACAATCGGTTGAGCCGATCCTGTCGTCATACCACCTTTTAATTTCCCCCACGTTTTTCGGCCAATGAAACAACTCAATGACATTCATGATGAATGAGGCATCAAATTCGCACTTTACTCTTGACCATCATTGAGGTGAAAAAATATCTTGAAGCGCATTTCCTGTGCCTGATTCTCGATGAATGATAATGGTCCATGCATGCACCATCGTCGATGCTTTTTGTTAATTGATCCTTAAAGATTATACTGCAATGTCATGCGAGGCTCATGGAGATTGAATTCTATCTCGGCGATAATGCACGAGGTTGTCTGGCAAACGATTCGACAATGTATATATAGCTCAAGGATCGAGAGATCCGTAGTTCTCGACAGAGTGCATTCGAGTGGCTCTTTGTTATTGTTAAGAAATTCGAAATATCCTGTTTTTTTTTTCGTATCTTTCGTACGACCTCTCCACCAGTATGGATGAGGCGAGCGATGAAAATGCTGGGAGGTGAGTCCAGGCTCGGTGGATCAATGGATCGAGAATCCTTTTAAGGCCGTCCTCTAGTTTCTCGGCTGTTTTTTTTATGGCTTTTTCAATAATTTTTTTACAGGCAAAGCATCGAAATAATCAATCTCATTATTTTTGCATAATCTTTATTAACATTTAAATAAGCTTTACAAATTTTTTGAAGTCAAAATATATAATAGAATAGCAGTTATAGTGGCCGACAGGAAGACATCAAGTAAAAGAGGTGCTTGACGGTGACCAAGATTGCGGCTGTTCTGCTTATCTGAAATCAAAAAACCAAACGGCATTTCAATCTTCATATTCAAGACTAGCGATTGAACTAGAGTGAATTCTAAATTACAAAAATTGACTTTTTTATACACTTTTGAAAATTACATTCTATTTTTTACTCATTTTTTCTTAAGTTTTTCGCTCGTACGAAAAAAACTATCGAAGCAATCATGATAATCCTAGTTCAATCGCTGGCTTATAACATATTAAAGATGCTGTATAAATTTGAACAAGATCGGTGCAATAGTTTCTGAAATATCGTGGTTACCGTTTCGATTACTTGATGTCTTCCTGTCGGCCACTATAACTGCTATTCTATTATATATTTTGACTTCAAAAAATTTGTAAAGCTTATTTAAATGTTAATAAAGATTATGCAAAAATAATGAGATTGATTATTTCGATGCTTTGCCCGTAAAAAAATTATTGAAAAAGCCATAAAAAAAACAGCCGAGAAACTAGAGGACGGCCTTAATATCGATTGCTACAGTTAAAAAAAAAAGTTACAATCTTCAGCCTAAAACTTGTCCCCTTAAATATTGTCGGTTATACCGTGAGGCCTCGTGAAGCCTTTCCCTCCCAATTTGGACTACCATAAATTCCTCGCTGTATGCCTATCGACCTTTCGTAACGAGACAAATAGATAAATGAGTAGCACGGTATTATGGCGACGGTTTGCAACATTTTACGAGACAAATCCGTTTTATTATCCGGCCCAGGGAAATTAAAAGTTTCCTCTCAAGTTTCCGAGCTTTTGTCGTCCTAGTTCGTTCTCATGCACACTTTTAGTCACTTTTTCAACTTGATCAATCCCTCCAGCTTTTTCCCCGTCCATTTCACATCCGGCGAACTTATATAGCAATGGCGATGAGGTGTTAAAGAAATACAAAACTAAATGAGAAAAAAAAGTTAAGACCACACGTTTCTTTTTTCTCGGCACGACAAACCCAAATATTAAATATTATCTTATAATTCACCCATTTGCATGACACATGTCCCTTACGTCGTATTTATCTTTGTCATTTCGATCACACGCGAGTATATCGAATTCGTGTTTCGGAGTGGCGTGATGAATTATCGAAAAAAAAAAAACACCTTTTGCCCAAGAGAATATTCAAAGGTTTATTGATTTTTATTGTTATTTCGCGGCAAATAATTTATCGTACTGTTGGATTGCACTGTAAATTTTTCAACCCGCGGTAATCAGTTTGTCTTTTCCATATTTCGTCGAGCATTAACCTCGCATATCTCCGTGCTCCGAAGCTAAAAAAAATTCTGAAGCTCTTTGTGCATTTTCCTTCACTTTTATTCAGCATTATCGACGCTCATTTTTCTTCTTCATTTTTTCCAATTAATCGTCAAAATTTCGAGCCCAAAAACGATTAAATACAAAAATTATAATCACAGTCAATTCTCTTGGAGTCAAAATTGATTCAAAATAAAGCAAAAACGTAAGAACCACTCTCGTAAAATCTGCACACTTCGATAGTTCGATTGGAAAATCGTTCACGGGCTCTCTAAACATTAAGGGAGCTTTCCAGTGTGAAATTTTCAAAAAATCAATTTTTTTTTTTTTTTTTGCTTTATCGAATAGTATACACTCTTCCGAATATTCCCTGAAATTTTCATGCCGAAATTCAGATTATTTCGGTTACTGTACAGCATTTCTTGGAAGAAGGGAACGGAGCGCTACAGCTGCCGCGTCGGCCGTCACTTCCTCACTTGAAACTTTGAACGCGTTTTTCTCGAAACAGCATTTTTTAAAACGGTGTCCAACCTGGAGGGCAGAGTTTTAAAGCTATCGAGTTGAATTTTTTACACAATATTCTTAACGTCATTGTTTATCGTGCTATGGAAGCTTTTTTTCTTTTTTTTGACATCTTCCTATTTTTTTGTAAAAAAAACTGCCAAAAAAAATGCTAAAATCGATACTTTTTGTTCAAACCGGCGCCATTTTTGCAAAAAAAAAAAAAAAAAAAAAAAGCCTCCATAGCACGAAAGCCAATTATATACCGATCAATAATCTTTTTGTGTTTTTTGTTTCAAATCAAAATTGTAACCCCCAACGTGGACACCACATCCAAGTGCATTTTCTGCAACAATTGTTTCATCATTTTTATAGATATTAATTAATAAATAAATCGATCTTTAAAAAATTGTTTTGTATTCTTCAATACCCAATTAATATACAAAAAAAAACCAGACCGATTAGATTATTTTTTCTTTAAAAAAAAAAATCGCGAAAAACAGCGATTTTTCGGGCTGTCACACTGGAAAGCTCCCTTAAAAGTACACTGAACCATATTCCGAGTGCGTACGTGAGTGGTACTATACACGCTCTCCGATAAATGATCGAGCAATATTTCAAAAGCGCTCTCTCTCTTTTTCTCTCTCTCTCTCTCTCTCTCTCTCTCTCTCTCATATTGTGTTGCGATCCATCGTCGAGAGAGACTCTCTCGCCTTGGTTCTGCGATCGATGTCAAGGCTCCTTCCTCGAGCCTGGCCCCTTCAAATTTAATTGACAAAAAAAAATTAATAAATAAATAATAATTCAAAAGCTTTATATCGACCTCGTCGATCAACGAAATTGTCAGGGACAGCTGCTCGCCATGTTGTCAGACGTGATTTCCGGTCCTCCAAGTCCAGCAATTCCGACGTCAGTTCGAGCTCGATATTTTCCTAGTGACTGTCTTTTCTTTTATACCTCGTTGTGCTTCGACATCGCGTTATTTCCTCTCTTTCACTCGTTCGCAAACTGTCGAGAGTTACTGAATAATCCGACAGTCTCAACTGAATTGTTGAGCCAACAATTTTTTTTTTTTAATTTCTTCGAACACTCTTTACATTCGCTAACACTTGAACATCACTTTCGTATGAACCAAAAGGCTGCTTTTACTTCTATGTAACATTTATTTTACGAGGGAAGGGTCGAGGGTGTACTTTGAGTCTATCGAAGAAATGATATATTAGTTTGGCTACGATAACTATCGTTCCGAAATTGACTATACTCGTAATTAATAACGATAAAAATATTTATTTTACACGTAATTCTAATTTTTTTTTTACAATTAATTTACAATCAATTACGTAAAATCTTCAAACATCGATGAAATGTTTTGCTCTAGCCGGAGTCCTTGAAATTTGATCGCTGTAATATTCAGCCAAAGTTCACAAAGATGGTAACACGAATGAATATTAATTGCCGAAATTGTCTCACGTATACGAGGATTTGGCGAAATTACAAAAATTCATCACTCAATTCGGTTGAACTTTGATTTCAATATTTTCATTTGTCGCGTGTTATTACCAGAGAAAAAAAAATATTAATATCACAGATAGAACGAAACGCTGCGACGATTGCAAGGTTTTATTTACGCTTTTATATATTCTGGTCGTTTATTGACGTTTCCTGCGCTCGTGAATCGCACACATGGTACACACTCGCGTGGCTATCCTCAATTTTATCGTTGTGTCAGAGACTCTCGTAGGGATAGAAAAAATGAGAAATGTTTTGCTAACGTGAGGAATGCATCGTTGCCCATGCATGGATGCAATATATTCACTACAGCCGAGAAACGGGAAAAAAAATTATAGTTGGGGGTAGAATTATTATTATTATTATTATTATTATTATTGAGTTGGGGGGACAGACGGAAACCTGATAAGGTCCCCCATAGTACAGAGTTATTGTGACTTGCATATTCTTGCACATTATAGTATAAACCTCTCATAATCAAACAAAAAGAAAAATAACAATTTCATGTACAACTAAACTTGAGTTAAAAATATCACAATTATGTCCATAAGCCCATTATCTATGAACCCCAGGCTTGGGTGGCCCAGAAAGCATCCAGACGGTTTTTAAAGATGTATATCGGACGTACCTTGCCAACCAAAAGTGACTTTCGTCGACAATGTTGCATATTTCATAAGATAAAAATCGGAAAAAATTCAACCACAATAAAGACGATAAGAAGATTACCTTTAAATAATAATAATGCCCAAAAGTTATCAATAAATTGTTTAAAACGAACATTGTTTAACAAATTTTTAGAGAATGTTTTTTTTTGTCGTGTGAAGCGAATTCGTTGATTTTTCTGAATGCACATGAATTTTTTTTAAATTTTCTTATCATTTTGAAATTTCGGTTTTCGGAAATTTGTAAAGGTTGCATTTACGAAACTATATTCGTTCAATGCCCTGGAAACTTCTTAATTGTAATATACAACGTTATTACGAAAAGTTATCCAAAATTCACGATTTTTCCGTCATTTTTCAAAATTAAAAAATTTTCGAAAACCAAAATTTCAAAATGATAAGAAATATTTTTAAAAATTCACGTGTAGTCGGGAAAATCAACGAATTCATTTCACGTGTCAAAAAAAAAAACTTTCCCTAAAAATTTGTTAAAAAATGTTTTGTTTAAACAATTTGTTGATAACTTTTTGGCATTATTATTATTCAAAATCAATCTTCTTATCGTCTTTATTGTGGTTGAATTTTTTTTTTTGATTTTTATCTTATCATAAAGTATGCAATATTGTCGACGAAAGTCACTTTTGGTTGGGAAGGTACGTCCGAAGAGTTTACCGAGGTCGCTTCCACCACTCGCGAGGCTGATGCGTTCCACGCTTCGACTACCCTGTTTGGGGAAGCACGTATTTCCACGGGTTTGTCTCGAACTCTGCTCTGTCGAGAGTTTCAAGTAGTGACCGCGCGCAGCCTTTGGATTTCGGTTAAACTGATAATGGTCTCTAAGCTCTCTACGCGCTGTCGTAGAGGGACAGGTAGATTTTTCGAAGGTAAAGCCTTATATTTACATCGATTGTATATCCGAATCGAACAGACGTCGGTTTCATATACGAATGAAATTGCATTATTTTAATCCTATTTCGGTGTATTATGGCAAATATTTCGAGAATGTCGAAATAAATGTCATGACATATATACCTATACCAAGCATCGAGTAGTCGTTGTCACGGTCGCGATCGATATAAAAGTAAATATACCCACGACAATACCAAAACGTCTATGGCGGATAAACGACCCTGAGAAATATAGGCCAGTAGAATATTATCGGGCATATCTGCATTTGCATAGAATCGCAGCGATGCTGATGGCCGGCCCGGATCCCCGTTCGCGATAAATTCAACTCCTCTTGACTCCCCGCTGCTCGAAAAGCTTTTTTTCTCTTGCCCTGGCTCTCTCGCTCGTGCCATCGAGAATCCACGATTATGACAATGACTTTCGTTCGCATCGTCGATCGATCCGCATGTCCTTATATACTTTAATTTTGCGAAATTCGGGGAAAAAAAAAAAAGAAAAAACAAGGTGTCAAGAGATTGAAGAAAAGAAAAATAATAATAACCGCTTGTTAGTGAAACGAAGGGGGGGGGGGGTTGAATTTCTGCCAGAAGTTTTATCATCGTTCATTGAAGAGACAGCTCGGCAGCATCAATTTGCTGGTTGTTGAAGTGATCCGAGTTATCTATATATATATATATATATATATTCGATACTCGATACTTGAGAGTTGGAGTCTCGAGAGAATTCCCGATCTCGAGTGCACTTCTTCGTCTTCGCGTCTTTTTTTTTTTTTTTTTTCTTCAATTTTATTTCTTTCTGTCGCGGTACAATTTTTTTTTTTTTTTTCGCATCAACAAAGTTTCTTCTTCTTACTCATCCGTGACTCGACAGAGTGGGCGAGAAAATTTCATTTGTTTAATTCTTTAATTCTTCGTTACAATAATCGATCATCGCTCCGTTGTTCGCTACTAATCAACGATTAATAACGAGCGCGCCATACGGATGCTCGAAAGTGAATTGAAAGTGTAACGTAATTATATTAACGTGTTGTATACCAAGTTTTTGAAAGTTTCGTGCTTCATTTGTTCGTCGAGGAGAGTGTATATTAGCGGGAATAGACCGAACGTTTAGGTCTCATTTATCAACCCACACGCCAACGAAGACGTCTCGGGTTTTCCTACCCTCTCTACTTCGCCATATATACAACGTCCGACGACTATTAATGCTTAACGAGAATAATTAGACTCTGAAAATTACGTAGATGGAATTATACGCACACACGTTCTTCGGTGCAGTGCGCTCACATCCGTGCACTTGCTCGAGACTTGAAATAGAATTTTTTGCTTTTTAAAATGCTGGTTTGAGTCGAATGGAAAAAAAAAAAACAATTTTACCAAAAGACTTTAAATTGCAATGATTAATTTATTCAAGTAAAGAGCAATGTATTATAAATTATGTGATATATAGGTTTATACTTTTTTCATTCGCTAAATCAGTCAATTTTTTTGAAGAGTTTAGCACTTCGAATGCAAAATTGAATACACAAATAGACAAAATACAAAAATTCAGACAGCTGATTTCAAATCACTTTTGCGAAAGGATTATCTGAATGCTCGGAAAAAAAAAAAAAAATTTATAAATAACACGTCTATAGCGCTATAAATCGCCTTTGCAATTTCCCCTTTGTTCTGTACAAATTGCTCATTATCTCATACAGGACAAATTAAACATTTTTTTTTTTTCGTCACCACCCGTGGTTGACTCGCGTAAACGTAAAAAGACGATAATATCGCTGCAAAACGACGATACATTTTACCTCGACGATCGCGAGAGCCTCTCTCTCTCTCTCTCTCTCTCTCTATTTCGCGCAAATTGGTATACGATAATCGAAGCCTTCGAGAGATCGACTCGTTTATCTATACATAAACTTGGCTGTACTGCATACACGAGCTCTGTTATCGGAGAAAATACGTCACCCTCTCTGCTTTGTGTGTACCGTGTATACATCGGGTGGTTGCCGATTCCTTTATTATTGCAAACGGTGAGCTGCAGGTGGGCTTAATGCACTTGCATTGTCAGACTAAATGGCGCGCGAGTGTCCTCTGCTCTGCTCGATCATTGATGCTCTCTCACTGTCAGTCGTTTCTACACGACCGGAGAGTAATTTGCCGAACGTTTCTGCGCGTATATCGGCATTCACGACTCTCTCTCTCTCTCTCTCTTTCGGTGCATGTACACGATGACAAAAGTAGTGCAATTGTCGACGGGATGCAATCGCAATAATCCCATAAATTATCAACGATATGGCAAAGCCCCGCGTCATGCGATATACCAACGAAAACCAAAGTATACTCGAACATTATCTCCGCACGAGGAAAAGTCTCGCGGATTCGAATTAAAAAAAAAAAATAATTACTTTTTTTTACGCGATAAAATAATTATGATTAGTTATAGTAAAAAATTTGAAGCATCATTTTTACAAATAATTTAATTTTTATATCGGATTTTTCTTTTTTTTTTTAATAACGAATGTGCCAATTAACAAGAATTTATAATTATACTCACAATTACTTTGTGGAATGGTTTTATGAAAAAAAAAAAAAGAAAGTAGTTTTCGCGTTCAAACAGGTGGACCATTGCCATATAATTGATCGATTTTTATTTTTACGACTGTCGTACACAGACGAACTATATTACATTTCCCTTAATAATGATCGTCGCATATATAACATTACGGTATACCTGTTACATTGGTTTGTAAAAGAATCTCTTGTAGAAAAAAAAAAAAAAACATCTCGAATGTACATGCATATCCATATAGATATAATTATCCCGAGAAGTACATGTGCTCGATTAACTTTATACGTTTTACGATCGATCGAAGCTCGTTCAGGGAATCTCGAGAATATTTTTTACGTTCCCCCTAACGATCGCTCGTTCGCATTATTGCCTCGATGTGGCCCTCATCATCGCATCGTCTTTCGCTGCATTCTTTATAAGCCGCGCAGCACTCTATACCAAAAAATACGATTTCGGCGAACGCGTCTTTCTTTTTTTATTCGTTGCCCTCGTGTGCAGTTACGAAAAATCGTATGCATATAAAAAAAAAAAAATTTTTAACAAGACGAAAAAAAAACCGGTTCTCACGCTTCGCAACGACAATTCAATATTTATGCGGTTGTATTAATTCACGTGCATAGTCGACTAATGAAGAAAAAAAGACATAAAATTTTAACGATTTATTTTTGACAATGTTTTATCCTTTCTTCCTCACTTCTGCGCGGATTAATTCGGTCACGAGTTTTCGGTAAAAATTACGCGTGTAAAAAAAAACGACATTACGATCAATGATTTATGAATAAATTGTGATTTTCGATGCGCAAATTGTCATCAGCTATGTAATAATAATTATCGAGGCTCATCGGCTCGTTATAATTGCTTCTCGTAGAATCGCAGATTCGATATGCATTGATCGCGAGAGAGATCGATAACGATGAGTTGCCTCGGGTCATATAAATCAGCATGTGATTATCGGGTCATTGTCTCTTCGATATCTCGTTATGAATTATGGATATGAGTAATAGCATGAATTCATCAAACTGTGCACTTTTGCGATCGAGTTAAATTCTTTCGAGCTCATTTTTCAAGGGGATTGAAAATTTTAATCATACAAAGTCGCGGATTCAATTAATTTTATCGCGTAATAACGTTGCCTCTCGAGTCTTCCTTATTCATTCATAATTTAAAAAAAATTCCAGGCTAGAAGTCGATTAAAGAGTTTAGGAAGGGAGGAATGTAGAATAATTCAGCTTTATTTGTGGCTGCTATTTTTCCGTCGCAACATTTGGAAAAATGACGATTGACGAACTCTTTTCGACGATTAATCGTATATACATTTTTCAAACGGTTCCGATAAATTTTATTCATCAAATTGTACGGTCCACCTGAAATTATCCCGTGTAGAAAATTGTAAGGGCGTCCCAATTTAAAAAGAGGCCCCTTTTAGGGATGAACTGGGCATCCGCTATAGAAGCTTCCTCGCTATTGCCTAACTGGGGCCTACTTGGGGTTTTTTTAGGCATCCAAGTTAACTTTGTTCAGGCTTGTCCAACCGTGCCAAAGTTGGGCCAATTCGGGGTTTATTTAGGCATCCAAGTTAATTTTGTTCAGGCTTGCCTAATCTATGCCAACGTTGGGCCAAGTCAGGATTTATTTAGGCATCCAAATTAATTTTGTTTAGGCTTGCCCAGTCTGTGCCAAAGTTGGGCCAAGTCAGGATTTATTTAGGCATTCAAGTTAATTTTGTTCAGGCTTGCCCAATCTGTGCCAAAGTTGGGCCAAGTCGGGGGTTAGCTGAGCATTTGTGCTGATTTTCTCCAGGCCCGCTTAACTTGGGTCAAAGTAGGGCCGAATCGGGGGTTAACTGGGCATTATAGCTTGAAGCTCATTTATTTTCGAAAACGTTAAAGCTGCTTGGATACTCGACTGTATCCATGAAAGGGTCAAATGAGCAAATGAGGGACAAAGAAAAATGAATGAATTTGTAAAATGTAGAAATAACCGGTAGCATCGAGATGTCCAATAATCGTGCATCTACCCTTGCAAAACACGTAACGAGTATAGTATATATATCGATGGACTAATGACAAAGGGGCGTATTGATCATGTATAAGCATAGCTTATATGCCCCTATAGAATTTAACCATCGATATATATATAGGCGACTAACGAGTGCAAAGACTTCGTTGCGAAACCACGTAAATAACGATCGTGCGCTATAGGCGTTTGTACTACGTGGGATTGTCAGAGGCGTGACGTAACGTTAGCGCCGACGCTTCGTACGTAGCTAATTAACCGTTATTCCCATTTGTTACGGAGTTTCGCGCCTCCACTACTACAGAAAGAGAGAGAAAGAGAGAGAGAGAGAGAGAGAGAGAGAGAGAGAGCAATATATATCAAATGACGACATGCACTTTGCCGGACCAAACAATTTGTTTCGCGTTTCCCTTCTCATCGTTACAGTTTGTCCTTTTTTTTTTTTTTTTTTTTTCACTGTGTAACCCCCTGTTTGATTTTCCCTCTGTTACGCGCTCACTCTGCCGTTACATTGACCTTTGACAGCGGCGACATTGTTCCCCAATTTCTAACCAGCTCCAACGATGAAACTGGCCAATTATTTATTTCCATGTGTAATTAAACCTCGAGTCATTATTTCGATATTTATTTCTATTTTCTCTCTCTCTCTCTCTCTCTCTCCCTCTCTGTCTCTCTCTCTCTCTGTCTCTCACTCTTTGGCGTTCTTTTTATTTCATCCTCTCGCGAATAGGAACGAACGAGAATTCGTAATGAAATTGTACGAGAATCGAGTTAAAAGCTACTCTTACAGTTTCTTTTTTTAATACTTTGACACTTTTTCTATCAAACATAATTGCTGGTTGAATAGACTCGTCATAGTAAATCCGAATCCTCTTGAAGCAAGCTTTCAATATTGAGCCATATCTTTATCGAAAGATTTTGACAATTTTATGCTATTCTTTCAATTTTTATTGAACCTACCCTCCTCAAGATGAAACTGCTTGTGCTAAACTTGCGTTTCACGAAGGCGATGAATTCGTCAAGAGGAATTTTATTTTTTAAGTATATAATATGAAACGCTCGACCCATCATCTCCGCTATCATTATCACTGCTATCATTATAAATTTTATTGTCACTATCATTATTATCATTGTCATTGTTGTGGCTAAAAGTGACAGGATATCGCGACATTCATATCGGCAACGTTGAGAAAAACGGGGGAAAAAAAAATTCGAGATAAAGAATTTTCCGGTGCTCTTACATGTATGCAGCATTGGCTTTCTCTCTCTCTCTCTCTCTCTCTCTCTCTCTCTCAGCTCGTCTTTGTCGCGTGACAAAATAATTGAGATGCACACACGTTGGAGGTAACGAACCACACGTGCCGAACAGCTCGTCCTCCCCCTCACTCGTTTCAATGAATGACTACCTACAGACACGAGAAATATATTTCATTCCAAGGTTGCAATTACCGCAGAATCGTGTCTCAAAAGTCGTCCATTGGCCTGCCGTCGTTTTGCCTTTCGAATAAGATAAAGAAAATGCATCGGCAGTCTCGTGATGACGACGAAAAAAAAAAATCGAATATATTTCGCTGGGAAATTTTATTGTACGCACGGGATTAAAAATTGAATGCAACGGAAAGTTTTCATCGACTGTAAAATGGGAACTAATTCAACTTTGCATTGATCGAGTTATCGAAGTTAATGGATTCATTAAAATAAATCATATTAATTTGAGTAAATTACTAATCATAGGATAAATTGATGGCATTGTGAATTGAGATTGAATGACGATGGAACTGACCGGGTGCATAGTCTTATGAATTTTTATTCACTCCGTTGCCCTCGATTAACGTGAAAAAGCATTAAAATACGAAACTATCTTTCTTACCGAGAAATGGAATTAAAACGGCGAGGATACATCCAAATGTGTTAATTACATTCGATAATAGACTGTGAGACAGAACGCTCGCGAGCATACGTCGAAACATGTGCTGAGAGAGAGAGAGAGAGAGAGAGAGAATCGCATTAAACGTGACGAATCTACTGTGTACGTTAGACGTAATAACGTTTAAAGTACACACACACACACACACACACACGCACAATATCGATGAACTAATGCCAAAAAGGCGTATCGGTTGTGTATAAGCATAGCTTATACGCCTCTATGGAATTTAACCATCGATATGTATGCGTACGAATATGAAATTAGAGTTAAACGAGATGACTTAATCTCATATGTGCCCGTACGGAAAAATACCTGCACACTTGCTCGCTGTAATAAACGTTGAAGATTGTGAATTGTAAATATACAGTTGAATGAAGGTTTCACGCTGGACGATCACACGTCGTGTCGTCAATGTTTTTGGTCAGAAAAGTGTTCAAACAGACTTGAAAATACAATACGGGAGGGCAATTGGAATATTTTTTAAAGATTTGTGCAATTTACGGTATGAAAACGGGCAGTTCAGCGAAAGAAAAGTATTTATCGGTGAACTGTGCTCGTTCACTGTCAAAACTTTCGCCGTAAAACATACAAAATTTCTCAAAATGAACACATGGTTTTTTGAGAAATTTTTTATGCCTTGCCAATTTTTGAAATTGGTTATTTATATATTCGAATCAACGATCAATACTTGTAGCAATTCATTTTGGACTCATTGATACCTTGGAGACTTTGTAAACTTGAAAAAGTGACTATTATTGTGGTCAAAAAAGTGGCGTAAAAAAAAATTGGAACAAGGTAAGTAGAAAAACGACCTATCATCGTTTAGGGGATGAGTCTCGCTTTCAAATAAGCCAAGAAACACATACATCGCCAATTTTTTGGTTGCCTGACATCATTTTGAACGAAAAATAACATTTTTTACGTATTAATTAAGTGGGAAACCTAAATCCTCGTTGAGCGAGCTCTAAACTCCAAGCTACAGCGCCCTCCTTGAAAGAGGACGTCTTTAATGTCGAAATCTAAAGTTTTGAGTGGTAGGAGCGAAGAAAAAAAAAGTCCATTTTCGACACATACACCCTATTGTACATGTAACGTGTACAAATGCACATGCCTTGTATACATAGAAAGTATATATAAAAACGTACTTTTATGCTCTACCGTGTTCTCGGGAAATTCGTGACTTTTTGTCGTCAGTGACAGCGTGTATTTTCCACGCGAATTTCCAGTTTGCTGGGTAGGTTATAGTTTGAGGGTAGTTTTTCTTTTTTTTTTTTTTTTTTTTTTTTACGGTTCGCAATCGCGGTTGGAAACTCGCGGTATTTCCGTGCAGCCTCGTAAAAAAATTCAAGATTCCGCAGTGAGTAGACAGCTTTACGAAAGTACACTCTGCCACATGTTGATGGGTTGGTTGCGAAGAACTCGCGGTTAAGAATATTTCGCCTCGGTCGAAGGGTTCCAGGGGAAAAAGAGCTGGGGGGGGGGGGGGAAAGGCTGGAGAGTGAATAGACTGAAGCACTGTAGATAACTCGCCGAAAAGTTTTACGAGGACGACGTTCCCTTGCATGACGAGAGAGACGCGAATGACGAGGAAGGGGGTAAGAGCGTATCGTCGAGAAAGACCTCCTCTCTTTACCCTTTTGAATCTAGCTCCAACCTCATAATATATATATAATATATACGTTGAGAATCTCGTCCGAGCGAGTGACGATAGATATGGACCCTCTCCGGGATTTTAAGATGCACTTCATTTCAGCTAGCATCTTTCTCATATATATATTCTCTTACGACACGAGTTACAAACTCGCTAATTTCATCTTGCTGCTGAAGCACTTGCGAGAATAAAGGATAACATTCTTATACTTGGACTCTTTTTTTTAAATTTTTATACGGCAATCTTTTGTTTATTCTTATCAAGCGATGAGCGAGCGAAGCGAGTAATGTCCTGTCGTTTTAGCTCGACCGTGTGGCATTTTATAATTATTGTGTCTGCTTGTACTAACTGTAGTACTCCTTCCCAAACCCCTTATGACCGTTTTTGACGAAACTCCGTAGGCTTATAATTTATCGAAAAAAACAAACTCAGAGATTCGTACGGAAGTCGATTAAATTTGATACTCATACGAAATGGCTGATTCAATATATGGCAGAGCCAAAGAAAATTTCCATGATGAAAATTCCTGCCAAAGGGGTGATTGAGGCAGCTAATTTCGAATTTTGAGCAATCATTTCGAAATTCCAAGTACCCCGATTCAATAGGATTGGCTTGAAAAGAAAAAAAAACTCAAAAAATGTTCAAGTTCCGCATCGTATTATTACGATAGATGCAGTTGCGACCTTTTTCGTTCGTCGTGATTTTTGATTTTTTAATTCTCACTTATAAATACGATCCCTTTATAAATTTTTCGTGGTTTTTAGTTTGTTTGATCATTACAAACTTCCACATACGCTTCGCAGGATGTGCATAAAAAATAATAACTTTTGACCGCAAGGATGCAACTTAATATCGAGGACAAGAAGTTCTCCTCGACCTCGCCCACTACCACCAATGTCTTCTCGCGTTAAAAAAAAATATATATATATTCAATCGACTATACCGCTCGTGGCTCACGCTCTCTCGCACCGTTATAATGTCGCAAAAAGAATATTTTTATTTCTCAACCATTAATTCGAAATAAAGCTCAGAAGCGTACATCCTCGTGCTCGGTGAATAAAATAGAATACATCGAGCATAGTAAAAATAACGATAAAACGTTTCGGCATAATGTTATACAGTCCGATTTAACTTTTTTTCAATGCAAATTTATCGCCAAAATTTCGAATTCTCTCGTTCTCTACTCCTACACGTGACAGTTTTACTTTGCCAAAAAAAGAGAAATGTAGTCTTGACATTTTTTCGGAATAACTTTTCTTCCCTCATTTAAAGCGCACGATAATTTCGCAAATCTGAATCATCACTCTTCGTGATAACTTAATTTGATAATAATGATAATGATTGAACGTGAATTGCTTGGAATATTGTGGAAAAAGTCGTAAAGTTATCTGAATTTTCTCTTCGTGCAAAGAACCGATTTATCAAACTTCACATACACTCGTGTGTGTGTGTGTGTGTGTGTGTGTGTGTGTACCTCGTGCCACATATGCATTAGGAATCGAAATATAGTCGAAAAAATTACGGAAATCGAATTCTTTTTTGCCCGCTGAAGAAATGCGAATCAGTTGCTTCTCTGCTGTCGGTTCCCATTCCATCGTCACGAAAATCGCATTTTCGCTTGGCGTGACTTTGGAAAATTCCGCGTCGTCTATATATATCGACTATACGTATTCCGCCTTATAGCCTTATAGCCGATATAGAGATAGGTAGGGAGAGAGAGAGAGACTTGTAGCTGCGCTACTGCGGCTCTGGTCTGCATAGTTGCACTAGAAACGGAAATTTTGCATACAGCACTTTTCAAAATCCATATTTACTGATTTAAAAATTATTTTTATCACGAACAAATTAAATTTTCAATAAAAAAAAGCTAGAATGCCAAAGTTAATGGAATTTTTTTGACACCAGACTTGTTACGACAACCTTGAAAATATAAAATTTCGAAATGAAATAGAAATTGCTATTTCGAAATTACGTTTCACAATATATTATCAATTTTGAGTTGCACGCATCTTTGTTTGATCGAAAAAAAAATCCTTGATTCGTTCGAATCTCGAAAGGTTAAGAAGAATTTATCGTTACGTGATTGTAATTATCTAACGAAATATAAATTTAGTTTGGTTTTCTTTTATTTGTATTTTTTGTCCGCCGAATAATTTCAAAAAATTTTTCACATTGAATGATCCGTATGCCTTTGTGAATTGTGGATCGGTCTGTAGAATGGAAATACCAAGCACAGAGGCCGAGAGTTGGAGGCGTAACAATATACAGAGTATGTATTGCGACCAAGCTTCCGGTCGATATTAGGCTTGTAGGATAATCCTGCGCCTTCTGCGGTTCCCATGTACGTCTAGAGGCAATCCTCTCTCCTCTCTCTCTCTCTCTCTCTCTATCTCTATCTCTCTCACCCTTTCTCATTTAGCTGCAGGCACGCTTCTCATCCCTCACGGATCCTAAGACCGTTATCGCTAATACCAGATACGAATTACTGCGGACGAATGTTTAGGCTATTTGCCGGATTAAACATTGAAATCCTCCATTATTACGTAACACGATGTTTCCTCTAGAAGAACAATTGTTCCTCGTACTTGATCGTTTGATGATTAATCTTCCCCAATTCACTATGGCAATTATTGCTTTAAACTGCCCCAACATACTTTTAGAAAGTTCTCTTAATTCATTTTTCGGAAATAATTTCGAACGTTTGTACGAATCCTCAAGACTTAATCGACTTTCTCATTTCATTTTTCGAACCCCGCTTTTTTCCTTTTCATTTTTTACCACATCGATCCACCTGTTTTAATGAAATCCATTTGCGCCAGTGCCTGTGTCTTACGAGACTATAAATATATATCTTTTGCTGAAACGAAACTTTCCGCTCGGTCGAGCGATGAGATTTCGTGGCAGAAAAGATTCCAAGACCTTTCATTACCTCCCCTTGCTCTTTATTTTTCATTTCCGTGATGGTGGGAGGGGGGACTGTGTACCTCAGTACCTCTCGCACGCAGAGCCCATGCGAATTCTACCTTCTCACGCACCCCCCTCGCGCGTCATTTTCCTTTATCCTCGGGAGGGTAATTTGGAAATTTTCCGATACAGCACACCTGGAAGCCTACAAATTTTCCACGCTCTCTCTTATTCCGCCGTAGATTTCATCCACTGCGGGTACTCGGAAATTTTTCACATTGCAATTATTTCGTTGCTGAGAAGAAATAAAGAGTATAATCTTCCCGGAGAGGGAAACACTGATTTTCCGAGGTAATTGGCCCTTGAATTTGCTGACATAAACCCTCGTCAATTATTCACGCGTTTCGGCACCTTTCCTTCTCCTTTCCTTCACTCTTCGTCATCCTCGTCGGTTATATACACGCTATGGACACTGTGGTAGACGCAAATTTCTGGCTCTCCGTCGTCACGACTTTCCCCGTAGAAATAAACATCAGAGAGGTAGCAAGCCCGCCGGCACAGCTCCTCGGGAAAATTGCTACGACAAGCTTTACGCTCGACGAGCTTTCACTCTGAAGCTGCTGCTGCTTGCAGCAGCCACGAAATTGTTGCTTCAGGTGAGAGGTAAAGATAGAACGAAGGGGATGTTATATCCTAGATAGGACAAAGTGAGACGAACAGATGATGACGGGGAGAGGTTCCATCGACCACAGTGTTGACTATACAGCGCTGACGAAACAAGGAAATTTTGAACCTTGATCCAGAATGCTATGTGTATAAATTGGCAACAGCAGGACGAGCGCAGCAAAAGACAGATGAAACGATACGTATATATATATATATATATATATATATAAAGGGGATACTTCTTGTGTCGGAGCAACTGAAGCACAGAGGCATACCGCAGGAATGGGATACCTGAAACTGCGGTCTCAGTGGTAGATGGATAATGTTCAACAGAGCCTCTGCTGGTTGCTTTGAATAATTTTGTCACTCGGGTTTCAGGTATATCGGTGAATCGTGAGAACTTTGTTCGAGGAGTCTATCTATCTTTAAATCCACCATATATAGGGGAGAGTAGGCCAAAGTAGATACCCAAAAATTTATTAGGGCATTAGAAAATTAAATATCGACCTAGCCGTAATCCTTTCGTATATATTTTCCAAAGATTTTCCGCCAGCAGGGTAAATATAAAAAAAAATATAAAAACTTTAGGATTTAACTTTAGCATTTTCGAAATATTGAATCTTTCATGCGAAGTACTTCATTCCGATACAAATGCTTGACGCAAATACAGCGCTCCTTGACACATTGTTCGGCTAGGAAATATTTGAGATGTTCACTTTCGCTCACATGGCTACATTAGATACGATTGTACAATGTACCTAATTCAATCCAAAGCATGCAACGACAAGAGAAAAGTAACATCATAAAAGCCACCAAACAGACAGAAGAATCATTTTTCCCAAAGCTTTAGTTTAAACTGCAGTAGGGTGACTGAACCAGTGAATGAACACCTACCAGTGAATGAACAGGCTTAGTATTTTAATTAAACGGCAGAGATATGATTCTATTATTATGAAGAATTTTGTATTCATAATGAAGTGAAAATTCTGAGAAAACATCTAGTAGTGATATTATTTGACGCTGTGAAAGATTTGCGATGCTATGGATTTTTTTTCGTACTTGGGGCGCATATTCATAAGAGACAGCCATGTTGTTATAACCATCTGACTGTGCATCGAATACCAGAATATTCCATATCACCTCGATAAATCTTTTTAAAAGATATGCAATAATTTTTTCAACGTTATACATTACTAAGCTTCAATTATATTAACGAATTTTTTATCAAAAACCCAATATTGTTTGCGATATATGGCCGTTTATTCACTGGTCCAGCTTTTTAACCTATTTCCAGTGATTGAACGAGCGTTGAAAAGGCTTTTCATAACCTCAAAACGCACGAGTATGCGTACGCATCTCTGGTTCCATTGTACGTTCATTCACTGGAAAGATAAGAGTTCATTCATTGGAATTTTTGTTCATTTACTGGGAAATTGGTAATTTCGTTCATTATAATTTTTTTTTTTTACAAAATCCTTGCGAACAGGGCACTTCGAATATTTTTTTTTTATATTCTGTGAACATTGTTCTATAAGATCTAATTAGCTCATAAAGAAATTCGTAATAAGTTAAATTATACGGCTTTATCGAAATAGAAAAAAGGCTTATGCGTTCATTCACTGGTTCAGTCACCCTATATTCCGTGGACTCTGCCAGACTGCGAAGTAAACGGATCTTTTAGGGCCCAAAATAAAACGAAGCAGCTTCAATAAATTGCGTTTCAAAGCAACGGCTAGGACATTGACGACACGACGTGAACGAGAACAAAGGATCAATATAGAAGGTGTATATCAAGAAGGGAATTGTCCGGGGGAACAGGTCGAGAGTCTCATCCAGCCCGTTGGCTCGTAAAACCGATATTTCGAAAGCTATGCTGTCCGTGGTGCATGAAAGTGGCAGGATAATATCCAGCAAAGCATGACCCACGTTCGTCGCTCTCTCCTATCGAGTTTATAGGATTTGTTTCTCTCTCGAAAGTCCAACATATTGCATTGATTACGATCTCTGGGACTGCTATCATTTTCAACAATTGCTGGAAGCTTCGTCAAAGAGGCATATAGGACACATCGATGAGTCAAACAATTAGTCGATCATATAAAATGATGTTACACGTTCTAGCAGATTTTAGGTTATATAGACTAAACTTCGTGTCGATTGCAATTACCTATTTAGTCAATGTTTGCATAAAAAATTTCCCCCAATAAGGTTCATCAATACAGTATGCATGTAAGGCCATTTTTGAAGCTTGAAAAGTCTCGATCTACTTTTTAAGAGTGAACATTTTTCTTCCTCGTCTTTATTCCTAATATATTATCGAAGCTCGCAGGATTGTTCGGGTATACCCGAGAGGCTCATCCTGTATAATTCTGCTAATTGTGATGTAGAAACTTCACGATATAATATATAGCGAACACGACTGCGTTTGGTGTACGTGCCTTTCGCGGAGCTTCATCGACATATTGTCCCGGCATGCAGCGAGGCATGTTACATGATGTACCACGCACCCTAAGATATATATCTATAAACGTGTTATCATTTGCCAAAGTTCCGTATAATTTCATACTTTGCTATCCGTATTATGTATTGTTATACGATCCTGTGCCAGACTCTCTCTCTCTCTCTGCAGCGAGCTAGCGTATAAATCGATTCCCTTGAAATACACGTGCCAGAGCAGCCCTCGTATACCTTATTCCTCCAAATTGATTCACCCTCGTTCGTCACAACCCTGTCGATAATCGCTACACCATACGCGTGCTGAATGGGGGACATCCTCTGCATAGCCCAGTAGCAATAACTTGTCCATTTGACGTATACGATCATTCTTCCGCATTTATCCAAATTTCTCAACCGCATTGACGCATGAAAAAAACGTAGACGACTCCAGTGAAAAATTGGAGATAGGAGAAAATAAATTATACATCGTTCGTATAACAATTATTCCGCTTCGAGAGGCATCTTTCTATCGCAACCACCATATGGAAATAAAAACACGTACGAAGCACTCGCTGATGTTCTCGTATAATATCGAAAAAAAAAGACGTTTGATGAGAATTTAATCAATCAAACATTTTGTATGATGTTCCTACGTTGAAGAACATTCTCTTACCATACTGAATCATCAAATTCATTTTGAACGTTTTCAAGAATTTTGCCCCCGTGCATATCAAGAGATTTTTGTATGTCCTTTGTGCATATTATTATTATTATTGTTGTTGTTGTTATTGTATTACTAAGCAGACGAGCGTTAAGGCCATCATGGGTGAATTTTCAAGTACTTTTTCTCATTTACGCTGTATCGAACTCATTGTGAACTGACGCGAGGTTCGATTTATCGAATTTTACCGCAAGCCTTTTTTCGACAAAAAAGAACGAGGAAAGATATAGTGGCGAGGAATTTATCGAAAGAGGGGCTGACTACTGACTTTGTATAGAATTTATTTCGACTCCCACACGTGTGTCTGAAATTCGCGATTCTCCGCTCGAAGCCGCGTCTACCCTGGGTCAATGGATCCTGACACAGGATCGGCCAACCTTGCTTCACCGTGAACTCTCTTATTTATCCCTTCTTTTTTTTTAAATATAATTTTGCTGACTCCTTTTCCATCGAGTGAGTTTTGATCAATTTTTCTAAAGTTTTTTTTACGCCATCGTCATGGATTTTCAATGTGCCAAGCCATCGAGCGAACTGAATAAAACGTGGAAAAGCAAAACTCAACGGGTAATTGCAGCATTTTACTGCTGAGCGACTAAAGAAAAAGAGTTATGGATGATATTCTCGAAAATTGTATTCTATTTTCGACCAACAAGAAAAAACGATTTTAATAACCCATGAACTTTAACGAATTGTTCCAGTGGAAAATTTTATTTTTGCGTGAAATATATGCATCATGTTTACTATATTTATTCAACGCTTCAATGTAATAATTGCGCGTACAACCGTAAAATTCGACCCTGCGGAGCAAAAACAAATTTGCATAGTAGAACGTTCACGATCTATTTTCATACGGAATATGTTGATCAAAGACGTACTCGAGTGCAAAATTTCCAGTTTATTTACGAACCGTGGAATTGAATTATTTCGTCCGAAATATTCGGATATTTTGCATTGGTTAAATATGTACCACCAACAAACTCGGGAGTTACTACGTTCGTTCTATGATCAACGTATGTGCAATTAATTCAAATGAAAAACGGTCATTTATCAAAAAGATTAAATCATCCTTTGAAACAGCATTGAAAAATAAAATTCTCCCACACACCCGAGAATACGTTATAGGCTTGAACGTGTTCCAATGATGAGATCCGTCCCAATGAAGTTCACTTATCCATTAGTCCAATCATTCTAGCCAAAAAGGTAGGTTCATAATGCAATCTCCTACAGAATTTATTTTGCTTTTGAAAAAGCGGTGTCTTCAGCCGCCATCTTGGAAAACATGTTTTATCAAATATCTCGTGAACCGTGTATCGTACGACAAAAAAAATGAAGACCTTTTTTGTAGATAATGAAATTCTCTACAGTTTTTATTTGAAACTTTTTCTTCTATGGTGCATGGTTTTTTATTCACAGCGTGGTAAACTTTACCAAACATCGTCATTTTTACTGTTACATCAACGGTTAACTATAAATTTAGCAATAATCATGTTTGGAAAAGTTTACCGTCCTATGAATAAAAAACGATGCACTATACAGGAAAAAGTTGTGGATAATAATTATAGAGAATTTCATTGTCTACAAAAAAGGTATTTAGTATTTTTGTCGTACGATGCACGGTTCACGAGATATTTGATAAAACGTGTTTTCCAAGATGGTAGCTTAAGCTCGACCCCTCCGCATCCCGACAACTCGAATTTACACTCGAGGGACACCCCTGAACTTTTTCCGAAAGCAAAATCAATTCTGTAGAATATTGCCGAAAAAATAGCTAGAATGACTGGGCTACATGGAATTTTTCTAATTTATGTCTTCTTCGTGAGGTCTTTCAGTGAGGTTGACATAGATCGTTAGTTGCCAATAATTCGATAGCAATTTCCCTATCGATTTTGCCGCAAATTTATAGCCAGCTAGGGATCTTCCGCTGCGCTTGCTGGTAGCAAACAACGCGTTGATCGTTGTGGATTGGTGCCTCGGTGCAATTGCGTCTTTCTTCTCTCGCTATCTTTCTCTTTCACCTTTCTCGATCGTTCGATCGCCACATAAAGCGTGGCCAAGAAAGGTGGAGGCATCTTCCGGGAATTCTATTTATGGAACCACGCACGACGACGTGCGTCTTCGGTGCACCTGAATGAATGAGTCTGTTCCATCGTTTGCGTCTCTTTTACACATCCTCTTGGACGCGTCTTTGTCGTCGTCTTCTTCGTTTTTGTGGTTGGCTGAGAAACCGGTTCTTTCGGTTCGATCAGGTTTTACGACGAGTTCGCCAGAGCTCTCCTTCCCTCTCTCTCCTCTCTCCTCTCTCTCTCTCTCTCTCTCTCTCTCTCTCTCTCTCTCTCTCTCTCTCTCTCTCTCTCTCTCTCTCTCTCTCTCTCGCGTTCAAGACTTGACTTCATTTCGCTTCATTTCTTGGCAGTCGATTCGCTCGATCTCGTATGCAAGAAAGTTCTTCCACGCTGGCTTATCTCCCTTCTCTCTGCCTGTAGCGCATGGAGGATCAACGTCTGGGATGTAACCTGGACTGAGCTGGAGTATGCGGAGAACCTTCGCAACGTAATTTCCAACGAGATATTTTCAGCTTTGAGCGTCAGGACTGATGTTCCGTTTCCTTCTGTCGATATTGATGGACATTTGTAATGATCGTGAAGAGAATGGAACCTTTTTTTCTTGTTAGATTTATCTTAAAATTGCCACGATTTTGTCATGTCGCTTTTCGTACACAATTCACTTCGGTATCTAATAAGGATCGATGGGAAACGTTTTAGAAAAATTGTTGACGCTTCTCCGGTAGATCGATCAAGCTCTGGAATCGTTGAAGCCGTCAGATTGGAACCTCAAATATTTCATATTTTGGCGGAATACCTCAAAATCATGAATATCCGTAGCTTAATTCCTTGAGAGCTTAATATCGATCGCGTCAGTGGGATTTTTTTTTATTGATCGTTTATTCAGTCCGATCGGAATGTCGATTGCCAATACGCAATTATATTCGATGTATACAAAGAGATTCTTCTCTCTCTCTCTCTCTCTCTCTCTCTCTCTCTCTCTCTCTCTCCCATCGTTTTCACATAAAATCTATTTTGAGAACTCCGAAGCTTTTCTGGTAGCTGGAGAATTTTACCCTTGAATTTAATGTCTCATGGCAGGCGTGAACACAACATTATTGTCCATCAACATACGATCGATGCCAGGCTTCGTTTATATTATAGACGGATCTCGATATACGAGAACGTTTTAACTTGGAATATTTATATCGGTGAGCTCGACGATTCACCGAGCCGATAAATCAAAATTATTTCCATACAAAGGTAATTTCGGATTTTCCAGAGATAAATATTTAATTTGATGAATTTTAATATTTCGCCAATAAATTTCGACTTTTTATAATTTGATTAACGTTCGAAGCTTTGCGTCGTGGCAGCACACTCGCGTATATACCTCGTATATGATAATAAATGCATGCGCCATTTTCTAAGTGTCCTACGTAGAAAAATGCAACGTATTATTACAGTACAGTCTACGCGTGCTTTATATATCGATGTTTGCGTGTTGTAACAAAAATGATGTAAACATAACACACTTTTTATTGTTCTACCTGGCGAATTCAATCGTCTCATCACGACGTCGAGACGCCTAACGAAATTTATATATATATATATATATATATATCTATCCTTCTTCCGCGTTTCCAACCGCGATCAGCCATGCGGAATACCAAACAGGACGTATACACGTTCCCCATACGATATTCACAGTGAATGTTCACCATATCGAGATGGAGCATATTGCTGCCTCGTGGATCGAACATTGTTATGAGACGTCTTTCATTTATTATAGTCTATAAAGGATTTTTCTATTGCAAAATATCAGCCTCGATGAGGCTAAATAGCTTTCGGCTTTAGGATAAAAACGAGACTCGACCGTAAAATTACTTGGTTGAAAGCTCAACGAGATTTTTTTAGCAACCAATAAAAGAGTTCATTGAGAATCTTTCATATCTACAAATTATATCGCGAATGACAACTGCAGGACAGCGCAGTATTTTTGAAAAAAAAAAAAAAAAAAAAACCGTACAAAATAATCTTTTCAATGCACACAATTTTTTTACGAATTCGTCTCAATTCTTTCGTCCTTAATAGTTGAGATTTTGAGTGAGACTTTAGGTAGTAACAATTGTTGAAAAATTCGGTTGACGTTTTGATTCGCAAAGATTGTTTGAAATTACACATTTTACGAACAACTTTCTTCCCCAATTCGTTGTTCCTGTCGTCTTTGACAACGCCAGGTAAGACTCTGCTCTCATTGAGAGTAGCAAGAATCCCGCAAGTTGCACAAATCACTTTGCGTTTTAACGCGCCATGATTATGTAAAAAAACAATACTGTGTTTTCGATTTTGAAATTTTATTATAACATCGGTAAGCGATATTATACATCCGTCACAATTCATTGTTACGTTGATACTGTTATTACCTTATCACAATGTTATTATTCGGTGTCCCTTTTTTCATTACTTCTTAAGGCCGTCCTCTAGTTTCTCGGCTGTTTTTTTTATGGCTTTTTCAATAATTTTTTTACGGGCAAAGCATCGAAATAATCAATCTCATTATTTTTGCATAATCTTTATTAACATTTAAATAAGCTTTACAAATTTTTTGAAGTCAAAATATATAATAGAATAGCAGTTATAGTGGCCGACAGGAAGACATCAAGTAAAAGAGGTGCTTGACGGTGACCAAGATTGCGGCTGTTCTGCTTATCTGAAATCAAAAAACCAAACGGCATTTTAATCTTCATATTCAAGACTAGCGATTGAACTAGAGTGAATTCTAAATTACAAAAATTGACTTTTTTATACACTTTTGAAAATTACATTCTATTTTTTACTCATTTTTTCTTAAGTTTTTCGCTCGTACGAAAAAAACTATCGAAGCAATCATGATAATCCTAGTTCAATCGCTGGCTTATAACATATTAAAGATGCTGTATAAATTTGAACAAGATCGGTGCAATAGTTTCTGGAATATCGTGGTTACCGTCAAGCACCTCTTTTACTTGATGTCTTCCTGTCGGCCACTATAACTGCTATTCTATTATATATTTTGACTTCAAAAAATTTGTAAAGCTTATTTAAATGTTAATAAAGATTATGCAAAAATAATGAGATTGATTATTTCGATGCTTTGCCCGTAAAAAAATTATTGAAAAAGCCATAAAAAAACAGCCGAGAAACTAGAGGACGGCCTTAAAATGCTACTGTCCGATGTTTACATTAATGCTTTTAGTTCGATCAGTTCATGGTTTATAGTGAGCGTGTGCATGTCTCGTATCTTGGTACCGACTCGATACCTGCTTTATCTACTAATATTTGTATTACTCAATACTGCCAGTTTTTTATATTTTTTTATGGTGTTGGAAATCTTTCCACACCATAATATTACATTTAATAATATGTGTTAATGATAACAAGCGTTAGAAAAAAAAATTCCATGCATTTTGAGCTGCAGCCCTGATTCGACACTTTTACCAAAAATGTATATATATATATATTTGTTTGAATTACCAGTGACAATTACTTTATTTTGAACAAAGCAAAAAAAAAAGATTGAAAATCTCATTTATTCAATTCCCAAATTTGAGATCGTCTTTTTTCAAGTGTCGATCTTATTTCCTTTGTTTCAGGTGAGTACTCTCTTCTACGCAATTACATATTCTTCATCGATCTAACAAACGATAGATGAAGCATGAATTTCGTGAGTAAAGTTATTTTTATTCACCTGCGACAGCTTGCTATTTTTTAATACTTTTGTTTTTCCCTCCGGTTGTCCAGCTTGTTGTTTTTCCTAAGTGATATTCGTTAGTTAATGAAATTTACCACGGCAGCACTTTGGTAATGAATATTACCTCGACCCAAGCACCAGAGTGCGATTAATTTTACTGTTATCTAGTTGCATGTTCTATTTTTGTCTTCTTTTATGTGTTCCAATGCAGCTGCGAGGTATCGCGAAAGGTTTTTCGTTTTTTAACTTGGCTGAATGCATTTTTTGTATTCCTTAGCTTGAGTACGTGATATAAATATTCATTCTTCAATTTTATTTAAAAAAAAAAAAAAAAACGACGTAAGTACTGAAATTCAGCGAAGCAAAAATTTTATTTATCACCAAGAAAGATCGAGTGCGCTGAAAGGCAAATGATTCTTTTTTTTTTTCAATATCTGCATACTGCCTTGACGGTGAAAATATTGAAAAGGAATCGCGATGCCTGTGTGCTATATAACAATTATATTCGAGTGAAGGAAAGCTCGAGCTGATTGACGTACGATTTTCGGGGTGTGCAAGTCAAAGTAAACGTTCGGAGTTAAACGCCTCTCGCTCG
Source organism: Rhorus exstirpatorius (assembly GCA_963564615.1). Classification (NCBI taxonomy): domain Eukaryota; kingdom Metazoa; phylum Arthropoda; class Insecta; order Hymenoptera; family Ichneumonidae; genus Rhorus; species Rhorus exstirpatorius. The sequence continues at coordinate 26,697,239 of OY751320.1, forward strand.
AATGTTCGAATCGTTTTTTTTTTTTTTTTTTTTCATTTTCTCTCGGGGGGGTTTCTCACAAACCGTGGTACATCGATATAACTTGCATAAATCAGACTTGATGTACATATATTCTCGGATCGCTCGTGTTTTTTGGGCCTCTGATAGTTGGATCCCAGTGTAGATCAACTTTATAGTTGCATCTGTTTTTTTCTTAAATCCATTATAATTTTTATTATTTTATTTACTTATTCGCGGAAGATTCGTCGAAAAATGAGAGGTCAGGCGATCGAATAGAATTATAAACTTTGCATTATAAACTTCGGGGAGATTACTTCTTCCGATGTGTCTCGGAATTTTCTTTTTTGCCTTGAACTCGTCTTTCGGCCCCGTGTATAGTTAACAGGCGTAAAAGTCGATACTGGGAGAGTCGAGGGAAGGGCGCGTGTGTCGATTAATCTTTCGCGAGAAATATATCGCGCTCTCGATGGGTTAAAGGGATCCGAGACCGGAACTCCGGCCGCAGTGTCGACGATATAATATGAACGTCTGCAAAAAAAATACACGAGGGATAATGCACGAGGCACGGGCTTGTGTGTATTATATATATTGGCGAGACGGAGTTACAGGTTTCGAGCGAGAAAACGACCGAGGGCCTTGACAAGTGCTCCACTTATTATATATCGGCAAAAAGGTCTGTCCGAGAGACGAGAGCGCGGTCTCTTTCGTCTTTAATTATGCTGCGATTGCAATGACAAGCTTGCCATTCTGATGCAGTTGCACTTTTCTCTGTCTCTCTCTCTCTCTCTCACTCGTCTTTCACATTTTACGTGGAAATTATCCTATCAGCAATGATGGATACCACCAACAGACTTTGAGATATGAATTTTGGAAATTTGATCAATCAAAATTTTTACCTTCAAATTTACGATCCAAGATTCTGATCTTATAACACTCTTCACGTAAAAATCGACTAACCTAATTTACGTAATTTTCGGTTCAAATTTATGTCGCCTAATCTATTATTCCGAAAAATCAATCGTCGCAGATTTTCACACAATCCTCAATTTTTCGTAAATAACAAAAATTCAGCATCCCCTTCGACGATCCAGTTGTCCAGATCTATTTTCATAGGTCATTTCGTCGGTTCATGATTATTTTATTTCATCAAAAGTTTAATTACGATTATTTCCTCCATTACGATCTTGGCCAATCAGAGTACAATCGATTAACTAGCTTGTTTCAATCTGATAAAACCCCTGGCCAGACACGGGAAATTATTTATCAGACCGATAATTTCCCTGTAGCCTGTCAATTTTTTTCCCCGAATGTGACAGATTTAATTGAAATATTATCTGTCAAACCCGTGTCCCGGTTTGAATCAATTTAAAGACGTTAATCCAAAAATGAGTCGATTTGGAAAGAGCTCATTAGCATAGAAATCGATGCAAAAATACAAAACAATTCGAATAAATCCAAAGTTGAAACTTTTCAGCCTCCGAATAATCGAAAACTTTCCTCGAATACGGCACTCTGGATTGGCCAAGATCGTAATGGAAGAAATAATCCTCCCGAATAGCTCTCGACCTTCAAAATTCATCGGGATATTTCCCTCCAAGTTTTCTTGCATATATCAACGATCGGGATTTTAATTTACAAAACTGATCCCTCTCTCGTTGCTATGGGCAACGAAACATTCGTGAAATATCCGATAATTTCGAAGATCTTGGGGTATTATAGCTGAAAAATGTGATGGAAGTTAAAAAAAAAAGTTTCATCGATCATTCTTGGCTTTGTTTTTTTTTTTTTATCGCAATTTGTCATTTTTCTATCCTCGACCGTTTCGTATATGCACACTTCACACCCACGAAATGAGGATGTGAATCCACAAACCAAAGTCCATCGGTATGAAACACAGAGGATCTTTGTATGCCTGTATATATTTTCGACATCCGAATTGGCAAATTCCCGAAGGTGGATACCCCCCATTTCGTGTTTTATCGCCACAGGCTTCCGGGATGGTGAGGAGAAATAAAAAAAAAATTGAATGAAAAAAACAAAATGGGAGTATGGGAAAACGAGGGTCGAAAAGTCGAAGGGTCGAAGCCACAAAATTAGAATCCTGTCGCACGTGTACTTTCGTCTTTTCTCTCACGTTTTTTTCGCTCTTCCTCTCCTTTCGTTTCCCCCCCTCGTGTTCTTTCTCCTTTTATTTTTTTTTATTCTGTTGGCCTCCTCTCTGGCTATCGTTCACCATCCAGTGGATCGGAGAAAGTTGTACGTCAGATGAAGAGCAGAAAAGATATATGCAGGAAGATTTTGGTAGCCAAAACATTCGTCGTGGCGCGGCTGACAAAATACTTTCTCGTTTTTTTTTTTCTTTTTCTTGTTGTACAGAACAAACTGTCGAATAACGTTGAAGTGCAAAGAACATGACGCACAGCTAATTTGTTTCGTTTTATTCTTTTTTATTTTCAATCAAAATTTATGAAAAATCGCGTTGTTGATCAAAAAAATGTCGACCGAACATTTTTTTCCATACTTTAATTTTTTTCTAGCCTTTTTTACGAAATTTTTGTTTGCGAAATGAGAGAAACGAATAACGGAAATTCTAAACGAAACTCTCTCTACGAGCTTAGTACGTATCTCGTCTCTGGGTATGGTCGATGATCGCTTATCCGTATTTTTCCTCGTCTCGCATCAGTGAAAATTTCAATGTACATTTATATATAGATATATGCCATCTCGGTCTCGTCTATGGTCCCAAAAAAAAGTATTATCGCTCTGTCGCAGCGAGCTTTACACTTTTATAGTGCACCGCACACACGTCCCGGAACAGGATGTCGAAGAGCGGTGAAAATAGAAAATAAAATTGTAGAAAATTGTGCACGTGTGTGTGTGTGTGTGTGTGTGTTACCAAGCAACGAACATAAGTTTTACCAGAGCTTTTTCCTGTGGTATTCGAAAGAAGAAAAAAAAAACTACGCCGAAACGTTCATACCTCGCTTTTTCGTTTCCGCACTGGATGGAATATCGTACCATTTTCCTCCATTTCCTTTCGCGTATGCGCAAGCCTCCTTTACTTTCATTTCCATTCGATGAAAAATATTTCAGGGAAAAATCGCAGTAACTTTAAAATTTTGATGACCACAATAATGGAGGGGGGGGGGGGGAATAACGATTTTACTGCTTTTGTAATTTAACAAAAAAGAATATGCGAGCTAAATATGCACTTTGCTTACTCGGAATTATACAAGATCGACAAACCCTTTTGACAACCTGAGTCGAAATTTCAGTCCTCCTTTCAAAGGAGTCCTTTGAATGCTCGAAAACCTGTTTCCTTTGTAACGCACGAGCCGTGGACCTCCTTTGAACCTACTAGGCCTTACTTGCGGAATTTAGTGCTCTCGGTAGCCCTCCTTTCACTGCACTTCACCCCCACCATTAGCCCTCTTCCTACACCCCTTTTGAATCCCCAATGTCCAACCGACATAAACTTGCTAGACCTCCTTTGGATTCAGTCTTCGGTCTCGACCCCCCAAGTAACCTCCTTTAGATCCCGATACAGGCTAAGGACAATCGGGACCGAGCACTTGGGATTCAATGGAAATTACTTGGGGGTCGAAACCGAATACTAAGGATCCAAAGGAGACCGTGCAGGTGGTTAAGATTTGTCCCACAGAGCCATGGCAGAAGCCTGGGCTCCTAGGCAGGCAGCCGAGTGACCACGGATCAACTGGCCACAGCGCCAACTGTACACCACACGGATAGCAAATGTATCAATGTATGCATACATACATTCATAAATTTGTTATCCGTGTGGTGTACAGTTGACGCTGTGGTCAGTTGATCCGTGGTCACTCGGCTGCCTGCCGGCTCCTAGCGAGTGCGTAGTACGCGCGTTGACCGCTACGCCGCGTTTTTCACCGAGCTCTTCCGTCCGCGCTAGCTCCTCACAACATAGATATAACCCGGAGCCCGAAATCGTTTATTATTTTTACAACTTTGGACGCCTCCCACGCCTCAATTTATAGATATATGCCTCAACTTTGTATGTCGTCCTGGACTTTTTTGTACAAAATTTAATTACCTAGAAAATGATTTATAAACAATTTCAGTCCGTTACGTGTAGTTTGAGCAGCGTTTCGAGTTGAAGCAACAACAGTGCCAAATTTTCATTGTTTCTATTTTTCCCTTGCCGAAATGTAGAGAGGGATTAATAATGCACATTTTATGAGTTATTGTTTGTGCCATTTACTATGAAAAGACCCTAAAAAAAACTCCAGGATTTTATTCTGAAAAGGAAGCTCAATTCGACAAGTTGAGTTCGGCAATATTGTCCGTCGCGTCTGAAATCGATAGCGTACGCCTTTTTTCAGCATTTTTAAACATGCTGCATTTAATTACTCAACGAAAATGCTCCTAATTGAGGTGAACTTTCGCACACAGTTTTATTATACATAGAACTAGGTCATACAATTTTTTAATGCTCCTGGCATTTCATGTTCGTGAATTACAGAACGATTGAAACCTGTTCTTCATGTGTGGTCATCAGAACGCATATTAAATAATGTTTTATTTAAATATTTAATATCTCGACAACGAGGCTACTGATCTCATTGAATATTTTCACACACGTTTCGGGGATATGTGAAGTCTAATATCAAATATACTGAGCATATACCGTACCCTCCTTCGTGCCTTAATACTCCCAAAATTTGATCAACTCTCGAAGAGAATTCGAGAGGCTTAAAGAAGATTTTAGGGAGCTCGGAAATTAAACATTTCTATTAATTTTGATATCCTCGTGGAGCAAGCTTTGTCGGCGCCTTTCAACATTACTTAAAAATTATTTTAAAATTCAGAAATTTTTACGGTTTCCATATTTCCCTACTATTTCGTTCTTATAATCCGATTCACAGTGTGACGGTGAAAATCGTCCGAGTCAACTTGTATTGGTAGTATAAACAAACGAGAAACCCTCCCAAAAGTAAAAAAAGAGGCTGAAAACTTTAAACACGTTCGGATAAAGCTCCGGAGTAGAAATTCAACTCTGTGATTCGCTGATCGCTCATCGAAAACGTTCACAGAAGATATTCCATTTATCTTTTTTTCTCTCTACATCTTCCTCTCCCTTTTCTCTGTATATCTACATCACTCTATTTCAGGCTAGAATCGATAGCTCGACGAACCTTGACCCGAAAAAAGAGCATCCGCTAGTCGGAGCAACACCCGTACATGGACACACATATAAACGTAAAAACACACACATAAATTTCTGTTGGAAATAAAAAGCCCCCCCCCCCCCCCCCGCCTTGGTCTCTTTTCGCAACTGACGAAGCGAAGAGCTTCGTTACATGGGAACTCGTTAGTGACGTTGATCCACGCTCAAATATTTTCTCCCTTCCGTTCGTTATCAAAAAGTTGGATATATAGCATATGATGACGAACAAAGGCCTTGCTTGGCAAAATCAAGATTTCCAATCTCCCCGACCAGATTCCATACAACGAAAGATAAAGGTTTGTCAGATTTTTTTTTTTAAATCACGAAACAGTTTTTTCGTTGTCTCGTCGCGAATGCTTTGAACGACTGTTTTTTTTTTTTTTTTTTTTTTTTTTTCCCCACGTTTCGTAAAGCTTGATGAGATTATTTTTCACCTCGTTATTTCATTTAAATGAGAACACGTAACACACGGATATTGTGAATTATTCGGTCTGAGAATTTTTTTTTTTTTTCAAAAATCTTTGAGCTAATATAAATATACTTGGTATTCTCGTCGACCTCGTTTGCTGAGAATTAATTTTTTTTTTTTCTTTAAGCTTTCACGTTTGCTTCCGTTTACTTTTTATTCTCGTATCTGATAAAAGTGTGAACGCACATGCGCCAGGATTGCAAAAGAATATACAAAATTCAAGATCGAGGGATCAGAGGCACACGCATACGCGATACGGATAGAATTATCGAAAAAAAAAAAAAAAATTAAAAAAATAATATTGTCTTATGAAAGTGATTATAGTTATAACTAACTATAATCGGTCTCTGGATAATCTTGACTCCAAGAGAGTCTTTGGCATTTTATTTTTAGTTCTTTTATCGATGTGCATGCGTGATCGATGAAGTGCGATTTTCTCGATGCGGGAAAACGTTTTTTTTTTTTTTTTTCAACCACAATCTCATCGCGAAAAAAAAATCATTTTACAGCATTATTATTTTAAAAAAATGTTACTGCATAAAAAAATCCTAGCAGTCATTTTATTTTCCAAGAAAACAAAAAAAAGAAAAAGTTTCTCGTCGATTCGTTGATCCGTTAAAAATTCTGCATAAAACACCCTTTTAGTTCATAACAGGATTGAAAGTTATAGGATGTGATTCGGGCTTTGACGATCGATTGAGCAATGCATCGTTGATGCAAAAATTATAACGATGCATTCGGTGCAAATGTCATTCCGATTTTACGCTAGAACGAGAAATTAGACGCGAAATAATTGTTTGAACTGTAATTATTTACAATATTTTAATATAATGATTGAATTACGAGTCGTTTCGAGTCGATGTATATGAAAATTGTCGTCTCGTCAATTCTATCGACGTAAAAATATACTGATCTCGTGTAAATTCGTTGTTCTACACAATTTCGATTACCATCTCTCATCGTGATAGGTTATTTCACGAATTATGATCTTCTTTGTCCGAAAAAAAAAATCACAACGATGGAGAATAGTCGCTTACACCTGCGGCAACAAAAAAATGATTTTAATCGTAAAAATGAATTTACACGATTTCGAATAATCATACGATTGTAATCTAATCGTGATCGATATCACGAAAATTTTCCTCGTCATTCCCACGAGTATTTTGTAAGTGCTATACAACACGCTATTACACGAAGCAACCACACACGCTATCGAATCTCGTTATCGACGATTCATGAGAGAGTACCGGAATATCGATAAAAACGTTTCGCGCACACTTTTATTAGTCATCGTGATTAGATTAATGGGTCTTCGAGTGATCTCTTGCGAGGTCATTTTATTTTCGTACGACATGCAAGCACATCTCGTATTTATTTACCCAATAATACAATATCTCGTTGATTGAATTCATTATTATACATCTCATCGTAATGAGTGGAAAAAAAAAAATTCTCGATAACCAGGACACAGAGTTTAATCGATCCTCGAACGAAAGGACAGTCGTTTAATAGCGTATGAAATTTTGCAATAAATTTTTTTGTTTCTTTAACTTGGGGAATTCGTCGGAAAGTAACGAAATTTATTTTCTCCGACAGTTCGATGTACTAAAAGTATTTATATATAAATATTTAATCGTGGCATGGTCATACACGACGTAATTGACATTATAGTCTCGATTTGACAATGATATGAGAGATTTTGTCTCTCCTCGCGAAATAAAGCGCGAAAGATATTGACTTTTCCTGCCTCTGGTTATCGTCCATCCTTTTTTTTTTCTCTCGCTTCTCCCGTACCAAGAGCTTTTCTTCATAATAAAACATCCTTCTATAAACGCTCTCGCGTTCAAGCCTAACCGAACATGTCATTCGCCACAAGATTGTCCGAGAACAATTCACTCAAGGCAAGTGAAATATAATGACGGAAAAACGCACCAAAAAACTTCCAAGCGACAATCAAATTGCCAGTTTTAGAGAAAAAAAAATCGTCGTTATGATTATTTTCTTCGATAAAAAAAAAAAGAATTCGTCTGCACATTTGCTTGATAATTTTTCCAAGACATGTAAAATTCGAATATTTTTAATTCGTCGATAGGAAGGAAATGCTTCAAAGTTCGAAAAAGCTGTAAATATTTCTATTACAAGTTTTTATTTCCGAATGCTTTGAAAAAAAAACAACAACAACAACAAAAAACATTCAACGAAGTATGCCAGAACACGCGAACAAGTGCTCCAATCTTCGTTGCTTATCCGCAAATAACTATTGAGCTCGTAATATGTTCCCATTCGTCGATCTCTTTGAAACTCATTATAACTCTCGTCTCTCGCGTGTGCAAGATGACGTGCCGATGGTCACGTATACAGCCAAGGGCTGCAACAGTCCAGTATACTTCAATATATATGTATACCTACTTACGAGAAATAATGATTTTTCGTGTTCATGCAAGCTAAGAAAAAAGCGAACGACCGCAACGGAGTATATAAAACATTTAATACGCATATGATTTTTTTGAGAAATTTCACGAATAAACGCGAGAAATTCGATATTATATTCGTGAAAAGTCAACAAATCGAGATCGCTTTGAGCGACGATCAACGATATGAATGACGGACACGGAAATCCTGAGAGGGCTAATGGGGAAACACGAAAAAAAAAAAAACGAGCTCGTGGTCCTCTGAGATCCTGCGCTCGAACTGCCTGGACAGTATATAGTCCAGTCATTCATACAAAATTTATTTTGCTTTTAAAAAAGGTTCAGGGGTGTCCCCTGAGTGTAAATTCAAGTTGGCTGGACGCGGGGGGGGTCGAACTTCAGCCGCCATGATGGAAAACACGTTTTATCAAATATCTCATGAACCGTGCATCGCACGACAAAAATAATAGAATTTTTTTTTGTAGATAATGAAATTCTCTACAACTTTTATTGGAAATTTTTTCCTGCATAGTGCATGGTTTTTAATTTATAACGCGGCAAACTTTTCCAAACATGGTTATTGCTAAATGTATAGTCGACGGTTTGGAAAAGTTTTCCGCGCTATAAATAAAAAACCATGCACTATACGGAAAAAAGATTCAAATAAAAGTTGTAAGGAATTTCATTATCTACGAAAAAGGTCTTCGCTATTTTTGTCGTACGATGCACGGTTCACGAAGTATTTGATAAAACGTGTTTTCTAAAATGGCGACTGAAGCTCGACCGCTCCGCGTCCCTCCAACTTGAATTTACGCTCAGGGGACACCCCTGAATCTTTTTCAAAAGCAAAATCAATTGTGCAGAAGATTGCATAGTGAACCTACTTTTTTGACCCGAATAACTAGACTGCGATTTAGTGAAATTTTGGACTACCACATTATAGTCTTGGTATGTTCTAGCTCCGAAAAATTCACGAGAAGATAAATCAATGCGTCAATTTAATTCAGAGTGATGCTCATCCCACTGCTGATCAACTCGGCAGTGATCTCAAATTTGCACTAATTTTCTGATCTTCCAAATTCATAACTCGCCTATGACAGGAGCACGAATAAAAAAAAAAACAATAATCGCGTCTGATGAAAACATTTCGAGGCAATGTAGGACAAGAATTACGAGAACAATTCGTGTTGGAATTCGATAAATTATAAACTCAAGTACCGAATTTACCGAGACTCCTTAACATTTTTTTATTTATCAAAAATCAAATTATTTTGAATTTTTTTTTCCCCCCTTTTTGGGATCCTTGCCGAATGTTCTCGTGTACGGACGAGAACGAAGCGATTTATTATTCCTCAGTGAGAACGATTTTTCTATACATACAAATTTACGAGTACAGATGATTTGTTCAACAACCTTTCGTGCTTAAGCGATGATATACATACAACTGGGAGTATGAGTAATGGGCGAACGAGAAGAAAATTGCCGTGTCAACGCGAGAAGATTCGCTCATGACTTTTTTTTTTTTGACACGCATGACGAACGTTCGAAACGTCAAAACAAAAAACAAACAAAAAAAAAAGAGCTTCTACTTCAAAACGACATTTCTCACGTTATCTCCGTCCTCCCTCGAACGTTTTTTTTTTTCCCTACGTTTTGCTCTCTCATATAAGCTCTACCAGCTTTATAAATCGCATTTTGCTCTTCGCCCTCGTCCTCATCTCAATTCGCCCCCAAAGATCCGGACAGATCCCTCGAGACCCTATATACTAGGGTAACATCTTTGCAGCAACATCCACAGCGTCAAATGATCAAGTTTGCTTTATTTTTTTATTTTTTACTTTATTTTTTTTTTTTTTTTTAAGTTTATCTCCGACAGTCTCCAACAGCCAAAGCTGGTCTGTACACTTTACTGTGCCCTTCCCAGAGCTTACGCCTATGAGGAAAAAGGCGCGGGGGGGCTTGAAAAAAAAAAACAAGTTTTAGACAAAAATAAGAATTTCAGTCATGCCTTATTCAAGATTCTCTCGGAAATTCGTTTCCCTCGTAAAGACGCCACACTGTGTAATTCCCATTTGATCCCGATAAAAGCATTTGGCTATACTCACTTTTGTGACTACGATAACGAAACGAAAAATTCATTCAATTTCCTAAGTAATGCCTCTCGGCCTGTATCGTGTAAATAACGATAAAAGCCAAAGGGACCGCTCTTATTCGCGGTGTTATCGGACAAGAACTTTCCGAAATATATCTTTATTAGGGTGTGCGGAAAAAAAACAATTTTTTTTTTCGGTTGCATCCACCAAAAAAAGTTGAAGTAAGGTAAAAAAAGAAGAATCCTAAAACGGGAGGTCAAAAAAAATTATTTCGAACGGCGCATTGCATTTGAATATTTTCCATAAGAATAACACAGGAAAATATTGGGATTTCTGAATGTGGTAGTACAACTCGTCAGAAAAAAATCACACAAAGATGTCATTAACATATTCTCATGGAGAATCGAATTCCTTACAAAAAAAGTTCTTACGAAAAATTAGCTCGGAACAACCGTTCAAGTGGAATATAACACGAATGAATATAGTGGAAATAACGCTGTCTGAAATTGAATTGATAGGAAAAAAAATAATTCAAAAGGCTGTAAAAATCGAATTTTTCGCTTTACGAAAAAACTTTTTGGGGGTTTTTTGTAGAGAATGTTCTGCTCTAACATACTTGCATGAAATTGTTCTCAAAATATTTCTCTTATACAAAAAAAAATCAAGTACAACAAGAAATATAAAAGAAACGACGTTCATCATTGATCGTGTTTAGAAAAGCTTTATTCAATGAATTTGGTTCAATAAGGTAGAATAGGTTTTTTTTACATTATAATGCTTAATAATCATCGTTTCTTTTTTTAAGAGTCTGTTTGTCGCAATTAGGGTATTTCTATCGATAATTTTGCACTATGCCCAATAAATATTGTAGCTGCTCTTCGTTTTTTGTTAATGAACCGTTATATGCTTCTATCAAAGCGACGTTGTTAGAGCAGAACATTCTCTACAAAAAACCCCCGAAAAGTTTTTTCGTAAAGCGAAAAATTCGATTTTTACAGCCTTTTGAATTATTTTTTTTTCCTATCAATTCAATTTCAGACAGCGTTATTTCCACTATATTCATTCGCGTTATATTCCACTTGAACGGTTGTTCTGAGCTAATTTTTCGTAAGAACTTTTTTTGTAAGGAATTCGATTCTCCATGAGAATATGTTAATGACATCTTTGTGTGATTTTTTTCTGACGAGTTGCACTACCACATTCAGAAATCCCAATATTTTCCTGTGTTATTCTTATGGAAAATATTCAAATGCAATGCGCCGTTCGAAATAATTTTTTTTTGACCTCCCGTTTTAGGATTCTTCTTTTTTTACCTTACTTCAACTTTTTTTGGTGGATGCAACCGAAAAAAAAAATTGTTTTTTTTCCGCACACCCTAATCTTTATCAATGTATATTTATAATATTCCACTCTAATAATGTCCTATACAATGTTGTCTGACTCTGAGAGATCTATGAGATTCGAGGAACGCTCGAAGCTCCTGTGTATCAAACGACGAAAATCAGTAACGATAACGCGGAGGAAGTGGGAGGCATCGAATGGATAAGACAGTGCCCGTTTTGTACACAGATAAATTATTGATAGAAAAAATAAGAATGTTTTTTTTGTAACTTGGCTAAAGTGCCCTCTATATACTCATATCAATCACCTATATCGAGCAATATCGAGCGCAAGCTCTAACAATGCTTCGATATATTTATTTTTTACAAATTCTTTCGAATTTCTCGAATTCATGACTAATGCATCAAATTAATTTGCCATGAAGCTCTTGGTGTTTCCCGATCATCATCATCATCATGTGAATCGAGAAACAGTGAGCTATGGAGGCTTTATCAGCTGGTATATACACGATTTTTATCGTCTTCCGTGACCTCATACCCACAGAAATGTACGTGTGATATGTTTATGACTCACTCAGGAGTCTGCTGCATCTCGTGAAGCCAAGACGAACAGAGTGCAGGACAAAGAGAATCTTTGCTATTTAAAAAAAAAAAAGCCCACCGTACTTTATACCGGTTTTACCGTTTTTGTTTTATCCTTCGCTTTTTCATGAATTTCCTCTCGTTATTTTATCATTACCTGCGAACTCTTCTCTCGAATTATATATTGATATCGTCATCAAGCAGCCCGATGTCAATTTTTTCGAAATCTTTGCTCCAAACGATATTTTTTTTTTTTTACCATTTAAATCAATCGATTCATTTGTTTCTAAAATATATTTTATTCGCTGGGCGAAGAAAAAATTGATGGCGAAAGAAAAGTTCGCTCGAACACGAGAACGTATTATTGCTATACGAGAGAAAAACACGAGAGTGGCGCGCATCGCAGATGTGGACATCGCAGTCGTCGCGCTAGGGTTAATTGGCTCAATCGAATTAAGAGGCTCGCGCGCGCACGCTTTTGCTCCGTATATTTTCATTCCCAGCAATTTTATAATTGAACCGCTTACGAATTGACAAATTGTTTTCACCGGTTTGCACGTCCGCATCTCGTTAGTACGACCGAGAGCGACAGGCTTATCGATGTTGGCGCGCGCTGCTCGCTCACTTGCAATATCGTATTGTATCGCTTTTTCAATGCGAAAAATCATCATATCTTATTTCTCTTTTTTTTTTTTTTTTCGAGCACACGTAGCCCATGAATGCGTACCAATTTTTTGGTTTAGCAAGAAAAGTTTCGTTGTACGTTGTCCGCGCGTTATAGTCAATGACGATTTTCCGATAATTTGGGAATCTCTCGAGTTACTTGGACATTTTTCATTTATCAATTTTTCTCATGAACCTTTTTTCTTTAGTTTTAATTTTTTTTTTATTCAGGAATAGTTTACCATTTTCAATGACGAATTTGATTGAACTTGACGAGGATAAATTCCATATATTGTACACAATTTTTTTAAGAAAAAAAAAATCGGTATTGACTTTTCTATCGATTTATAATTAAATTTTTTTTTCATAACTATAAACGCTTTTACTTCAACGAGAATTGTTTTGTTTGATCTTGGAATTATTGAGCTTGAATATTTAAAAAAAAAAAAATGTCTTGTAAATTGAACATTATTTTTACAATTTTTTTGTTTTACTCGAGACTCTCCGGTAAATTTTAGCCGATCATATATAATCGCGTATGTCGTCAGACTTTGAGCGAGTTTCACGCGAGAGCCCGATGAAACCTGACGCGACAACCGCCTAGTCCCGAAAGTTTTCAATGTAATTACACACCCCACTGGTGCAGCAACGACACGACAATAATTACTTAATGAGAAACACAGTGTTTTTTTTTTTGCACGCCACGTTAAGTAATGACAAATGCAAGAGTTCGCGTGTATTATTCATAAGGGAGGAATTATATAAACCATTAACCACAGATTATTGCAAAATTGATAAATGTTAATAGTATCGTTATTTATATCGATACTCAGTACCATATATTTACGTAATTACAGCCGAATGAAATTAATTACAATCAAAGGTTTTTTCAAGCTCTTATTATTGTTGTCGTTTTTTTGTTATCGTCATTTCATGTGGCCCCAGGCCTGACCTCATCTTTATTTTTTAACTGTTTTCGAACATCTGTGTTGTATACTTAACGTATAACGTATATGCCTCGGGAACAACGAAACGTCGCACGATGATAAAAAAAAAACCCAACGATGAAGCCTTCCCCTCTCCCGAGTTGTCATCATCCAACTCGGGACAAATGAAACTTTTGCGAAAAGAGCATCTTGATAAGCACCTTGGTTTCGTTTTATCTTCGAGATATATACTCGAGATACATGCCTGAGAAACAATCGATTTTTTTTCCTCGCTCGAGCTCGTGCTCTTGAGTAAATTACGTGGGACTCACGTGAGAGTCAACGAGACGCGTTCTTGAAGAAGAGAATAAAAAATTAAAAAAAAAAAACCTTTAAAATTATATTGCGCTGGAAAATAATACTGATCGTATATGATTTCTCGGTGTAAGAGACCGATCTCGTTGACTTTTTTGATCCAAGTAATAATGTCGAATATAAAGGTTTCTCGTTTCATCAGTACTACGATTATTTTCGTTGAAATTATTTCGTTGAGAGTGGAAAAAAATATACGATTCTTTTGTTTTGTTTAAAAAAAAAAAACATGCTTCGCAAAACCGTTGGTACATTGAAATTATAAAACGAATAAATTCAATCATACATCGTGTTTCAAATGTTTGGGCTCGTATTTTGGAACATTAACAACTCTATCAGTTGCAATCCCATATCGACGAACGAGGTCTGCCAAAAAAAAGATCTACCGGAAGAAGGCTACCAGATTATAAGACTACCAAATAACAGCTCTACCCGATTATGAAACTACCAAACAACAACTCTACCCGATTATAACACTACCAAACAACAACGATACCAGATTATAGAGCAACCGAATAACCATTATACCGGATTATAAAATACCACCAAATAACAACTCTCCCAGCGAATAGCTCACGAGAATTACAAATCTACAATAGAACATATGCTGCCGGAATTGCAAGTCTACCACGAAACATCTCTCCGGCTAATCCGACTCTTGTGGTAACGGTTACACAGTCTTGTGGCAACACAGGAGTGATCAGCCGGAAAGATGTTTCGTGGTAGACTTTCAATTCCGGCAGCATGTTCTGTTGTAGATTTGTAATTTCCGTGAGCTATTCGCTGGGAGAGTTATTATTCGGTAGGCTCGTTTTTCAGAGATTTGTTATTTTGCATAGATGTTCGCGCATTAGTTTTTCTGGTATAGAGTTATGTTATTTGGTGGTATTATGACCTGCTAGAGTTGTCATTTGGTAGATTCTTTATTGAGTAGTGTTACAGTCTGGTAGAGTTGTCCAGTAGGCATCTCATGTTTTTTCGAAGAGTTTTTCGTTGGTAGGGTTCTAACCGGTAAGAGTCGTAAATGTGCCCATATTTTCGTGTCATGCATCGTTTTTTTTTTTTTTTTTTCATTGCTTCGTAAAAGGAAGAGTGAAACGGCGCGGTAGGGGCTTTTGAGTTTAGTTAACCCAATTTTTTAAAATTATGATCGTGCTCTCGACGTGCCATTCGTACAATTTACCCGAAAGAAAAACGTTTGGGTGGGCGTCTGCTGTGGAGGAATCCCACAGACCATTCTTCCGAGGCAACAGGCAAGTGCAACACACACATCAGAAGGGGGAGCATAATGCGGCAAATAACGCGCAAGCAGAGAATGCAGGCAGCTCTTTTGCGGAGTTGTTTCTTTCTTTTTTTTTTTTTTTTTTTTATGGTGGGGGTGCACAGCAGCCGTGCTGGGTTATAAACCCGCGGCCCAGAGTCAAAGCCAAGAGAGCACCAGGCATTCGCCGGTTTATACTCCCGTATAAATACCAGCCGACTCGGTTGCTCGCGCTTAGTGCGCCGCATTTTATGCTCTAAAGACTCGCGAGTCGCGATATCGGGTTTTGTGTCGCATGCGCGCGCCCGCTCTTCGACTAACTATACATTTGCCGATTGTTAAAAGCCACCGTAATACGACTTTCGAGTAACATTCCCATCACTCCCAAATTAAATTAAAACAAAAAGAAAAAAACAATCGAAACTCGAAACGTGGATTGGAAAAATGTATAATGATCGACCCCTTGAGGAACAGTGTTGAGAGAAAGAGAGAGAGAGAGAGAGAGAGGCGATAATGCAAACGATTTTAACCAACATCGCGCGTGATTTAGTTAGATAGAGATAAGCAAACGATAAATTGCCACGATAGCAAAAAATAAAAGCTTTCCGAAATTTTAAAATTTTTTCCATTCCTGCCCACCGATTATACAAACAGCAATTTGCCAAAAAAAAAAAATCAAACGTCTATCGCGAGAATCAAATTTTTTTTTTTCTAAATAACAATCGAAAACATAAAATCAAATTTATCATTGCCATATGGTAAACTTTGACGAAATAAAAAAAATTTCGTTCGAGCGATATGGGCGATGTATTTCGGGAGAAAAACAAAATCTCACACAATCGGCGATTAATCGGTAGTCACTCTCGTTTTTGATCGAGTTGGCTCGTCCCTGTCTGCCAGTTCGTTCATGATATTTCTCACTGGGGCGGTGACGCGAAGGGGGAAATTCTTCAACGAGCTGGAAAGTGACGACGAAGCCAACTCACAAACACGCACGTACACACGCACACACACACACACACACACACACACACACACACACACACACACACACACACACACACACACACACACACACACACACACACGAAAGCTTTGCGAAATTTAGCATGAGCCGGCCTGAGATATAGAACGGGACGACGCGTGTATAAACAAACAACGATATCGTCACGTCGTTGTCATTTTTCAACGGCAGCAAAGACGATCGAAGAGAGACGTTGTGGAATACGAAAAAAAATAATAGCACGTGAATTAATAGCTCATTATTACTGTAATACATGTAAATATACCAGACGCGCGGTAAATATTACGCTTGAATCGTGCCTTATCGGTAGCAGTCTTGAACAATCTTCTCATTCCTCGTAATTCCCAGGTTGACAGCAAGCGTGATACGCCTGCCATGATATTTTCAATGTTATCGCGTTAAATAAACGACCAATATGATATCTATGCTTGTTTTCAAGTTCCCCGTAAACTCGATTAGAAGCGAAAAACATCAGAAAAAAAAGATGGATTTCATATGCGTCGCGTTTAATAAAGAATGTATAGCCAGCTGGATCCCCCCCTCCCATACCCGGCTGTAAAAACGTTTTTACGAGCGTGTAGACTCGTTGAGCCACCGGGCGACATCAACATGTCAGATGTGGGGGGGTCCTTCAAGGTCAACCGGATCGCTAAGAACTCCGGATCCACCCTGTTTCGTATATATGCTCTCTGGCTACAGCGCCTCGTTTCATCTCGTACAAATCAGCCAAGTAGAAACTGCCGAATTATCGAATGAACGAATCATATACCGACCGCGCAGTAAATAATTAAAGGAGATTTTTATCGTAAGGAAGAGGGTGTATCCCTGAATCGAGTAGAAACTGATGAAACAGCTGGAACCAGCGGAGGGTGCTCGAATATAGCATCGAGTAGAAACTGTCGATTAATAATCAGACTGCGTTGAAAGATAAAAAAAAAACAAAAAAATGACGTAATTGCCGGATCGCATCTTGGGAAATTTGTAGGATGAAAATAAAAGAGAACGCGACACAGTAGCGGAATCGAGTAAAAGTGTATTGAGTAGACATAAAGAAAATAATGAGCAAACTCGATAAAAAAAAAACTTTACAAATCGAAAAAAAAAAAATGGGAGCATCGAATGAATTATAAATAAAATTAATTATTACTATGGACAAAGTGGGAAAAAAAAGTATGCGGAATCTTTGCGTGGAAAATTCATTTTGTAAACAGAAATAAAAAAAATCCAACGAAGCGACATTCTCAAATTGCTCATTACGTTTAAAAAAAAAAAACGCCAGTCGCTGCTCGAAGAGAGCCAATTTTCCGAGATTTTCAAGTAGAAACAGAATCGCGGTCGTGAACGGCTATTCAAGGAAATCCTTACGAATCGGTCTGCTTTGAAAGATCGCTCCGTCTCAATGTAAAACTATAGCGAATTCCAGTGGAAACGAATAGAATTGAAAAGAGTATTCGAGATTATGGAGTAGAAACAGCCAGTTTTGAACAGACCACGATAAAACTCTACGAATCGTTCTCCTGATCCATAATCAATCACGATTGATGAAGAACCTCTGCAGTATCCGGTAGGGTAGACGTACCAGTTGTGCTGTACCGTTTGTGGCCACTCCACATTTCTCTCGAATTACTTATAGTTTCAAGACTATGTTTACTTCATCGAGCGTAATTTTCGACATTCAAGATGTCTTCGCACCAATATCGATTGCTTTATTGAATATCTGCTAATTTATTTCAACGAAATATGACGAAATGTGTCAACGCCGAGCGGTCTGTGTAGTTTTCTTGTCAGAATTGTTGAGGGATCCAGAGGTTAGAAGACTACGATTTCTCATTATCCAAAGTCATTCCGCCCCCATAAAAAATGTATATTTTCTCAGTTAAAGCTCATTTTGCGGGTTGAAATCACAAAAAACTGACTCATCAGTTAAAATATCTGAAAAATACGCGGTGACCAAAAGTGGTACATTCAAAATGCGATTGTTCTATCCGTGGCCAGTTTATGGCCAATCCCAATTCAAAGCTTGGTGGCCACAACTGGTACTCCGGATGACCAAAGGTAGTACAATTGTGGCCACAAATCGTGAAAATGACAGCTACAAGATAATTTCCTATTTTCTTATTTATCATGATCAGAAAAGGTTTTTGACAATAACAATTCGATTCTGTGTACCTTTTAGGTTACATCGATCATTTTTTTTAATTATAAATTTGCAATAATGCGAACACTGTTCGTAAATGAATGTTCGAAAAATGCTTAAAGAGTGGCCACAACCCACAACTGATACGTCTACCCTATATAGAAACGAGCAAAGTGAAAAGAGTTTTTCAGATGCTCGAGGAAAACATTTCCAATTACAAACGGACAAAACGATAAGACCTTTTGTCGATTTATTTTTTGGAAAATCGTTACGTTTCATTGACGCATTTTAGGGTTGCCATTAGAGATAAACCGAGTAAAAAAAAATTATTCGAAATCTCGGAGTAGAAATAGGCGGTTTTGAACAGACCACGAAAAAAATCTGACAAATCTATTCAACTTTATATTTAAAAAAAAAAAAACAACTTCAGCTCTGATAGAAATGGCCAACGTGTCAAGATTTCCAAAAATCTTTAGGCTCGACGGGGGGGACGAACTTGGAGATCGGTAAGAGCAAAGAAAAGTATGAGACCCAGATAGAAGAGAATTCCTACCGCGCCCATATTATCGCGAATTCTCGCGATCCTCATCGCGTCGTGGCCTCGTCAAGGTCGAGATCGAATCTCGGTTTGATTGTACTTCTCTTCGGTGGTCCGTTCAACCATCGTAGTCGCAATAGCGAAGGCAACCGTACCAACGAACGAGAACATTTTGTGTACCTTGTGCTGTTTCAACGTGTGTTGAATCGCGTGTGCGAGTGTATATATAGATACATAATACGTGCCCCGCAAACGGTGCTGTATGTGCCATACCCGAGTCTGTTGCGGAGGCTCATGGCTCGGCCAACGAGCCGTAACGCACACTCGAGGAAAGTCTCGCCAGTGTCGGCCGAGACTTCATCGGAATCGTTTCACTTGACGCGCGAAATTTACTCGTCGTAGCTTCATTCTCCCGGTGCTCCATCAACGCAAACATAATATAACCGTCTACGAGCAAATAGAATTTTCACGAGGATCCGACCGACAAATCGATCGTGCGTGTGCGTCCGTGAATAATCGATTGTTTCGATCGAATAGTGCGCGATCTGGAATCGATGAAAAATTTATCATTAAAACGATTTTGCGTATTGAATTGATAGATAAAAAGGCAGCAACTTTCGGTATACGCATGCGACTCTGAATACAGCTGGATTAACCGATCGTGCCACCGGTTCATCTCCGTCCCGAGGACAATGTCCGATCGGGAAATTATAGAAATCGAACGCGATAAATATAAAAATCGTCGATCTTGCATCGACGATCCCTATAATTTATCTCTATTCGTCACACTCTGATGAGACTCAAAGTTTCTCGTTACTTTGTAACAATCTATTTGCGATTCGTTCTGGCTCCATGAAAATTCGTTTGAATATCTTCACGACACGAGGAATATAAATTGCGAATGAAATTTCCTAGCTATCCCATAAAAAAAGAAAGAAAAAAAAAACAATTAAAAAAAACAAACCTAGTAACGTGAAAAGCGATTCTCATCCGTACCGGAAGTACAACGTTTCGTCGGGTGAAACTGAAGTTTCTAGGAAAATTACGGCCCACTCTTATCCTTAACGATTTCATCGATATCGAAACAACGAGGATTTTCTCGTGATCGGCGAAAAGGATTGCTCTTTTTTTTTGTTTTTCTCTTTCTTCGATATAATTTTTGAGATCCGCGAAGCGAAACAAGAATCAAATTAGTGTGCCTCGAGCCTCGAATATTACAGCGGTGATCCGTGTGGACGCGTATTATAGTGAAAAAGCGGTCGCGCGGTCGAGTTATAGCGATCTGTATATGTATATGTGTGTGTGTGTATGTGTGTGTGTGTGTGTGTGTGTGTGTGTGTGTGTGTGTGTGTGTGTGTGTGTGTGTGTGTGTGTGTGTGTGTGTGTGTGTGTGTGTGTGTGTGTGTGTGTGTGTGTGTGTGTGTGTGTGTGTGTGTGTGTGTGTGTGTGTGTGTGTGTGTGTGTGTGTGTGTGTGTGTGTGTGTGTGTGTGTGTGTGTGTGTGTGTGTGTGTGTGCAAGTCGTCGCACTCGTCGGCTTTCACCTGGATTAACACTGCTGGTGTTTGCCGTTACCGCTCCGCGCCATGTCCCTATATATAAATGCGCATTTGTAAAAAAGGCCTGTACCTAATTTTCAGCTCGTTTGGATTAAAAATTTTATTCAATCAAAATTAAGGCACGCTCAATATTTAAGGATGTATCGGACGTACCTTCTCAACCAAAAGTGACTTTCGTCGACAATATTGCATACTTTATGATAAGATAAAAATCGGAAAAAATTCAACCACAATAAAGACGATAAGAAGATTAATTTTAGATAATAATAATGCCAAAAAGTTATCAATAAATTGTTTAAACGAAACATTGTTTAACAAATTTTTTGGGAAAGTTTTTGTTTTACACGTGAAATGAATTCGTTGATTTTTCGGACTACACATGAATTTTTTTTAAATTTTCTTATCGTTTTGAAATTTCGGTTTTCGAAAATTTTTTAATTTTGAAAAATGACGGAAAAATCGTGAATTTTGGATATGTTTTCGTAAAAACGTTGTATATTACAATGAGGAAGCTTCCAGGGCATTGAACGAATAGTTTCGTAAATACAACCTTTACAAATTTCTGAAAACCGAAATTTAAAAATGATAAGAAAATTTTTAAAAAATTCACGTGTAGTCAGAAAAATCAACGGATTCATTTCACATGATAAAAAAAAACATTCCCTAAAAATTTGTTAAACAATGTTTTGTTTAAACAATTTATTGATAACTTGTGGGCATTATTATTACTAAAAAGTAATCTTCTTATCGTCTTTATTTTGGTTGAATTTTTTTCGATTTTTATCTTATCATGAAGTATGCAATATTGTCGACGAAAGTCACTTTTGGTTGGGAAAGTACGTCCGATACATCCTTAATTCTAACTTGCTAATTTTTCATTTATTCGCATCGTAACTTCGGGTTAGAATCGAGATTTTTTTTTCCTAACTCGAAAATACAGAGTTACGAGGTTGACGAAAAGATTCAAAAACCCGGAAAAAATGCAGACACCGAATATTGCTGCATGCAACGAAAATTTGGGAGACGTCACTGTGACAATGTAACAAAAATAAGCTATTATCGCTGATTTTTTTTCAACCATAGTCTTTGTAATTGGACAAACGCGAGCGTCCCGATACATTGTAATAATATATCCTTTCGTCAAAAAAAAAATAGTCTACAATAAATTCACTATAAAAACTTTAAATACTCTTCCATCAAATTGCATCATATACGTTGATTGCATCAGGCACGTCTCACGCTATTACGTCTTGGACACAATTCTTAACTGAACCCGAATGAACCGAGACGAGCTGAAGATTACAGATACGGGCTATTTCCCAAATATATATATGTGTATATATAGATATATATACAAAGAGAGAGAGAGAGAGAGAGAGAGAGCGTGCTCGTGTATACTCGAAAGATCTAGTGCGCCCGCGCAGTCGCGCATCTTCTCAACCGCGCGCGCATAGTCGTACACGCGACTAAACCCCAAGATAATTCGACCCTTTAATCGCGTTTATATTCCCCTAAATCTCGTGCTTTTTTTACAGCCTCGTTGCCTCGTCAACGATACAGTGTGCGCGAGTGAACAAACAAACAAAACGAAAAAGAAAAAAAAAAAACCGTCAAAATGATTAAGAAAAAAGTTTAAAAAAAACAAGGTGCGTACTTCGGTGATTCGATAGCAATCGCAACGAGAACGATAAGAGGAGCGCGAAGAACTTTTATTTCGTCGAATTTGAAATCTTTTTCGATAAAAAAAAAAAAAAAAAAAAAAAAAAAAAAAATGGCGAGCGCGATGTACATAGCCGAGAATAACGGTCAGGCGGCAATCGGTACGACGAAATTCGCCTCGACGAATTCGATACCCGCCCTCATCGAGGAATCCTCGTTGCTCGGACGTTCCGGCAGTATCGGGATGAGTCCTGAAATAATTCGCGACGCGAAATCACGACGTTACAGCGTTCTCGATGATCTACGAGCGCGTCGCGATAGTCTCTTTCAGCGAGCCCGACGAGGCAGTATATTCGAGGAGACGGAGAACGATCCTTGCTCATCGGAGAAAAATATAAAGAGCAAGGAAAAACGTCGTAGCAGCGATGGTAATAGAAGAGGCTCCGTATTTTACGTGACGGACGATCTTCTGGAGGAGAATCAGGAAGTTTTGGCGAATGAGGAGAGCCTGAGAGAGGCGGAAATGGAAATGGCGGCTAAAAAGGGTAGACGAAAGTCCTGGCATCCATTGGCAAAACCACCGAAATTGGATCGTAAGAGACGAAAGGGCGTCGCCGCTGGTGGTGTATCTTCCGAAACCGGAAGCACCGACGGACTTTACAATTCGCGACAAAAGAGACTCTCGTGGTGGAACATCTTCGTACCGGATTCCGTCGGCAGGTACATTGATTTATATGCAGCGCGTATTTACAGATTTTTTTTTTTGCGAAAAAAATTTATAACGGGTTGTCGGATTTTTGAATGAAATTGAATATTTTTTTTCAAAAATGTCTTCATAACTTTGGTGAATTCAAGGATATTAGCCAAAAAAAAAAACTTTTTATATAGAAAAAGACAAGGGCACAAGCATGTTTGGTATTGAATTTGGCAAGAATCCCATAAGAGGTTAAAATTTCATAAAATTTTGAAATTTTCGAAAAATCTCTGGTGATTGCTCCAACTTTCGTGAATTTGAAGTTTTTTCAGCCAAAACTTCTCATATAAGTACACCATGAGACAAGGATGTTTGACTTTGAATTTTACAAGAATCGCTTAAGGGCATTCGAATTTCATGAAATTTTGAAATTTTCGAAAAATTTTTGTGATCGCTCTGACAGTCGCAAATTTGAGATTGTCAACCCAAAGAAATATATATACGAGTACGTTTTTAAGGAATAGGATATTAAATTTCAGAAGAAAAAATCGAATTCAGGAAACAAGTGTGGAAATTGGAAACTTGCAGTTATTGCTTCCTCATTGCAAAAATTTTTCGATGAGGAACCAAAAATTATAAAAGCCAACTCATCATTGAGGTGTAACTTTGTGTAGTGAGGAAGCAAATGTGCAAGCTTCCAATTTGCACGCTTGTTTATTTTATTTTTGAGAGAATGATAGGGATTTATCCAGATCAACCTGATCTTCGATAATACAATCAAACAGCAGAGGATTTTATTTAAAAATTAATTAAGCTAGACGTACCAGTTGTGGCCACTCCGTATTTCCCTCGAATTTCTTATAGTTTCAAGTCTATCTTAACTTCATCGAGCGTAATATTTCGATATTCAAGATGTCTCCGCACCAATATCGATTGCTTTATTGAATATATCTGCTAATTTATTTCAACGAAATATGACGAAATGTGTCAACGCCGAGCGGTTCGTGTAGTTTTCTTGTCAGAAGTGTTAAGGGATCCAGAGGTGAGAAGACTACGGTTTCTCATTATCTAAAGTCATTCCGCCCCCATAAAAAATGTATATTTTATCAGTTAAAGCTCATTTTGCGAGTTGGAATCACAAAAAACTGACACATCAGCTAAAATACCTGAAAAATACGCGGTAGCCAAAAGTGGTACATTCAAAATACGATTGTTCTATTTGTGGCCAGCTTATATGGTCAATCCCAATTCAAAGCTTGGTGGCCACAACTGGTACTTCGGATGACCAAAGGTAGTACAATTGTGGCCACAAATCGTAAAAATGACAGCTACAAGATAATTTCCTATTTTCTTATTTATCATGATCAGAAAAGATTTTCGATGATAACAAATTCGATTCTGTGTACCTTTTAGGTTACATCGATCACTTTTTCAATTCTGAATTTGCAATAATGTGAACACTGTTCGTAAATGAATGCTTATATAAAGTAGCCACAACTGGTACGTCTACCCTAGTTCTACATCCGCAGATGAAATTTATTCCCGATTAATTTATCAATTGCCACGAACATCGCAATACGGTGGAACGTACTGTCGTTTTTCTATTTATCGATTAATCGTCGCGACTAATCAAGTGGATTCATCATCATTGATCGTGATTTACTCAATCTTGATTTTCATTGAACGAGTATCGCGGATCAATCGATAATTGATTAACAATGGACGAAAATAACTTCGGTAAAAGGATCGCAGATGCGAATCTCTCTATCAGGCATAATATGTCTATCAGGCATCGATCAATCTTAATAGTCAACCAATAATTATCGCTCTTTGAAATTGCGTCGTATTGAAGGCATGGAATATTCCCATTACTTCCTGCTGGCACTTTGTGGCTTTGCCCATGACCGCGTGTGAACCTTGTGATCAATCGATTGATGTAATTTTGATGATGTTTTTTTTTCTTCGGAGTACGCATGTAATGATCTGAATCGTAATTAATGTGCAAAAGCCCTGTGTATTATTTGTATTTGTTTTGATCCTCTTGGGTCGTGATATATTCGTCTTTGATGTCGTCGAATTCAATGCATTTGACTCTTTGTATGTTTGTTGATACTGCATAAATTGCAAGTACTCGTGTTCCGATCGTATGGCTATTACTCATTGGTTTCTGCATATGCTACCGATGGCTTTATTGTCCCGAGACTCCACATGATATTACAATATGGAAAAAAAAAAAAAAAAAAAAAAAAACAAACGGTAATGGGAGCAGATGTATCAGTAAAAACAGCCAGTACACTATCAGACGAGATAACGTCCAATATTTTCGTGCATCTACGTCTTTAATACATGCTCTCGTCTATCTCGTGGCATATGCCACAAATTAAAATAATTTATTATTCATTTAATGAAATAATAATGAATTATTATCAGTCATAATAATAATTAAATATTTGGTGAGCATTGAAAATTTTTTTCGCACATTTTAGAAGGTGAATTGATTAGAAATAAAAATTTTACTGAAGCAAAGGATATATCGACATTGTTTAGCAAAATATTTACCATCGATAATTAAAAGATAAGATAGAAAGATTGAGATATGGTTATCGATTGACAAAAAAAAATTTTAAGTTTACTTGAAATTTTTTTCAAGAACTTTTTGTCTCTAATTTATTGGATGATGCTCTGGAAATTTACGACTAAACATTTGAGATAATATTAATTCGCACGCGAAGTACAATTTGATTTTTTTTTTTCAATACTTTAACTCGAATTCATCGCCTTTTTTCAAATGCTTGTATACGTGCATTTCGTTGAATTTTTTTGCTGAAATTTTTCCGTTTACTTTATTGCTATTTTTTCTTTTGTGGTTTACTTCTCGTCGAAATAAAATTCTTCTTCGGCTCATTCGATTCGGCTGTCTCTTGATATTTCACGGCTACAGACTTTCTCAGGTGTACATCTTTCCGAATTGGACGAAAAATTTTTTTTTGTACATTTTTTTCTTTCTCATACACGACGGAAGTTAACATAACTCACGCGGTCTCTCGCGATGTGACGACGTTCGTGAATTCCCTTCGCGGTTGAAATTATGCAAGGACGCTTCTCGCATAACAAATCCAAAGCGCTATAACCCAACATTAACATATAGTCATATCGTCTCTCGCCACGGTAATGAAACAAAAGAACGATTTGTATGTAGATTAAAGAATTTTTTCTCTCTCTCTCTCTCTCTCTCTCTCTCTCTCTCTCTCTCTATTCACTCCACGTTCGTCAATTGATCAACGATATACGCAGCCAAAATTTAATTCCGTTGAAACTCGATCATCGAATTTTCATTAACGCATTACGATTTTTTTTTTTCATTGTCATCTCTCTCATTTCCCTAATGACTTTTATTGCGAATAGAATTGGCGATTAACAAAAAAAGACAAATTTAATTTTGCCAATTTAATTAAAAGCAAAGGTCAATTTTGTTTCTTTTTCCAATTTTTGAAATTACGTAATTCCGCCTGTTCGAGAGGTAACACTGTCTCACTCTCTCAGATAATTTTCTCTTAGAAATCATCCTTCCGCGCTCTGGGGTTTTTTTTTTTTTTTTTTTTTTTTTTTTTTCTTTTCTCGTCTCTCGCTGATGCTGCGAAGTGTGCTAAAGATGCCCCGAGAGGAGCTTGACCGAGGCATCGGTAGCGCAAAGTCTTCCAGCACGTTCGCTCGTGTCGCTTCTCTTCGACAACGAGAAACCACTCGAGCACGAGACCTGACGCATGGGTTCGGGTCGGTGACCTCCGCAAAGACCGCGCTCTTCCGAGATCGCATATTATAACAGTATAACATTTCGCGCGCGCACACACGCACACATTAGCAGATATATATCCTCTGCGTCGTGAGTGTAGCATTAAAATTAATTTGCACTGACCGTCTAGTCGACGCGGTTATAACTCTTTGGTAATCCGGGAGAGTCGAGCGACCTCTTGAAACTTGACCCATATTATTCGAACAGTCTTTCAAGAGCCAATAAACACTTTGTTTGGATGAATCTTTGGATAGTTTCTTTTTTTGCTTTGTATCGGGGGGAAAAAAGAAATTAAAAAAAATTGTAAATGGTTTAAATTCTTACGAAAAAAAAAACGACAAACTTGAGTTTTTTTATTTTTCCTTTAGGTCAATTTATATGCGAATTCCCGGGCACAGCGAGTATTTTGAAGCAAAGTATTGTGTCTCGAAGGCTTTTCTTTCGATTATACATTTTTCAATAATTTCATGGCCGTGCCAGTCGTATCCAAAAAGTTTTGAATTTAAAAAACATATTTACAACGTTTTTATTTTTAGAATTGCTTGCATGATTTACTCTTCGTTCGGTTATGATACATATGCACAGTTGACACGGAAAAAGATGAATATTAAAATTACACTGAGATCGCTCATAGCTTATGACAATCGTCTGGGAGTTGAATATTTTATTTAATTTGGTGTTGTTTGAAAAATTGGAAGAACGATCAAACTTTAATTTCGAGAGATTCTCTGCGGTTTTACTGAAAAATATTTTCGATGAACATCAGAATTAAAATAATCCTTCAAATCATAATAATTTTTTAAATAATGAGCGTTTTTCTTAATTTTATTCAGTAAATTCATGAAAAATTATCTGACGAATAGACTGAGCTGTGTAAAATTGAAATTCGACTGTAACAAAACGGTTTTGGAAATTCATCGGTTCATCTGTTAATTTATTTAATTAATAAATTAACAAATTGCATTAAATGATTCAAATAAATTTATTCAGTTTACTGAACTCCCCAGTCATGGCTTTGTTCAATCTCAAATACTCTGCTCCGTTTATTCGTCGCTTCGGTTCTTTATACATGCAAAGCATATGGCGTGAAAATAAAATTCCTGGTTGAATGTATTCCGCCATATTGTATTGACCCAAGTGATAAATTATCATTGACCTCGAAGTGTACACGTATCACTCGTGCGAAATCTCCGCTGGTTTTACACATCTTCAATTACTTCCTCCCCTGCAATTGAGAGAGAGAGAGAGACTTCTTTGTTTTTTTTCCCTTCATCTCCCTAATTAGTATTAAAGACTCGAGTTTATTGGCCGTATCGAGTAATTGGCAAACCGAGCAAATCGACTCTTACTTTTATTCGTCTCACTTTCGGATAAGATATCTTGAAGAATAAAACGACGCGAATTGCTTAACAAAAGAGAATATTCAAAGAATTTGCGCCGAGCACCTTCCATACTCGAATGAGAATGCGAGAGAACGCCGCGCGTATGGATCATTAAATTAATTCACGTCACGCGAATTTCATGATCTTCGGCTGATTCATCTAGCAACCATAGCCATTGCGAATACACCAACACGAAAATTTATATATACATATGTATGCGCAAAAACTATAATACGTATTCGTAGACTCTACCACCGATGCTATTACCACTTTTGATAAGCTCGAAAGACAAAAGAGATTTCCGGAAGGTAATGATCAACTTTTCATGAGGCATACACCGGGCATAATTATAATATCTCAGTAAAATTTTCGTGCACGGAAAAAAAGACATTTCAAAAAATAATAACTGCGAAATTTAAAAAATACAACGATGAAGAGAAAAAAATGCAGTTCAACACAGTAAATTAATCTCTTTACAGTGTTTTGATCAAAAAGTAATGTGCGGAATATACTTCTGTACTATCTGTATAACCATATTTGCTGGTTTAAACTGTAAAAACAATTATTTCCACTTTTCAAAATTCAAAAGAATTTCCGAAGTTTTCCTCCCGCGAGAGGCAAAATTTTTTTCCGTGTGGGCAAATAAAAAGTTAATAGACCGACGGTAGTGTGGACGCGCAGTCGGTGTGCGGCTCTGGCGATCTCCCAAGTTAAGCAGCAATGGCCGAGGCCACTACTTGGATGGGTGAACGCTTATAGCCGTGCACTGGCTTGGTGCTCCGACTGTACCGAGCGGGAGGCAGTTTTACTGAGTTTCTGAAGCTAACACATCGAAAATTCAGTAAAAATAAGGCCGTCTCTATCGGCATGGCGGGTTTTCCGCAGTTTCCCCATGCCCACGGCGAATGCGATACAGTGAAACTAGCAACTGCGGATATGCTACGGGAAGTTAGGTTAGCTTAGCGAAGTGCGGGCAGGGAGCGATAAGAGGAGATCAAATGGGACGGTTAATACGTTAAGACCCGCAAAGGACGCTGGGACACACAAATTAGTTTAAAAGTTAATAAAAATCGTAATAAAAACTATTAAAAAAATTTTTTCCGTCATGAAATAATTTTACAAATACAAAATAACGAAAATATCGTAAAAATTAGAAAATGATTATCATGATAATTACGTTCCATTCCCCCCCTTTGTTCCCGATTGCATTATGTTCCCTGAGAGACCTCACAGAGTTCTCTCCGCAGCTATACTCCTTCTCAAGGCCCTACTCTCATTTGCACGAGGGCACGGGGAAACTGCGAAAAATCTGGCGATCATTTTCAGAGGAAAATCAAATTTAAAAAAAAAACTGGCAAAGGTCAAGTCTCCTGTTGCGTTTCAGCTTAAAATTTTGCACGCATATATTTATATTCGTCGCGTGCGATAGCCCCAGCCGGGTTATATTCAATCGATGACGTAGCAATTCTGATGCCAGTTTGCAAATGATGACGTTTCCATATATACATAATTTTTCCACGCGACGTTAACGCGGTATGCACGCGAGGAATGAAATGGTAATTGCAAATATATGCATGAAGTAAAAACTCGATAGATCGGAAAAGTGAGGGTAAAACATTGGGAAATTTATCAAAGGCTAAAATTAAATAGCGATGATATACGTGAGTTTTGGATTTTTGACGTCACGCCAATATTTACGATCCAACGAATTTTCCTATTGGGAATGATGCGCGCACGCTAATTCTCGAGTTTTTCCACAATCGTTATACGACAGTGCACTACGAAATAATTAAAAGACAGGATAAACCCATTTTGCTCACTCTCGATCGTTGAGCCACGTAGCTCAATCAATTTTTTTCCTCCTCTCTTAAAATCGTTTGAAATTTTTTTTCTACTTCCTTTTTTACTACGTACCAAAGAGAGGCGCGCAAGCAGCCTGGCACAATGTCTTCTGCAACTAATGATTGAGAGTATTGCGCGCAAAGTCTGCGGTTACGTCTTCACACTTCTCTCCCAACTCTTCGAGGATATTCTTGCACGTTTTTTTTTTTTTTTTTTTCGTCGTAAGTTGTCTCCGCGCTTTCACGCTTTTGGAATCTCGTGACCGGGCATTCCCGCGTGTTGATTGCGACATAATATTCGCCAATATACTTTCATCATTTCGACGAAATTGCAATGTTTAAAAGTGTAATTTTTCGTCCACGTCACTTGTGTGTGTAAAAATATTATCAATTAAAATATATCTCGAATTATGAAACTCTGAGTAGGTATAAAAAGTTAAGTGGTTGCAAAATAATTAACTAAACTTTGCAAATTAGAAGTTTTTTGTTCTCATGGATTTGTCCTTAAGGTTCGTTAAGGTAGTCTTCGTGCTACAAAATAGTGCGAGAAAGTTTCCTATGTACCACATGCGATAAAATATACACGGCCCTAGTGCAGTGAACTTTTGACTGAGTCTGTACAGAAATTATTGTTACACATGGAACCGCCCATATTCAGATACATTCACACCATAGAATATGCAGCTTACGCGTCGAATTTTCATTCATATTGCATTATTTTTGTGATCGTCGTTCGTAAACGAAACGGTGAATAATTTTGTTCTATTTTTTCCTAACATGTGAATTGAATCAAAATCTGGTTACGTGTTTAGTTGTAAAATTTAAAAAACCGTGCTAGTATCAGGGTACAGCAATGCTTGCTATGTGTGCTCTACACGCAATATGGCTGCTAACTTTGACATTGAATATCTCGAGTTGGGAACGGTCAATCTGCTTCAAATTTCACGAGAAGTTGGGAACTAGTATTCTCTTCGTCCACTATAAATTTCAACAAATTCTCATTATAAACGCATGTGCACGAGGACTACCTTTTAAGATTGCAATCTTTCGAAGTTTGTTTCGCATACTGATCGATCGATGCAAGAGGATTTAACTCTGAAAAATAATGCTCGATGAAGTAATAGCAGAACATGAAGAATATTTAGAAAGAATTTGATATAAAACCATGAATTTATTACATAAAGCTTGTAGCACGTATTATGAAAATTAAAAAAAAAAAAAACGTAATAGTACGAAAATCTAATTCTACGCATTCTTCGTGCATTCAATTCGACGATTTTTCATTTTTTTTTTTTTTTCTCTTCCATACGAATGCTAGAACAGCACACATTTCAATTCGTTTGATGAGCGTGCGCTTAATTGATGCTCTCGTTTGCCGTCTGGCGATTGGCAATAACACAAACGTCTTATATACATATGTATATATGTTTCGCTTTAATTCTTCTTTTATGCGCTACTGTTTCTTTATGCCGCACGTGAATCGTATTCGCCAACTTGTCTGTCTATAATAGACCTTGGCAACAGATGGTACACCTGCAGGGAATGCCCGGTATACGATTATTACATGATCGCGCGCAGCTAAAAACACACACACACATTCACACACATTTCAAATTATCGCGTTTCGATATGGGCGCGTGTTTTGATGTAACGAGTCACGAAATAATATCGTGATCGAACTGCCATCGACTGCTTAGAACCTCGAACTCCCCCCCAAGGAGGTTTTTTGAGGATCTAGAAAGGTTTATTTTTGTATATGGGAATTAAAACCTTCACCAGCGCCTAAAACTCAATGTAGCATTCGAGGTTTAAATGAGGATCTCACGAGAACCTCATAATCCCTCCATACATCCTCAGATCACCCGCGTCAAAATTTGGCGCCTGCTTAGAACCTCGAACTACCGTATCTGTCTCTGAAACCGTAAACTCCGAATAGTCGAATTGTGCTTTAAGCTCTAATTTTTCAATTCAAAGGAGGCAATGCATGCTCAACATTAAAAAAAAAAAAAAACGTTAATTTGAGTGAACTGGTACGAACTGGTACATAATAAGTTGCGATTCAAAATTTGAAAATTCATACTTTAATCTTTCGATTACTCCACTTCGGAAGTTGGAACGATTGCAGATTTTTTTATGATAAAAATCAAATTCGCAAATCATCGATTCGATCGATTGATAAATCGGTTCATTGAGAATGCACATTGAACTATTTTCGCATGTAAAAATATAAGAAGAAATAATATAACGACGATAAAAAAATCTTTGAGAATGTTTTATAATCTCAGCTCGATAAAATTTAAATCGCTCCAATTATCGTAGAACGTTACGTCTCTTTACATTTATAAAAATGAAATCTTGCGTTTTCTTCGTGTTACCATATCATTATATAGTACTTTCTTGATATCTTGGATATTAAAACGTTGCCAAATTAGCATATAAAAGATTCCCTTCATGCCGAACAAGTTTCTCGACTATTTCTTTTTTTTTCACCCATCAACGAGAGACAGAGAGAGAGAGAGAGAGAGAGAGATTCTATCATAGCCGCCGTATTTACAGTCAAAAGCTACTACGATATTCCCGTGAAGTGTACTTTCTCCCTGTGGAATTATATTATTACGTTATAAGAGTCTACGTCGTAAATGCTCCCGGACCTCTCACTTTTGCGCTTAAATGGTCTAGCGATCAACACATCTAAATAGCAGTAAATCGATGTCAGGTATTTTGTTAACTCACACACACAAACACACACACACAATTTTTTTCAATGAGGACGCGAGAAACGAGCGAAAATAATCTTTCGCAATCGATAATAAAGAAAATTCTATCACCTCTCATTTTTAACGAGCCATTACCATAGATGTTTTTTTTTAATCTTCAAATTATCGGATTATCCTTCAATTCTCAAAGTTTGTTTATTAATATTTTTGACAATTTGTAATTCAATCATTTTTCATGAATCTTCGATAGTGAAATTATTCGTCGAACGACGCAGAACCTTTGAGCTTTTATTGTGCTATATATAATCGGAAGAAAAACAACTTTTCAAGGTATCACTCGACGATCCAAACATGAAAATAGAATTTTAGGATTGCCCGCACGATCAGTATAGAGAGAGAGAAAGAGAGAGAGTGTGTGACTGCGCGTGGGTGGACACGAGCGCGGATTTCTTTGGTCCGCCGCTTTTACAATATTCACTTTTCGTCTTGAATTTTATCCGATATACGATGGTGTAATTGGTGACTCGTGCGTGTTAATAACTGCGTATACAATCTATTTTTTTTGCTCATCGAATCCTGCCAAATTCAACACGAGTGCGTAAAGACTCTTCGAGAAAATGATGCATCATTTATTTCTGTCCCGTCAAAACGTGACTTGTGTTTTGAGAGAAAAATTAACGTAGCTGAATATTAGTTTGACGAAGATATAATGCAATTGATGGAAATCGAACTGAACAAGCGCGATGAAAATTTTCCCAATGATCTCATATGTGGGCTAAAAATAGCATATCAACGCATTTTTCATTCGTCATCTGCATCATCCCTCAACGATCTTCATAAAATGGCAAATTGGTCAGATGCGCCTTGGAAAATTAACGATCAATTTTCCGGTCTTGGAATTGTGATGCGCGGGGAAAAAAAAAGAATGATGAGAAAAAAGATAACTGTATTACGTGTATCGATGAGATGAAAAATTAAGATCATGAACTCGGCACTTGGGCACCTATACGCAGAATTTTTAATTGCCAAAAAGTTCATCGATCGATCATTTGAAAAATTATATCCATGGAAGATCTATGCTTTTTGTAAATGTATTTTTACCGAGTTAATCGCACGATCTGATTCAATTGGCGCAATTTCCATTCGCATATTCAGGCCAATCATCACTCGTTATACAGCCAGGTATTCAATTATATATATACCAGTTCCGAGCCACACGGGGTATGGGAACGCACGTGCTTCGTTCTATATATTATATTATCGAATTATCGCGCTAACCACAGAAACGTCGAGAGAGGCAACATGAATGAGCTCGAATATTCATGATTCACCATTATCGTTTCAGAGTTTGCATGTTTACGCCGCACGAGTTATTTGAAAAATAGTTGAAAAATAGTTAGAAATATAGTCGAAAAGTTTATTGACTCGTGAATTAAACATCAGAAGAACCAGAATAGGGTAGACGTACCAGTTGTGGCCACCTATAAAGCATTTTCGAACATTCATTTACAAACAGTACGTGTTCACATTATTGCAAATTCAGAATTGAAAAAATGGTCGATGTAACCTAAAAGGTAAACAGAATCGAATTGTTATCATCAAATCTTTTCTGATCATGGTAAATGAGAAAATAGGAAATTATCTTGTAGCTGTCATTTTCACCATTATTGTGGCCACAATTGGGAGTTTGAATGAATTTTTTTTTTCAATAATTAGGGCACATAATGTAGAGTAAGTAAAAATAATGAGGGCGTATTTTTTATTTTTCGTTAAAAATGACAGATGCACATATGTTATAGGCAATTTAATTTCACGGATTTTTATATATATATATAGTTATAGCGTAACATGTGTGACGTCATAATGTTATAGTTTTCAATTTGTTATATTAACGGCAATTTTTATTCAAATACAAAAGTAAAAAATACGTGCTAAATATTTTTTCCTAAACTACCAGATTATGAAATTAAAAAATTTCATTCAAACTCACAATTGTACTACTTTTGGTCATCCGAAATACCAGTTGTGGCCACCGAGCTTTGAATTGGGATTGACCATAAGCTGGCCACAGATAGAACAATCGCATTTTGAATGTACCACTTTTGGTCAGCGCGTACTTTAGCTGATATGTCAGTTTTTTGTGATTCCAATCCGCAAAATGAGCTTTAACTGATAAAATATACATTTTTTATGGGGGCGGAATGACTTTAGATAATGAGAAACCGTAGTCCTTCTCACCTCGGGATCCCTTGACACTTCTGACAAGAAAATGTACACAAACCGCTCGGCATTGACACATTTCGTCATATTTCGTTCAAATAAATTAGCAGATATTCAATAAAGTAATCGATATTGGTGCAGAAACATCTTGAATATCGAATTATTACGCTCAATGAAGTGAACATAGCCTTGAAACGTTAAGAAATTCGAGCGTAATGCGGAGTGGCCACAAACGGTACAGTGACCACAACTGGTACGTCTACCCTATCCATTGTTGTATATCAATTTTATTTTTTTTTAATTTGGAAAAGAAATTACACAATTAACGTGTATGGATTCTTTTATACCCCATTACTCGTGTCTTTTATTCCAACAATTATAGTCGATTTATTTTGTTATGTACGATCAGTCGAATTCTACCGTACATTTTACACAATATCTCAAATTTTACAGTTTTTTTTTTTCATGCATTCTTTACTCGTCAAGTTTTCTCTCGATATCGCCTAGTCTGTCTCAGTTATTGGCACATGACAAGACTCGTACGAACATTGACTCAATGATAAGTGATGAGCAAATAGATAACGAGACACTCGTAATTTTGAGCCCTATATACATTTCCAAAGTAGCCGTATAACCGGTAGCATTTGTCAACTATATCTCGTATCGAGTGAACAAATTTATTTTGCAATAATCACGTTGAATCAAGCAGGAAACTGTATGACTTTGATGTAAACACTGGAAATTAATAAATCCTCAGTTCATATAGATATATATATATATATATATATATGGATCAGTCGCGACTAAAAGTTGGATTCAAATGGAATTTTATGTGGGTCGCGATATGATAAAAATTTAAATAAAAATTAAACATATTCGAGCAACTTATAACATTGATTTCCAACTATAATAACGATAAGGCGGTCTCGGGAAATCGGTTAAAATTTTTTTTTCGTGATTTCTCGAAACTAATGTGATCCAAAAGTTTAGCCAAAACTTGGCAAGCTTAATATGAAGCCTGTCTGTAGAAATATACCCGAAATTCATTAATTTCCCAATTTTCACTCAGTCTCACTTTCAAAAAAAAAATGCACAAAATGGTAATACGTTTTGGCTACATTCGTGAACTTGTCCGATTCAGAGAGCCTCGTTATCTCTCACAGAACTCAGGTCCTACCGTGACTGTTCGTATCTTAAATATAATATAGTATACATATACATATAGAGATGCATCCACGGTCATGCACTGGTTACTTTGACTTCCCGTCGGGACATTTGCCTCTCACGGTCCAGCACGATCGCATTTCCCTGCTCCATATGATGCATTACTTACCGTGTATATATATAAAGAATACAAAATACAAAGTACATACACACATTTTCTTCTTCACATTTGAAACAATTTCTTGGCAAACAAAAGCAGCATAAAGTAGAAAAAAAAAGTGCAAACCCGTTGTTATATATACTTTCGATCGAGACTCCAGGGAAAGGCATATTAATGGGACAGGGTGTGGCCTCGAGGTCGAGAAAGATTGCCATGTTTTTTTTTCCCCTACAATCTTCATATATCGATGAGCAGGAGTCAAAGGCGTGGATTAATAAAATTAAATTATTCCGCTACGATCAGCCATATATACCTCTTCGAGCGATCATGAACTCTGCAGAGAGGCGTTTGACCATCGAAGAAAATGGGATCGGTTTTAGGGTGTGGCCTGGGTCGAGGTATGTCGCGGAGTGCTTGGCATTGTTGGATCGAAAGTTCATTCGAGCAACGAGATAGACAGACATATTCAATTATCTCGAACATTTTTGCCGTTAAAAAAAACGCGAAGAAATGTTTAAATGAAAAAACAAAAAGTATACACGCAATTACCCCATGAAATGATAAAAGTCAAGATCCTTGAGAGAATCAAAAGCGTCGCCGATGTTCTTGAAGTTTACTTCATTGATTTCCGATCAGAACCGAAAGTGGCATTCGTGAGGATCCAATGTGTTATAGCTATATAGCCGGATGTAAACATGAATTTCAATGAGATCCAAGGGAGTAGAGAATTCAAAACGTGAGAGTGTCGTGTGCGGACTTTTATTCCAGTGTATACAGATATGTATAGTGACTGTGCGGTTTCCTAGCACTTCGTATATCCGAGAGAACTGATCATTACCTGACGGAAGTGACTTCGACGTTCGAGCCGAGTCGTAGCGACAGTGTCGTGTTAAAACTATATATATACCGAAGTATAGACTCTCCGTTGACCACCACGAGTTTTCACAAGTTGGTCTTGTCTGTCGTCGTTTTGAGCTTTCAGTTTGAACGTCCGTTTTATCGATCCCGAATATACACTCTCTCGAGTTCTGTGCTGCAGGCTTTTCCTAGCTCCTACGTTGTTACATATTCTCTCTCCATATATAGTACACATATTGTATGTATGAATAAGCTTACGTGATATACGTGAAATTGCGTCGATCTAACGCATATAGGATAGACGTACCAGTTGGTGGCCACTTTAAGCATTTTTCGAACATTCATTTACGAACAGTGTTCACATTATTGCAAATGCAGAATTGAAAAAGTGATCGATGTAACCTGAAAGGTACACAGAACCGAATTGTTATCATCTAAAACCTTTTCTGATCATGATAAATAAGAAAATTGGAAATTATCTTGCAGCTGTCATTTTCATCATTTGTGGCCACAATTTTACTACTTTTGGCCGCATCCAAAGTACCAGTTGTGGCCACCAAGCTTTGAATTGGGATTGACCATAAAGCTGGCCACAAATAGAACAATCTCATTTTGAATGTACCATACTTTTGGCCACCACGTATTTTTCAGAAATTTTAGCTGAGTCATCAGTTTTTTGTAATTATAACCCGAAAAAAGAGCCGCAACTGATAAAATATGAATTTTTGATGAGGCGGAATGACTTTAGAAATGAGAA
Organism: Rhorus exstirpatorius; assembly: GCA_963564615.1. NCBI lineage: Eukaryota > Metazoa > Arthropoda > Insecta > Hymenoptera > Ichneumonidae > Rhorus > Rhorus exstirpatorius. Next base: position 26,735,060 of record OY751320.1, read on the forward strand.
ACCGTACAAAAAAAACTACACAAATCACTTAGCGTTGACACATTGCGTCATGTTTCGTTGAAATAAATTAGTAGATATTCAATAAAGCAATCGATAGTGGTCAGGTAACATCTTGAATATTGAAATATTACGCTCGATGAAGTGAACATAGCCTTGAAACTTTAAGAAATTCGAGGGAAATGCGGAGTGGCCACAACTGGTACGTCTACCCTAGACTAAGATTAGATCACTTCAACGAAAAAAAAAAACAATTGAGATTTACGCTATACTTTGAACAAAGTTCTCCCTTGCAGTAACTCTCGTGCGTTTTCAACTTTTGTCCAAATGATTTTGTAAGCTGAACGAACCATTTTTCGCGATATTTTGCTGTTCCACTTGAAAGCCGACATATTGCGTGTAAAAATGTCGAAAAATCAAGCTCTTCAACCCCCTCAGAAGCACAATATTGGATCTCAAAAAAGCACCTCACGGAAGGGGGATCGCTCCTAATTGAGTCCAAGAGGTGGCGAATTTTAATGAGGATAAACGTCAAACGAGGCATTCTTTAGACTCAATTTCCATTCATCTCTTTTCCCCGAGATGTCCACTGAGGTTGAAAATTATACGTTGAGAATACGGGAATGGAAAATAAATAAATGAAAAGTTTAAAATGAAACACATTATATGTGACATAGCGAAATCTGACGATGTGTCAATCATGTTCTTGACGAAGTTCCTTCGTGGAATATTCGATTACACGCATAACCATGGACAGACTTCTCTCTCTCTCTCTCTCTCTCTCTCTCTCTCTCTCTCTCTCTCTCTCTCTCTCTCTCTCTCTATATATATATATATATGCCAACTTTATTTTCCTCGATGATCCTCCACAGTGAAATCTTCGGTATAGTGTACCAACTACTTAAACTTTCACTCCCTATGAAAGCACGCGTGTTGCAAAATTCAATTACAAACATGGCGAAAACATTTTCTTCTCTTTTTCCCCCATTGTATACTTTTCTCTCAACTTGGAAGAAAGAAAGACCGAAGGAGAGTCACACAAATTTGATTCACAGACATTCCGGGAGAGACTGAAAGATCCGGAAAGAAAAAAAAAATGAAATAAAACATTTCCTCCGCTATTTTTTTTTTTTTTTTTTTGTTGTCAAAAATAACATTGGAGAACGTTTTTGCATTTTTGATATTCCATGATTTATTCACATCACGTTTTAATGGTATTACGAAGATCCTGCCATTTTCACAAATATGGAGTCTCGTCGTGTTTCATTCGATGGTCGTTCGTTTATCGCTCGATGCCGAAAAAAATCCAGACGCGCGGACATTGACGACACGAGTCAAGGTCTTTGCTATAGCACGAGGTCTGGTAAACCTCGTCGAGGTCATGAATTAGGCAAGAGACTTTAATCGGGAGATATTTTGATATATATATATTATATATATATATGCGAGCAGGAAATCAATGGGAAACCTAACAACTCTATCGCATCTCATTATATACGGACCTGTTTTAATCTCGGAGACATTTTATATACCGTGTACATTCGATCGATGACAGACGAGCGAACGATTATGTAATTATAATGCCATCGCTTTGAATACTATTTTGCTATATACATAATTTTTTTTTTTTCCTGTATCTCATATTCGAGTTTGCCTTGGATTTTGTTTTTGTCACTGCCTTTTTCGTTTTACATACTTCAGGCCAAAGTACTCGAAATTATTATTATTATTATTTTTTTCACGATTAACAGAGAATCGACTTGCGCATTGCTTCCTCGTAATTTTCGAAATTTTTCAAAAATTTTTCGTCTCGCTCATTAAGCTTCCTCGATACGAGCAAATGAGTTTTTCAATTTTGGCTTTCTCATAGAGGAATCTTCATGAGTGAGATAAAAAAAAAGCTTTATAAAGTGTTGAAAATTACGAGTTAGTAATGCGCAAGTTTCAATTTGCAACTTTATTTTTCAATTATCTATGTAAGGTATCCACGTGTTTACTGTTTATGTACAAATTTTTAGCTGGTTATCTCAAAGCTGGAGAAACGTAGAATTGTTATATAAATTTTTCGAAAATTTCAAAGTTTCATAAAATCTGAAATTTCATAAAGTTTGAAGAATTCAATAATACTATATTTATAATACTATGATATTATTGAAAGATTATGTGAATGATGTAAAAAAATTTAGCAAAATTCAAAATTTCGGGAAGTCAAAGTGATTACAGAACATTTTTCGAAAAATTGAAAATTTCATGAAATCTGAACTGAAATCTGAAGTCTGAAAAAATCTTCTCTCCACGTAGTACCATTCACTAGGCCTAATTTTTCCCCGGTTAACTCTGTTATATCTCTTTGCTTTCTCGATCGGTGAAATAATTCAAAGTACAAAAAAAAAAAAATTTCGAACGCTCGTATAGTGAAAACAACGTGTCGTACGTTTGCACCGAAAGAAAACGCAAAGACCGCGAGAAAGATCAACGCTCTCGTCGCGCGGGAGAGCAAAACCTCGGACGAGACTCGGTGAATTCTCCTTTTTCCGACGACTGTCACAGCAGCGAGTCGGCTCGTTAACGCCGAGATATATTGCGATCGGTAAGAAAACCGTGTACACTCTCTCCCCTCCCTCCCCCCTCGAAGCTTCAATTACCTGGTATTCTTTACGAGAGACACGATAACACGGACCTTTTGAGAAAAATAACGATAAAAATAAAATGGATTCTAAAAATAAGGAATTCATTTTTCTTCCATACAATTTATTTCTGATTGCCGAAGCAAAAAACACGTCCTATTTTTTTTTTTTTTTTTTTCAATACAAAAACTCTACACTTTTGTTTTTATAAAAAGAATTTTAATAAGCGTGCACTTGGCTGGGCTGGTTGCTCGTTAGAGCCATGAAATGTGTGCCTGAAGGTGAAATTATAGAAAAAAAAGAGTGAGCTCTCTGGGGTGGGGGGGGGGGGGGGGTTAATGCTACGCAAACGTGCGAATCGACTCTGGGACGAGTTACAAGAGTTAAAAAAAAATATATATACGAACAGGTCGACGAGGTTTTTGCAACGCACGACTCGTTAACTTCGGAGCAACGAGATATATATATTTTTTTCTCAGGGCGAGTTTTAACTATCTCGAATCCTTTGAAATATGATATTAATTTTGTTAAATATATTTAGCACATCCTCGTGGATGAAAGATTGAGTGAAGAGGTCTTTGCTCCATTTCGAATAATTGCGAAAATTTTGATGCATCTAATGCACGTACTCGAGGACCGAGCTTTAAGGTCGTAGGTAAACAGTCGTGGGTGAAAAAAAAATTTGGGAATTTTCAAAAACTACGTCTGCATTTCGTAATTTTTAATAATTTTCCAACTCAGAAGTGTAGTGCCTAGAAAAACAAATTATAATGAGCCATGCAAAATTAAAATCCTAGCACTATAACGTATTTTTTTAATGAAAATAAAAAAAATTGACTTGAAAATTGACCTCATCCCAGGACAATTGAAAAAAAAACACTCGTCAATTTCTCGGTAGATTATGTAAATTTGTGAAAAACCGTTTTTTTTTTTTAATATTGCTCATAACTTTTTGGACCTAACTGTACGGGTATAGAAAATCCTTAAAACGAGGTTTGATATAACGAATATTCTTTCGATGTCTGCGAGAGCATCTCTCTACGAGAACTCTGGCTTTAGCTCGAACGGTTTTTTCAGGTTGAGGAGAAAATTAATGACGCTCCGGCTTGGCAGCGTGCAGTCTTTGAGACGAATAGTCTTTTCCAGAAATGGGGAATATCCGCTCTTATAAACGAGAGGGTAAAATGTGCAATTACGAGAAGGGAAATTAATTGAAAAAGAATTTAAACGGACTTGCTCGCGCGGTATCTGGCAGTAAGTACCGCAGTCTACTAATATCAAAAAAGAACGAGAAATATTGAATGAAAGTAATTGAGAAAAAAATGTACATTTAAGAATTTATTCAAACAAATGGAATTCAAATAACTAAAGCCAAAATTTATTTTAATCCAATCGAATTGAATTTGTGAACCATTTCTCAACATAAAAAATTCATTTGCCAAGTTCCGAGCTATCCTACAAATTAACTTGGCTTAAAGATCAATCCCCAAAAATGCCTTCTCGATTATTGCAATAATCTTTTTTTTTTATATATATAATAATAAAGATCCTACAATTCGGGCTTATCGTTATTCGCTTTTAATTTCTTTCTGAAATGGTCGTAGACAATTTTTAAAGGCCCTGAGTGATCGATCGGAGTGACTGCAGTCTAGCTCTGTTGATGCTTTTATAAAAAAAAATTAAAAATTAATTAACTATATGAATTTGACGCGGATACTGAAATTTTATAGCGATGCAGATGCCGTTACCGCAGGCACGTTGAAATAACTCGATAATCATTTTTCATGATGCTTGTATAATAAACGCGTTTAAATTTTCTCTCGCCAAAGTTATATATGTGTTGCGTCCTTCGCGAGCAGACAGACTTTGCGGCAGACCCATAGACGCGAAGTAATGATCGTGCCCGTTCAGGTGGTCTCTCTCTCTCTCTCTCTCTCTCTGTACTTTGCGCACCTCCGTCGTTTCGCGTAAGACTCACGAAACATTTCGAAACTTTGCTACACGTCCTATCGCATATGCTGGGATCAGAGGCATACGTGTGTCATGACACGCGCTCTGCACAGAATCCTTTCTCTCTTGTATCCGTGGAAGTCAATGGCACTCTGGCATCTCGATATATATTTTGTACTTTACTGAAGGTCTTTCCCACAATTTTTCGTGCCATGGAAGGCCATGGAGGTACAACACCCAACAATGTGCACTCTTCCATGTTCTCGATGTCTCGTTAAAACAAACATATTGAGTTAGTCATTTTCTTTACGGAAAGAATAAAAGAAAAAAAAAGTATCGACCTACTCTAAAATAGCTTCAGAATTCAAAAATTTTTTTTTTTTAATAAACAAAATAGTACCGTGCGAAACAATTTTATTTTTAATTAACTAGATTATTATTGTCCGTAGATTAACATGCACGGTTGAGTGAATTAAAGGGTAATGGATGCAATAAGAGAATAATGAAAATTGAAGGAAAAATGAATTTAATCAAGTTATTTCGTTTGATCGAATAAATTAATCATCACTTTAGTTGATTTTACAAATATCTTTCTCAGTTTAGCTACGAGGACTGTCTAGTGTTTGATATTTCATACGGGTATGCAAATGAAACGGAAAAAAGGCATATTTTTTTTTTTAATGCGAAATGGACACACCCTTGTGTGATCATTATAAGAGAGAGAGAGAGAGAGAGAGAGAGAGAGAGAGAGAGACTTTGTACAAAAGTGTCCGCGTGTCCGGTGTGAATGCGTGAGTGCCTTGAGCTAGAAAGAGATTCCTTCTCGCCAAACGGAATTCCAGCGCTTTATGTACGCTCGTAGTCTCACGTCGTCATTATTCGTGCGGTCATCAAACGTCTCCGAGTCGCAAACCGGTTTTTTTTTTTTTTTTCAATGAAATTATTAAGGAAATTTCGATATATCCTGCTATTGATTTACAGCCGAACTTTGTGAGGTGAAGGACCATTTGAGAAGGGAATTAAAAAAAAAAAAAAACAGCAAACTATGAAATGGAATAATCTATAAATTAGATTTGATAATTTGATTGGAAAAAAGAATGTAAATTCAACTTGAATCAAATTATTGCTGCGTCGAGCAGGTTTTCAATCCAATTACTACGGAATATGGACATGTCCTTTAACATAAATTTTTATTCGAACTTGACGAGATGTTGATTAATTTTTTTTTTTTTAATGTACAGAAATAAGTTAAACAATATTATTTCGGCCACCTTGATCGAATTTAGTCATTCCTCGTCTCTTTTTTTTTCAATTTTTTGAAATAATTTTCTTTGCACGACTGCGGAACAACGACTAAAAGTGGACGTTTACCTTAATACGTACCGAACGATACAAGCAGATCGATCGAGGAGTTCGTTAAGCTCTTCGAGTGTCTCTCGATAGTCTCCGTTTTAACGTGACTCGAATTTGATGAAATCCCATGTTGCAACGAAATCCCCCGACTTTCGTATATATATATATATATATATATATAACGTAATACTTCGTGTACGGGATGGTATAATATGGTGCAACGAAGCCGGTTTCGACGTTCCAAGACGGCAGAGAAAGAGAGAGAGAGAGAGGACATTCGCGAGCGCAGTGGCCGCGTTTAGAATAATTAAGATATCTCTCGCCGTAATAGTTGCAACCTGTTACTTTTAAAGACTTCCCCTTGTATGAACCCGCTTCTGTCTCTTTTTTGGCTTTTCCTTTTTGGATACACCGATTATAATTCTCTCGCCTCCCTCTCTCTCTCTCTCTTTTTCTTACATCCTGTCGTAATTACGTGTCTCGATTAACAAAATTTATCGTGCCAATTTCGTGTCCCGTCATAATCATTATCATATTTTTTTAATCATAGAAAATCGATGGTCCTTTTTTGAAGGAAATTAGTTGAAAAAAAAAGAATTGCCATCTTGTGTGCGAAATTTTAATGAACGATAAAACCATGAAAACCCTCGTTATTCATTCGACAAATTATTTCCATTCTTTTTATATTTTCATTTTTATTAATTCGATTTTATTAATTATTGTCTCGCTGAAAACATACGACGAACAGTATACAAACGCTTATCTAACACGCCTGTTTTTATTCCCAAATTTCGAATTAAAATTTTGTATAATTAACGAGCGCAGTCGCTTTCGGACTATCTCGAATCTCATAACGGTTACTAAAAACCTGCATAATTTGCCGGGAAACGAGCTGGTCTTGGGTACAAATGTTTGTTTTACGGTTCATTCGTTCAGGCACTTATACTACCACCATCGCCACTATAAAAGGAGTATACCCATCCCGTGTTGATCAAGAAATTTCAAATTAGCAAGATTCGTAGTGAGAGAAATTCTATCAAAATTCATTCTCGTTACTGTACCTCTCTATGCTAATCCTCTCTATATAGAATAGTATCCTCTCTATGCTATATCAAAGTTACTAAAACCTGCATTTGTGCTTATGCAGTACACATATACGTATGCGCTTTAACATGTATATTTATATCACTGTGATTGCGTGGTACGTATTAGCCCAGAGTGCTTGCACGTAGTGCACACTGCTGTATTCATTAATATATATATACGTGAGCAAGAGGTAATTTCAAAATATTCCGGGGCTTGGATGGTATGCTGGGACAATTTTCGTATAATTAAACGTGCATAAAACTTTTATAATACTTTATTTAACCCTTTCAAGGGCAGTGGCACTCCCGGAGTTCCATCGGTTTTTCTGTGCTTTTCGATCAATTTCAATATTTCAATATTTTTTTTTCTCAAAAAGTATGCATTTTTGAAAAACATGACAAGTGAGCTTTTTTGTTCAAAATTTCATGCGAAAGGCAATAAAAAATTTCTTGTTTAGAAATTTTCAATTCTTTTTGCTTGAGGTCCGCCATATTGCCGTCGCCATCTTGAATTTTTAAATTTTGACTTCAGATTTGTAATCAGCGATCCCAAAACCATAAGAACATGATAATAACAGTTTGATAAAATTTCCAGTTTAATTGCGCCCCTGAAAGGGTTAAAAAAATATGTATACATTTCCTATCAAGAGATTTTGTATGATAATACATTTTTTAAGTCCATACATTTATTATTTATGAAATACGAGTTTGATTTATCAGTGAATCACTGGTTAAAGGAATTTCGTAATTTAAATGGTATATTTTGACTTGAAAAAACTTTTCAGATCATGCAAATCTTAATTATCTAGTAAAAATTATCGTACACCATAGAATACCTCATAGATCATTCGATCTGAGAGAAAATCAGAAAAATGTTTAACTGAAAATGTTCCTATTCTCGAAAGTGTCTCTAACAATTGTTCAATTTTTTCGTTCTACATTGTCTGAAATTTACGGAAAATTTGTTCTCCCAGAAACTTGACAATAATTTTGTTAATGGAAAAAAAAAAATTCTATTCAACTGTTTACGAAACTTCGAATTGGCTGAAAATTTTTCTCGTAATATTCAAAAGGTTTGACTTTATCGCTTTTCCAAGTTTTGCGATTTTATTTTCACCGCACATATAGTCATAAATAGAATGAACCGACTCCTGTTTGTTACAAACATACTCTCATTATATTAATACTTGGGTAGGATATTCGCACATGTTGCGGTCACCGTGAAATGCGAGCCAATAACCGCGTTACAGAGAGCTTTATAAATCTTTAACGCATGGAGTACGAGATTATACATTGTGGCTTTCAATGCCACTTTGTTTGCAGAAAGTCGTTCCAAAAGCCTCTATCCCCGTTCACGTGCCCCCATGGCCGAGCTTAAATTCCGTTAATGTTGATGTGTCGACCGTACAGGCATATATACTACATAAACCGTATAGCAGCGAGGCAGCATAAATGCTGGACAGGTTGCGACCGCCAGGCGCCCACCTAAGCCCTGCGCGCTTCTGCCGTTTATGTCCGACCGTAAATGACTAACACTACTGGCGAGAATTCATATCCTATTTTCCTGTACTACCTCGCGCTCGTTTTCCGTCCGAAATTACTATCGTACCGCGTATGTGCACACCAACCGTAAGTACAAAAGTTACGTGCTGTCTGGACCACCCGCTGCTTCGTCGATGCGTGAAAAATATTCGAATGTTATTTACGGCCGATCTCGACCACGTTTTATCACCAGCGGTTATATGACATTACATTGCCTCCGTGCAAGTGGTAATCATCGCGTAACTTTAGATATATTTGTTTTTTCCGGAGCTTGTGAAAATTTTTGGATTCCGAATATTTCGCAAAGGGTTCCGAAAGTTTCGGAAATCCTCGCATTGACGAACTTTTCGCAGAGCGAGTGAAAGTATTCTGTACTGGTCAGACTTCTTTTGTTTTTAATCTTGAATATTCGCGAAATTTCTGTGGGGAATTTTCAAACGTCACAAGTTCGTTTTCATTCGAATCTACAAAATGTGCTGCTTGACTCTATGCATACATTTATTTTTGCTTAAGAAGAAGCTGCTTTGATAATGTCAGTGCCAAGAATGATGTTTCACGTTTTGCAACGTTCTCCCAAAGTGTGCTTTACGCGAAAATTCTAAAGATCTCGGTCCAGGGAATCGTCGAATTCCCCCGGAGCGCGTGGAGTACGACCAGTAATTTGTAAGTTCACTCATGCAGCGTTAATGGCGGAAGTCTTAAACTTCAGGAATTCGGTTGGAACATCGCATTACGTTGAAATTTTCAATGGCGCAAGCGTATCAAGAGAAACTCGATTTATCGCCTCTTGCCAATATATTTATAACTTTTGCATTGTTTGTATGCAACGACGAGTTGCGTATACTCGTCTCACTTTTCGAGCTTGATAAATATCAAGTGGAATAAAACATAGTTTAATTTTTTTGATCGCTTTTTTACCACCTCAATAGTTTTTTTTTTTTTTTTTTTTAACACACTCTATGGTTCTCGCGATGATTTCTTAATTTTTTTTTTCCTGATTTATGATCAAAGTAATGTCGTCGTCAGTCCGAAGAGAGCCCACAAAAATCCACAAAAATAATGTTGTCGTCAGTCCACAAAAATCCTGTTTGCAATGACGATAAATTTTATCCTCACTTCTCGTTGTTATTCTCATTAGACTGCTCACAAATTACACTAAACATGTTAATTCACTCGGTGTGAAAATTATCGTGTTTTAAAAATTTTTTTTAACAAAAGATGAACATTCTTTTGTTGATTTTTTTTTCTCTAATAAAAATAAACGCGAAACGATATGCCACGAGATAAATGCAAATGCTCGAAATGGCAATTTGCCAAAGCAATATTTTACTTCATTTACATATTATGTATATCGGTGTGTGTATTTTAAGTTTAAAAGACAGTTGGTCTCTCTCTTCTTTCGTCGTTCGAACAATCTCAACACGCGTGTGTATACGCGAAATGTTCTCCCAGTGCCGATTGGTTGATCGATTCCAACAGGTGAACCCGCAAAAACCCTGGTGCATCAGCCCCCCTCGCTATATAAACAGCTATCCGCCGAATCGCAGCTATAATAAACTCTCGAAAAGTTTTTGGCACGAAAAATACGTGCATCTGCATCCAGTGCATCTCTTCCCCTTTATCATGTTTTTGCTTCACTCGCATCCTGTCGCTTCTTGTTTTTTCATTAATTCTCAAGATCCGTATTTTACATTCGTCCATACGAATTTTACAAATAAATGTTTATTTCTATTCTTATACTTTGCCCAATGGCTTTTCGTCTGACGATCGTCTCGAACAGGTGACGGATTTTTGCATCAGCATTTTCTTGCTCACCATCACCTAGAAATGTCAACTCGTATTATATTGATTGCATTTTCACCAAAATACTTGAACTAATCAGCTTTTTTTTAAGTGTACGATTTCCAAAAATTTTTTGCAAGCATTTCGTGCTTTTCGAAATTTCGTGCAAGCATCTTAACGATTTCATTGAAACAGATTTTGAGTAAAGTTCGCAGTTTTAAATTATTTTTCAATTAAAAAAAACAATATACATTACGTAAACGAATGGTTTGAGTCTCTGTGAATAAACGAAATTAATTCAACATCTCTGCCCGAGTAGATTTAAATTCAGAAAAAAAAAATAATTAACTTGCTCTACTACTTTTTCACAGCTCATAGAGAAACATTTTTTTATTATATTTATTACATTTACAATGTGACAAAACCTCCAGGATGTCGTCAACTTTTTTTTTTCAACGGAATAATATGTCTCAATTAACTTTTCGGTTTTTTTTTTTCCACGTTAAAACCTCACAAATTTTTCGCTCGGTGAATATTTTTTAATATGCATCGCTAGAGTTATTCGTCACGTCATACGCGGGAAACGAAAAAGTAAAGGCTGAAATGTAAAAAAAAAAAGAGTGAAAAAAGAAAAGAAATGAATAAATATGAAGATAGGGAAATGCTCACTCTGGACCAGCGGTGTAAAATTTCAGATTTATGCTTCCCCCTTTTGTCGGAGCGGCGAGTGGCACACATTGCACATTTGCTTCCCTGAACAAAACGTCGCTCTTGGCCAACTCACGCGTACTTCGGTTACGAAAAATTGCAACGGGGCGCGCAAGCACACGTTTCACCCAAAAACACGAATAATTATTCGTCTGCTTCGAATAATTATTCTGCAAATGCCTCGATGCAGTTCTCGTTTCTTGATTTTTCAGACATTTTCTCTCTCTCTCTCTCTCTCTCTCTCTCTCTCTCTCTCTCTCTCTCTCTCTCTCTCTCTCTCTCTCTCTCTCTCGCTCTCTTTCTCTCTCTCCGTCCCTAATTTTTACGATACTCCTCAAAATTCACGTTTCTCATAACGATCTTTCTCGCACAATTTCTGACGAATTCTCTCATCGCATTATCAAACTATCGAGAGTAAACAGACAATTTTTTTTTTCTTTCTTTTATCATACTAAAACACGAAGCGCTCTTATAACGTGTGTTAAGGAGGTACGACTAGTATGAAGAATCCAACTGACGGACTTGAATTTTTTATATGTTTTTGCCGAATACTTTATGCGCCTATTGCCAAAATTTGAGCTATATTAACCGTTTAGTTTATTCGTAATAAAATTGCAAAGTCGAGCAGTTTGAGTTACTAAAGCACGTCGTCTTATGGAGACGGTTAACCGGAAGTGCTGTGATCACGGTTTTGCTGCTCACGTATCCAACTACACCCGTTGAAAAACTGAAACTTGATAGATTAGATATAATAGATATTGTAAAAAATTGAAAAATTACTCTTCACCGTGTAGTTCTGGCACTACATCATAAAAAAGTTTCAATTTCCGGTTGTGAATGGTCAGAACGATCAAATAGCACCCACAGACTTAGCAACGTCGCGAGTAACAGCTGATGGGTTTCGGTAAACATAACCTAGCTTTGTTTTGATATTAGCAACGAAGATAGAGTCATCTTCGTTGGTCACGTATACCAACTTATAGCATCGCCAATGCGACGTTGCCAAGTGTTTACTTCAAATTCCATCATGTTATTTATGGAGTTTTATTATTTATCACGTATCAATTATATGTATAATTATCATTCTACCGATCGTATTAATTCCACTGAGGTAATTCAAGTCTATTTTAATAGGTTTTCGGCTGATTTAAAAAAATGTTTTTTAGTCCGTTTTTGTGGTAGACACGTCATTATTATTATGATGGAGACTACTATCGAGTCGTTGACAATCTAATTTTTCAGTTTTTATTAGTTCATGCGCAATAAATTAATCATTTACCACAAAATTTTTCACATTATAATCGATAATATGAATAATCAACGCAAATAAACATAAATCAGAACAACTGTGGGTAAAATAAATTTAGACTTTTTTTTGACTCCAAAGAACTAGTCGTACCTCCTTAAAAGAAAACGTTCCTCGTTATCCATGGCTCTCTTAGTTATTTGAGAAATTAATTTCATCCTTTCTCTCTTTTCCTCGCGTCTCAATAAAACCCCAAGCTAACCAGAGGTGCATGAATCCAGAGGCACTTCGTGCGATCGAGGAAATTCTATAGCGAATGAGAAATAAAATTTGTTTGAAAAAAAAAAAGCAGAAAGAGAGAGAATACTGTTTGAGAAATCTGCTTTTCGATGAGGAAAAGCTGTTCTCGATACGATAACTCGAAGCTATATGCGATCGGATCCTCGCGAGAGTCCGCGAAATAAGACCCTCGCTGGGATTGAATTAGGGCGAAATTGTACATTCGTATGCATGAAACTTTGCCACGAATGTACATACACCTTGCTATACGTATGTACATTGCTGTATATATCTATACATATAGTTCAGTGAGGTGGCAAGCTCTCGATCTCATCTACATACAAATTGAGAGACGCACCTTTTTTAAATCTGGAGCTCGAACCTCCCGGAGTGGCCACTGACGTTGGTTGAATTCATTTTTTTTTTTTTCTTTTTCGTCCCCAAAGTCTCTGGAGAAATATAGGCATCCATCGAGAATGAAAATCTCATTGAAATATACGTGATACAAGCTGTGGCTTGAGATAAAAATGGAAAATCAAATTTACATCTCAATCAAAATTAAAAATTAAAGTATAGCAGTGAAAGACCGCGTAATATTTCATTTGCTTGGGAAAAATATTTTTTTTCTTTTGTGATTATCATATTACCCTCAAGTAACTTCTGCGCCAGGAAAGGAAATTGGGAAAAAATCTTATTACGAGGTGAATGATACCTCGTCAAGACAATTTGGTTCATCGTTGCAGTCTGAACTTCGTATCGAAACTGCAACGATATATATTTTGTACCCATAAACGAGGCTGAAAGAAAAATTATTTTAGTTTTTTTTTTTTTTTTTCATTTACATAGTTCGAAAATTTTATATTTTCAATTGCACCGAGATTTATTTTCATGAATTCTAGGTGACTCTCTCGATATATTTTCTTTTTTCCCAATTTATATGTTACACGAAACAAACGAATATATTTGCAAACGATCTTCTCATCATTCAAACAATTTATCAAGCTCGTTGCTACTGGCATGGAACTAATTGTGTGTTTTTTTTTTTTTTTTTCAACTCTCATGTACCTTTTTCATCTCGACAGGATTTTTTATTATTGTCTACGTTTAATTTAATTATTCAGTCTTGTTTTTATTTATTTTTATTCTTTAATTTGGCTGCTAGCATGTATTCTTATTTTGCATTTTTCTGTTTTCTTTTTTTTTTTCTTGGTTTGATCGTTGTGCTACCCACTAGGTCACGACGGATGTCCC
>OY751320.1:28675488-28794277 GCA_963564615.1 Rhorus exstirpatorius
ACACCGAATCAAAAAAAAAAAAAAAAAAAAAAAAAAACAATCCACGCATATTGCAATCTTATCCGCGACGAATCCAACGAATTTCATGAAAAAAAAAAAAAAAATTTTAATTTTAATAATATTTTAATTTATTTCCCAGGTTCGATGCTCGCGACAATCGAGGCAAACTTCGTGGGATGTAGTTGACGTATGTGCGCTCGTGTGTCTCGTGAGAAAGCCGCGCGTCAGTGAGAGAGGCCAAAAAAAAAAAAGCGGAGATTGCATAACGGTGAAAAGCGGGCAGACGAGAGAGATAGACCGGAAGACCCGAGTTTTGGTTCAGCCACGCAGAGCGGTTGAAAGAAAAAGGAGCGGCACGAGAGGGGTTGATCGCGTAGGTGAGAATCCGGATGTTTGCGCGACGATAGCAAAGAAGGACCCGAGGCAATAATCGACGAAGCGACGAGATCCGGCGAGTAAACAAAAATTCTCATCGAAAAAGAGGAAGAAGAAAAATTTTAGCGTTGCGGGGGGCAAAAAAAAAAAAAAAAAGGAAAGAAAGAAAGAAAAAAAAACGTATAAGGTGGAGAAAAAGCGCGAGAGTGAAGACGAGGAGGGATTTTCCAGGTGGCGAAATGAACGTAACGCCGTTCCCAACGATCGGGGATAATTGCAACGGTTCGGACGGCTCGACTGCCACGAATTACGGGATATGGGAAAAAGTTCTGATATGCGGATTCGCGATTGTACTGAGCTCCGTGACCGTTATCGGCAACAGCATGGTCATGATATCATTCAAAATCGACAAACAACTGCAGACAATATCGAATCATTTTCTCTTCAGTCTGGCGGTGGCGGATTTCGCTATTGGCCTCATATCGATGCCATTATTCACGGTTTACACGGTGCTCGGTTATTGGCCGCTCGGTGCGCATATCTGCGACACGTGGCTCGCCCTCGATTATCTCGCGAGTAACGCATCCGTGCTAAATCTCCTTATCATAAGTTTCGATCGTTATTTCTCGGTCACGAGACCCCTGACTTATCGGGCCAAGAGAAGTCCCAACAAGGCTGGCATAATGATCGGTGAGAGGGCATTTTTTTGATACATATTTGTTTTTTTCAAAAAAATTCCCTTTTTTTTTCATTTGACGATCTTGAAAATTAAATTTTACAACATCGGAGCTTTGACAATAATCGTGAAAATTGTATCATGAGAATCCGAAAATGCAGATCTGGTATAGCGGAGAATGTATTTTTAAAGGAAACGGAAACGTTTTTTAAATGTTGCCATTTTGTAGAACCGGTTGAAGGGACTTTCGGTGAATTGTTTCAGATTTTTTAATCCAACCATTTTGGAAATATAATTCTTTCAAATAAAAACATATCTAAATATCGCAGAAAAGAATATGACTTGAGGTAAAAATTGTAGTTTTTCGTCATCTTTTCAATGTAATTCATGTCATAATTTTTATGGTACTTGTAAACTAGATTTTTCATTTAAAAAAATTGTGGAAAATATTTTTTTTTCACTCTTATTTTGCTGCCAAATTTACTCAACTATTGGGCACACGTGTAGATTCGGTAAAAAAAAAAGAAACGACTTTTTTTTTTAAATCGAAATACAAGTTTACTGCTCCACCGAACCAGCTACTCTTTTTTTTTCGCGACCTTCCCCGAAATTTTCAAAACTTTGCCAGTTTGCAGAACTAGTCGAAGAGATTTAGTTAGTTGATTAAATTTAGATGAAGAAATTTTGAATGAATTATTTCAGATTTCAAAATCCAACCATTCTGGAAATACTATAATTCTTTCAAATAAAAATATATCTAAATATATTGGTCGCAGAAAAAAAAATGATTTGAAGTTAAAGTTGTAGTTTTTCATCATTTTTTAAATGAAATTCATGTTACAATTTTATGGTAATTTGTAAACTAGATTTTTCAGTAAAAAAGGTGGAAAATATTTTTTTCCTCCAAGAAACACCAATTTTATTTTGCTGCCAAATTTACTCAATCTTTGGGCACACGTGTAGATTCGGTAAAAAAAATCCTCAAAATAGGACCATCAGGGATTCCGGACCAAAAAAAAAAAACGAATCGTATAAAATTGTATAAAACTGAGAATTGCCCTGCTGAAAATGTTTTATTCCCAGAAAACTATCGATTATTTTGTGTTGGCACTGAAAACAAACAATTCCAGCTTAAAAAAAAATCGGTTCGACGTACAATTCGTATTGTTTCGTATCTATAAAGATGGAAAAATCGTTCCCGATACTTGAAATCATTGGGTGATGCGTACAACTTTTGTCTTTCAACTTTCATTTATATCATTGAACTCTTTTCCGAAAAAATAGCTCTGCAATAAAATTTTTCGACTAGCATCACTTTATCCTTCTTGAACAACGTTCTCTCTCGTAAGTAAACAAGTTTTTGCAGCATCTGCATCGTTTTTTTTAGACCAGAACCGTTGACGGTTCCATTCTGGCGATTTTTCTACTGAATCTGCACACATGCCCGAAGGTCGAGTAAATTTGGCAGCAAAATAAAAGTGATGTTTCTTGAAGAAAAAAAAAAATATTGCTCACTTATTTTTTAGTGAAAAATCTAGTTTACAAGGACCATGAAATTATGGCATGGATTTCATTGAAAAGTTGATGAAAACCTGCAACTTTTAACTCAAATCATTTTTTTTTCTGCGATCTATATTTTTAAAGATATGTTTATTTGAAAAAAAATCTAGTATTTCCAAAACGGTTGGATTTAAAAAATCTGAAATAATTCACTCAAAGTCTCTTCGACCAGTTCTACAAACTGGCAAAGTTTCGAGAAATTTGAGGAGGCTCGCGAAAAAAAAAAGTGGCTGGTTTGGTGGAGAATGCTTCACACATTTTTTCCATTTTTTAATTCACTTTTGCGAATTAAAAAAAAAACAATAATGAACGTTAGAATGAAAGTTGGAGCAAACTTAATTCTTAAATTACATTAAAAGTCTGAATTGTTGATTTTCGTTTTTTTTTTTCAACTTTACACGGGCAACGAATTTTCATCAAAGAAATAGAGTACATAATAAAATAGCCAGTAGGAGGAAATGGACCCAACAGTTTTTCAAATATAATTCCAAAAATTTAATTTTCCGTGCTCCTGAAGAAGAAAAAAAACGTTCGACAATTCATTTTTCACCTCACTGGCACGCAACAAAATATCTCTCGCCCTTGTACACAGAATTAAAATAGTCTCGTAACTTCCGGTTCGCGATATGCCATATAGTCGATCTTTATCATACTCGAAAGATCCCGAAGTAAATTCCACCGACTTATATTCTATGTCTCTTGCACACTTTACGTAACAAATCATAATTACGCGATTCCTTGCATGCGTCCAATCGTCGCAAGATTATTATACAAAGCGGCAATAAGTATATACACACCGCGTGTGTGGTTTCGCTCGAATCGTTGGACTCGTGCGCCTCTGATAATGTTACGACGATTGCGTCGGAATAAATAATCATTTAAAAAATACGTTCGAAAAACTTGAAAAAAAAAATAAAAACAATGGGAAATTCTTTCTCACACTCGCGGTACATGGATTAGTAATATCGTTCTCGTAAGTTTACAATCTCAAACTCGCAAAAAAACAAAAAAAAAAACAAAAAACGTTTCTTTGAATCCCATTAAATTAATACAATCCACAATCCCTGCGCCACATCCAACGGCCAAGTCTCCGAGATTTTCATTGAAAATAAATCCCATTCGATTTTCAAATTTATCCATAATGCAAATATAACATTGAGCAACAATAATGCACGAAGAGAATGAATAGAGCTCGAATATCCGTTGACCCATATACATATACATATCTCCTCTTAATGAATTTTGCCGGAAAAGTTGTGATCGAAGCGAAAATACCAAGAGAAGTTTTGACAGTGATGGCAAAACTATGGCAAAAAGTTAAAAGCCCATTGTCGTGACTCTTCGGTCGCAACTTTGCTATTTAGCATATACAATCGAGTAAACATGTACACTTTTCCGGGATGACTGGTAAATATAGAGTACATTTATATATATATATATATATATATATATAGTACATTTATACATATATATATATATATATATATATGCTCTATGGTTATAGCAGTCGTTCAATCGAGTGTTATAGTCGTCTTTATAACGTCTATACATATGTATTTATGTATACGTATACAAAGACGACTGTAGGCTGACTGAAACGAGGATAAACTACTGTGAGGCGGGAAAAGGCAGACGGTAATGGTACATAACGTCATGCGGATACACGAAAACCAATGTCCTTTACAAATACATACATATATATATATATATATATATATCGTTCTATATTATATAAATATATCGCCGCCGCCGCCGCCGCCGCCGCCGCCGTCGCCGCCGCCGCCGCCGCCGCCGCCGCCGTGTCAAGAATACACCTTGACCTATACCAACCCAAACCCAAACCCAAACCCAAACTTAATCAAACCCAAACCCAAACCCAAACTTAAACAAACCCAAACCCAAACCCCAAACCCAAACCCAAATCAAACATGACAATTTTTATCGTATCTACTGAGGAAAAATTTTATTTTTTATTTTGGATTTCTCTCAGCTATGTCCTGGCATTTGCCCAATGCCCCAGGGAAAACCAAAACTTAAAAACCTGGGAAGGACATTTCTATATACGGTTTACAATATATTTACAATTTATTGAAATGTTCTTAAATAATTCCATTAAATGTTTTTGTATTATCTAATTTGTTTAAATAACTATTTAAAGCACACATAAATTTAAGCACACATAAATTTTCCATTACCGCCGCTACCGTCTCCATTTCAGTTTTTAGAATTGCTTCCTTTCTTTCACTCTTCCTTTTCGTGATCGGTCGATCATTCTATATTTGTTTCAAGTTATAAAAATAGGGGAGAATTACAATCGAACTGTTATAAAAGAATTTTAATAATACTATGTATGGGGTAGTATATATTTTTTTTTTTTTGGTATCCCCAGTAGCCAACCAATTAGGTCATTGGTTGTTGTCAATTTTATATTAAAATCATTCCAAGAAATTTAAGAAAAATATAACTCACATAATAATTTATCATCCTGTATTTCGACGAATTAATTTTCCTCCTAAAATAAGCTCATTCAATGGCATCATCGGTACTTCGATAATTTTTATATGCTCGATATTTTGAATTTTCAGGTAAATGTTTTTATTCTCTGGAATAAATGATTAGATGCAATTTTTTTTTATGTTGTTAATTTTCATTTTTAATTCTATGACTGTAAAAAAATGTATTACCATATTCTTGGACTTCTCCTATAACCTCAATTTTTTGGCCTGGACTGATTTTAATTTTTTCTTTTATGTTTGAAATCACCACCTCGAGCTTGAATATCCCGTCGGTGATTGTCCCGGTATATTCACTCGATTTGATTTTATTAATCATGAAAAAATTTATTATAGTATAGACTGTGCGAGACATAAAGGTATTGATCAATCCGAGGAAGACGTACAATTAAATTACCCAATAGAATATTTAAATTCGTTAAAATTTCCTGGATTACCTGTTCACAAATTAATATTAAAGGTAGGGGCTATTATAATGCTTATTAGAAATTTGAGTATTAGTGATGGTCTCTGCAATGGCACTAGATTGAAAATTTTGGCACTATATAAATTTAACATACAAGCAATAATTATTACTGGACATCAGAAAGGTCAAACTGCCTTCATTCCCAGAGTCACGTTAGACACTGGAGAATATTCGTCCTTGCCGTTTAACCTATTTCGCAAACAATTTCCAATTACATTAGCATTTGCTATGACGATAAATAAATCACAAGGTCAGAGTTTTGAAAGTGTAGGAATATATTTTCGTAAACCATTATTTTCTCATGGCCAATTATATGTAGCTCTTTCACGATGCAAAAATCCAAAAAAATTGTTTATACAAATTGATTCCGAAGAATTCACAGATGTAAAGAATATTGTTTGGAAAGAAATTTTATAAAGAGTTTATATTCAGTCTATTCAAAATTCATGGTACACGATGATAGTGGATTAGTCTTAATGAAGGGAATACCACTTACAAAAAAAGTAACTCACTCTTTATTTATTTATTTTTAATCAATGTTTTTTTTTTTTTTATAACGACAGAAATAAAGGGGGGCGTCACAAATTTGACAAATTAGACTTAATTATAAGTAGGACAAATAACGGATTCACAGATGGTCGTTCCAATCTACGGAAAACTACGCTTTTACCTTTGTTTGCTACAGATTCCTGTCATCATTTCCTACCCGGAAAGATTCCGATTCCTGTCATCCTTTCCTACCCGGAAATACACGACCAGATGAAAGAAAATCAAAAAGAATCGGACGACATACATGCGGCGGCGGCGGCGGCGGCGGCGGCGATATATTTATATAATATAGAACGATAATACTATAAATATAAAATACTATAAAGATAATATAATTTTAAAGAATGGATTATTAAATGGAATTAAGAATACGGTACATTGTAAACCGTAGCTAGACTAATGTCCTTCCCAGAACACAAACACAGGTTACAAACACAGAATGGGGGTTGGCGCGCGAAGCGCGCAGGGGGGCGAAGCCCCCCTAGTATATATATATATATATATATATATATATATATATATATATATATATATATATATATATTCGGCAAAATATATCTATATATCCGTAATACATATGTGTTAACAGATAGCTCATCCAC
Source organism: Rhorus exstirpatorius (assembly GCA_963564615.1). Lineage (NCBI taxonomy): Eukaryota > Metazoa > Arthropoda > Insecta > Hymenoptera > Ichneumonidae > Rhorus > Rhorus exstirpatorius. Next base: position 28,682,230 of record OY751320.1, read on the forward strand.
CCCCGAAGCTATGCTTTCGTGTGTTTATCTTGACTTGAAATATATATAGGAGCGAGAATTCTCTGTTTGACACCTGTTGGAATATATAAAGGGATATAGGTGCATCTATAAACATCAGCCCAAGCTTTCTCTGTGTAAATTTCATGTACAAGTATCTATATGCATAGAGATATTCTCGTTTAAGCTTCTACTCTGATGCACTTTGCTCTCCTTCGGAGCTTCTATGTATATCGAATTATCGACATATATGCACGACAAAACGATGACAATGAGACGCGTGTGCTACTTTGTGAAACCCATATATGTGAGAGAAAGCTTCTATGCCGTCAGTTTGACACACATACACACACGCACACACACACGCTTATATCACCCTCCGTTAGGCACAATCTTCCCCTATTGTATAAATACTCGACTGTTTAGGGTTACATGGGAGTATCGAGGATTCGCGAGGAGCGTGCGTAAACTTTTCTCGCGCTATAGGGGTCTCTTTTTAGCCCAAGGTTAAGGTCACCGGATGTACACGAGTCGCGTTTACAATCGCGGTTTGAAAATCAGAGAAATATACACGCTTCGTTATATTTATACATGTATAGAATCTTATACACGCGATCAGGAACTCTGATGCTATACTTTCATACGTAATAATGATATTTATCGTCCAACAGTAGAAATCTTTTTCAATACCGGATATCATTGTCAGATGCCATATGTGCATTTTTTTCATCAATTTACACAGATTCGTATTTTTTGTTAATTTTTTCTAACGAACCATGAATTTTTGCAATATACTCATTAACATATGTGGAGTCACTCGGAATTTTTTGAAAAATATAGATTTGCATCGACTTTGAAGCGTTTGGAAAACACACGCGTATATATGAAGAATAATTAGATTGACCGGCTGACATAATTTCGGCTGTTCTGTTTATATTCGAAATGAAAAAAATCAAATGGCATTTCAATCTGTGGACCTGTGGCTATAAACGGAACTAGGATCGAGTGAAAATATTGAAAATTCAATTTTTCTGCACCGTTTTGAAAATTTAGTTCCGATTTTCGTCAATTTTGTTTTTGACTTGTCAATCTTGCTATAAAAAAAAAAACTATGACAGGATATCACAATTATCCTAGTTCAAGGGAGAACTATAAGTGAACTGAACATATAACATGAAAATTTCAGCAAAATCGATTCGCTAGTTTTAACCTGTGAACCTGTGGCTATAAACGGAACTAGGCTCAAGTGAAAATATTTAAAAATAAATTTTTTTGCACGCTTTTCAAAATTTAGTTCCGATTCTCGTCATTTTTGTTTTCGACTTTTCAATCTTGCTAAAAAAAAAACTATGACAGGATATCACAATTATTCTAGTTCGAGGGAAAACTACAAGTGTACTGAACATGTACCATGAAAATTTTAGCAAAATCGATTCGCTAGTTTTTGAGAAATCGTGTCAGCCAATTTAAAAAATGGAGTTTTGAGAAAAAAAAATTCATTTTTTTCCAATACACAAAGAAAATTTTTACTCACCATTAATCTGCTATATCCGTTCCAAATGATACGCCTTTGTTCTACGTATTTTAGACATATTATAGGAACAATTTATCGAATAAATTTTTTTTTTTTTTTCAATTTTCTGAACCCGTCACACGGTACTATCCCTTCAAAATGTACGTGATAATGTAGCCACAGTGCTACATTATAGTGCACCTCTCGTTACTCAAAAAAAAAAAAAGCATTATTCGTTCAATTATTGTAATTTATTTGACATTTATTTTTGATTTTGCAAATATCAAAATATTTACCGATTGTCTACTCACAAAAAATCAGCTCCCACGAATAATCTGCTTTTAATATACAGATTAATTGATTTTTTTTTTTTTTCCAGCTTGCGCTTGGGGCATATCGATACTGCTGTGGCCACCTTGGATTTACGCGTGGCCATATATCGAGGGCGAGAGAACCGTACCCGACGATCAGTGTTACATTCAGTTCATCGAGACGAATCATTACATCACATTTGGCACCGCCATTGCCGCATTCTACGTTCCCGTAACGGTAATGTGCTTTCTCTACTGGCGCATATGGCGCGAGACCGAAAAACGCAAAAAGGATCTCACGAATTTACAAGCAACGAACAAACAGGACGCGAGCAAACGCAGCAATTCCAGGTATAATTAGCGAATCGATATAATCCCTCCCCTAAATTATTCGTTAAAATTGTGAAAATTATGAAAAAAAAAAAAAAAGTACACCGGGCGATTACCTGAAGAAATTTTCGCCCTACTGCCGTAGCGATGAGGTCCTGGATGTCGAGTGCACGAAACGTCCTCGCAGCGAATCGAGCACCGCTGGCGACGACGTTAATTCGACGCATCTCACGATGTCTTATCTCGACAAGCATTATCCGGATTACAGAAATGTGAGTATACAACGAAATTCGAATTTTTGAAATTTTTAAATTAATTTCTCCGACTGTGTTTGTAAATTTGAAGAAATGGAAAATCGTATGGAAAATCAAAATCATTTATTTATTTATTATCTTTTATTACAAGAAAATCGTGTAAGCATTACTGACGATAAAAATAAGAAAAAAAAAAAAAAAAAACAATTAGGCAGTTACAATATAATCGCGCACTGTAAGATTTTTCACTGAATTTCAAAATCCTGCAGAATGTATTGAATTATTGATATTGGAATGTTGCAAATAATCATTTTTAACTGTATAATTATTTTTCGGTACTGCGTTGGAAAATAATTTATTTCCAATAAAAAAAAAAATGTATATGAGTAAAATATATGAGTAAAAACATCACTTATGTAAAATTTGCTCAGCTTTCTGAAAAAAAATATGGAAAATGTTATTGAACTTTGGGCAATGGCGAAAAAACGACTTTTCAGATTATAATCTTGATTTTGAGAGTCTTCTACACATTAATTAGGCTATATTTTTTTTTTCGGAAAGTTGAGATTTTTTTACAAAAAAAAAATATAGAATTGGTTTTATTTTCAAATTAAGCCGCCAAAATTAAGTGAAAAAAAAAAACAAAAAAAAAAAAAAACAAAAAAGTGTCAAATGAAAGAATTCGATAGCCAATGGTAGTTAAAAAATCTGAAAAAATTATGGCACGTGTTTTTCAACGCAGACACCAAGCTGTGCAACTTACAAAAAGATCACCGACAGTGAAGCCCAAATTTTGCCGATAATTGATGTTATATATTTTTGACAATTGATGTTATACATATTTTTTTTAAATTTAAAATCTCACGTAAAAATCGAAATAAATATATTTGCTAATCACCCTGGTGTGAATAAATGTACAATTATTTTATAAATTCGTATTATTATTTTTTTATTTTTCTTTTTTTTTTTCATCTTTTCCATTCGGGAGAGAAGCACAGACCGATGTCGTGGGCTTCGTTAAAAATGTGGTGTATAGCGTGGTGGCACAGCGGTCGCGAGGACGAGGATGACGATGACGAGGTCGGCGGTACGGACGTCAGTAGCAGAACCGGCCACGGCTACGACGAGGCCCTGACGCCTCTTTCCGTCGAGACACCGTTCACGAGCGAACAGCAACAGGACGCCAGTAGCAGGAGTCAAACGAGCGGCGAATTGGCCGCAAAGAATATTCCAACGGATTCGGTAATTCACGAAAAATTTACACAAATTTCATGGATCCATTCGTTGCAAAAATACGTTTTTTTTTTTTTTTTTTTCTATACAAGAAAATTCATTGATTCGCATTTTGGGACAGTGCGCCATTGCGAGTTTCGCGCAAAAATTTTGCGAAACGACAAAATTTCAACGACAAACTTTGAGTTTGTTAATTTAAATTTCAAAGACAAACATTGAGTTTGTTAATTTAACCCTTAAACCCAAAAGGTGTGGGTTATTTTTGTTCGAGCTGATTTTAATTGTTCCAACAGGTCGAAAAATATCCGCCGCTTCGTAGTCGCCCCAAAAAATTATTTCAGATTTTGCTTTTTCATAGCGTTGTATAGTGGAAGGTTCAAGAATATTAATCTTTATAGATTTTTTATGATACGTTAATTTGGTCGAAAACGAGCCGGAGAAAAATGAACTTTTGTGTATAAAGGTACGAAAAAAACGTTTTGGGTTCAAGGGTTAAATATATTTATAAATTCTTGAAATTTTGAAATGTAAAAATGGGTAAAAACTGCCAAATAAGGAATAATTTTATCAATTTTTTTTCTATTCAGCAATTGTTTCGTCGTTCAAAAAAAAATCTACCCTTGTTTATAATTACTTCTGTTCAAATCTTTCGAAATCCTTCCTACAGTTCATGCATGAACGAGAAAAACAAAAAAAAAGGTTTTCTCGTCCTCAGAGACATTCCCCGAGACTTCCCTGTGAAATTTTCATAAAAAAATCTAGACTTCGCGATTTGCAAGGGTGGTAACCATTGGAAATGTAATTTTCTTTTAAGTTGAACTGGATTTTGAAATTTATTTCATCGACAACGGTTAAGCCTTTGTACAACATCAAAGCTTTAACCTAACAACTTGACCAAAATTTAAATCATATTAAAAGCTGAGTTTTTTTTTTTTGGAGCGTTTGGAAAAGTTGGTACACGGTGAATCTGAATTCATGAGTGCTCAATGTGAGAAAAAAAATTATTCCAGAATTTTCCTATCCTCAGAAACTACCCCTAAATGAAAAAACTACCCCAATCGCTTGAAAAATCTTAATTTCATTTCCCATCGTTCATTTTTGCCAGAAATTGAGGAAAACTCATTTCAGAACGCGCAGTGGGATTCTGAAGAACTTACGGATCAATCAACCCTTATGAACTACCCCTCAATTGAGAAAAATTCACCCCCCAATGAATAAAATGTTATCATCTCATTTAACGTTATTTAATCCTGATCTGAACCGAAATATGAGTGTTCCAGAACACATGAGCATATTCCGAAGGACTTACGGATAATTCCAACCCTCATGAACAACCCTTCGGTTGGGAAAAATTTACCCGCAACGTATAGAGCGTTATGACTCATTTCCTATTATTTCATCCTAATCCAAATTGGAATATGAGTAACTTAGGCATAATTTCAACCCTTATGAACTTCCCTTTCGATTGAAAAAGTATCACCCTCAATGGAAAAACTTGCCCCTGAAATAATTGGAGAGTTGATGCACATTGGACGGGCACCACCTCTTTTACAACTTCTAGGTGTAGTTTTCGATTCAGATTTTGTTGCTGCAAATTTTTCATGTGTTTTCAAAAATTTATATGAACTGAGCATCAATAAAAGTGTATTTTCAGGCGCATCACCACTGCTGGGCGCGGTTTTTTAAATGTTTTGTTACTGTTGGGGGTAGTTTTTGATTCAGATGTTCTTGATACACATTTTTCATGCATTTTCGAAAATATATATGAACTGAACGTCAATAGAAGTTCATTTTTAGGCGTATCACCATTTCTAGGGGTGGTTTTCGATTTTTCGTTACCGTTAGGGGTAGTTATCCATTCGGATACTCTTGCTACAAATTTTTCATGTGTTTTCAAAAATATTTATGAACTGAACATCAATAAAAGTACATTTTTGGGCGTATCACCATTTCTAGGGGTGGTTTTCGATTTTTAGTTACTGTTAGGGGTAGTTTTTGATTCAGATGTTCTTGATACACATTTTTCATGCATTTTCGAAAATGTATATGAACTGAACGTCAATAGAAGTTCATTTTTAGGCGTATCACCATTTCTAGGGGTGGTTTTCGATTTTTCGTTACCGTTAGGGGTAGTTTTCCATTTGGATACTCTTGCTACAAATTTTTCATGTGTTTTTAAAAATATTTATGAACTGAACATCAATGAAAGTGCATTTTTGGGCGTATCACCATTTCTAGGGGTGGTTTTCGATTTTTAGTTACTGTTAGGGGTAGTTTTTGATTCAGATGTTCTTGATACACATTTTTCATGCATTTTCGAAAATGTATATGAACTGAACGTCAATAGAAGTTCATTTTTAGGCGTATCACCATTTCTAGGGGTGGTTTTCGATTTTTCGTTACCGTTAGGGGTAGTTTTCTATTCGGATACTCTTGCTACAAATTTTTCATGTGTTTTCAAAAATATTTATGAACTGAACATCAATAAAAGTGCATTTTTGGGCGTATCACAATTTCTAGGGGTGGTTTTCGATTTTTAGTTACTGTTAGGGGTAGTTTTTGATTCAGATGTTCTTGATACACATTTTTCATGCATTTTCGAAAATGTATATGAACTGAACGTCAATAGAAGTTCTTTTTTAGGCGTATCACCATTTCTAGGGGTGGTTTTCGATTTTTCGTTACCGTTAGGGGTAGTTTTCCATTCGGATACTCTTGCTACAAATTTTTCGTGTGTTCTTAAAAATATTTATGAACTGAACATCAATGAAAGTGCATTTTTGGGCGTATCACCATTTCTAGGGGTGGTTTTCGATTTTTAGTTACTGTTAGGGGTAGTTTTTGATTCAGATGTTCTTGATACACATTTTTCATGCATTTTCGAAAATGTATATGAACTGAACGTCAATAGAAGTTCATTTTTAGGCGTATCACCATTTCTAGGGGTGGTTTTCGATTTTTCGTTACCGTTATGGGTAGTTTTCCATTCGGATACTCTTGCTACAAATTTTTCATGTGTTTTCAAAAATATTTATGAACTGAACATCAATGAAAGTGCATTTTTGGGCGTATCACCATTTCTAGGGGTGGTTTTCGATTTTTAGTTACTGTTAGGGGTAGTTTTTGATTCAGATGTTCTTGATACACATTTTTCATGCATTTTCGAAAATGTATATGAACTGAACGTCAATAGAAGTTCATTTTTAGGCGTATCACCATTTCTAGGGGTGGTTTTCGATTTTTCGTTACCGTTATGGGTAGTTTTCCATTCGGATACTCTTGCTACAAATTTTTCATGTGTTTTCAAAAATATTTATGAACTGAACATCAATAAAAGTGCATTTTTGGGCGTATCACAATTTCTAGGGGTGGTTTTCGATTTTTAGTTACTGTTAGGGGTAGTTTTTGATTCAGATGTTCTTGATACACATTTTTCATGCATTTTCGAAAATATATATGAACTGAACGTCAATAGAAGTTCATTTTTAGGCGTATCACCATTTCTAGGGGTGGTTTTCGATTTTTCGTTACCGTTAGGGGTAGTTATCAATTCGGATACTCTTGCTACAAATTTTTCATGTGTTTTCAAAAATATTTATGAACTGAACATCAATAAAAGTGCATTTTTGGGCGTATCACCATTTCTAGGGGTGGTTTTCGATTTTTAGTTACTGTTAAGGATATTTTTCGATTCAGATTTTCTTGCTGCAAATTTTCCATGTGTTTTCAAAAATTTATATGAACTGAACATCAATAACAATGCATTTTTAGGCGCATCACCACTGCTGGGCGCGGTTTTTTAAAAATGTTTTGTTACTGTTAGGGGTAGTTTTTGATTCAAATGTTCTTGATACACATTTTCCATGCATTTTCGAAAATATATATATGAACTGACCGTCAATGGAAGTGCATTTTTGGGCGTATCACCATTGCCAGGGATGGTTTTTGGTCCGGACCTTTTTGCTACAAATTTTCAATGTTATTTCGAAAGCGCATACTCGAGATCGCGACTCTAAAAACAATTATGCTCATTTCTCATTTTTTTTTTCGCAATTTTTCTCACGTTAAATTAACTTTGACGCGCAGGTATACACGATAGTAATAAGATTACCGATGAGCGAGGCACCGACCATCAAGATGTATCACGAGGATCTAATGAACGACGATAGGGTACCGATATCGTCGCAAACGAACGCGATGCGTCGACGTTCCGAGATGCCCGACATTAGAATACCCCTGAGCGCAAAGACGATACAGGGAAAAAATTTGGCCGCAATTGGCAAGGTCGGCGCCGCGACGACGTTCAACAAGCCAGCGCCGATGAAGAAGAAGAAAAAACGTACGCAGGAGAAGAAAGCAGCGAAAACATTGTCAGCGATATTGGCGGCATTCGTGATAACCTGGACACCGTACAACATACTCGTATTATTAAAACCACTGACGAAAGCCTGCGTCGTCACGATACCCCAGGAATTATGGTCATTTTTTTATTATCTTTGCTACATAAACAGCACGGTCAATCCGGTATGTTACGCTCTGTGCAACGCGACGTTTCGTCGAACCTACGTGAGAATTCTCAAGTGCAAGTGGCACAGTAGAAATCGAGGCGGTAACCGGGGCTATTGTCCGCAGTGAACGAAAAAAAAAAACCAAATATAGAGCCAAAAAAAAAAAAAAAAAAACTTTGGGGAGAAAGAAAAACCAAAACGAGCGAACGAAACGTTCTCTGAATTTTGTTTTTCGCCTGGGAAAACAGAGAAATTTTCTCATTTTCATCGTCGCGAATCTCCGTACGTGGGAGATTCCAGTATTGTCCTCGGTGTTGTGGACAAAAAAAAATTTTTTTTTTTTTTTTGTCCATCGCCTCTAAGCGTACGAATATAACACGTGTACCCGAGGCCCGAGTGAAAGCGACACGGAGAAAAAGCGATATAAAGAGAGGTCGGACCCAAAACGCGGTCATCTTTTTTCTACAAATCACACTTTTGAAATTTCTCCTCGGTCGAATCCCCCCCCCCCCCTCTTCGCAACGCTATTTTACCGTAATACAAGAGAGGTAACGAAAATTTTTTTGATCCTCGGAATGAAAAGAGGAACGAGTGATATTTTTCCTTTGTTTTACATATTTTTGTTTTTTTTTTCTCTCTCGAAGGATTCCGGGATTAAAATTGAGTAAATTTTTTTTTTAATACCGAAGAATATTATTCTGCTGAAATTTTGAGAGGGCGTTCGAGAGAGATGTGAGATTACTGCCATAAAAAAAAAAAAAAAAAAAAAACGATAAACAATAAAGACACACGAACACAGACACAGAGACACTCACGCGTAGACTCGAAGATTTAGATTGATGGGGACGTGTGTGAGTTTTATGCCAAAGATTATAGGGAGTTATGAGAGAGATTTGATGAGAACGGGACAAATTCTCCGTTCCGAAAAGAAAAATTATCGAGAGAAAAGATCCTACGATATAATTATACGTGTAACATGGGATTCGAAGGGAAAAAGAGGATTTTGGAAGAAAAAAAAATTGTAAGATTGGTGAAAGCGATAAAAAAAAAAAAAAAAGTCCCAGACGAGCCGTGAAACTTTGATGTACATTTTAAGCCCGTAGCGAGTGATATAAAAGAAAAAAAAACTTGTAAATGAATGTTTTCTCTAAATGTAAGTCACACACACACGTCGAGGAATTTTTTGTCAGGAGCGTCGAAGAATTATGAAAAAAAATAATAATAATTTTATCTATGAATATCGAGAGATTATCGGCTTGCGATAAATAATTCGTACGAGAATAATGATAAGGTAAATTGAATGGATTTGAAAAAAAAAATATATATATATATATATATATATATATATATACATACAAAATCGATTGCTTCCGTACTGAATGACATTCTAATAATACGTGCCAAACGAATGCTTAAAAAAAAAAAACGAAAACAAAAAAAAATTAATTCTCACCGAGAGAAGTTGCGGCACAGGAGCAAATTGGTTTAGAGAGCAATATCGGGATATCGATGAAACAAACGAAAAAAAAAAAAAAAAAAAAAAAATTATACGATTGAGGCATCGAGAATTTTTTGTGCCCGGTTTGTATGGAGGAGAATGCTTTAAGGGTTTTTTAAACGCCCAAAATCGAAAACGAGGTAACGTTTAATTGAAGATGAAGAAAATTAATTTAAAAAAAACAATTAAAAGATAATAATAACTCGAGATAGAGTACGAGAAGGTTGTGTGGTAATTTAAGACAAATTGTGGACGGATTTCGGGGAAACGGGATGCAAGTTAAACAAAAAAAATATGAACAAAGCGAGCCATCTCCGCAAATTTTCACGACAAATTTGTTACCGAAGAAAAACAAAAAACCAAATTCGTTTTCCCGTTTTTGACGATACATCATCGCGAGGGCGTTTGCGACCTGACCTGAAAATTCGTTCCTCACACGGGGCTGTTGCGAGAAAAGGAAGAAAGCAGAAAAAAAAACTTTTCATCCGGAAAACAATCCCGGGAAGTTGACTTGGTTTTTTTTTTTTTTTTTTTTTTCAATTTTTTCGGAGCAGGAATCGTCGCAAAATGCCAACGCGAATGGGGGGGAGGGGTTTTTTTTTGGTTTTGTTTTTTAAATATATATACGACGAGCAGCGATATTGATTGTCTCGTGCAGATACAAAAAAAAAAAATGACTATTATAACGTTGAGGAAGAAAAGACGACGATGACGAGGAAGGTGCAAACGTGCCCTGCTCGGCGCGCATGCACCCGCCAACAATTCCACGCACAAAAAAGACGCGCATACGAAGTGATCGAATAATTCGCAGCTCGTGTCAGCCCTAATTCGCATTACAAAAAAAAAATTAAAAAAAAATCATTGCTCGCCCGAGAGACAAATTGATGTTTATGTGAGATTATGAGATCGAGCGGACGAGCGAGCTGGCAAAAAAAAAAAAAAAAAAAAAAAAAGAAAACAACGTATGACGTGCGACTTTTTTTTTTAAAACGTAGCCAATATATTGTAAACACCGATGTACTCAGTCTATGTTTATATACGTGTTTTATATTAATGAAAAAAAAAAAAAACAAAAAAAAACAAACAAACAAACAAAATGAAAACAAGACTTGGACTCTGTGGACGAAGAGTTATAATATAATGGAGAAAAAATAGAGCAAAGAGGAAATGAGAGTAAGAACGAATTTGAGTATTTTTTTTTGTTAATTGCCAATAACGCGAGGTCGAAGGATGCATAGGAGTATCTTGTAGAATTCATGGATTCTGAAAGGGGGAAAAAAAAAATCAGTGTCTATCGATGGGATTTTCGGGTGAATTTTTTGACATCGAGTACCCAAAACAGATGGTCTACTTAAAGCTCTTCTTTTGGAATTCGTCAGGGCATATTTGCCAAAAAAAAAAAACGTGACAAATTAAGCGATGAAAATTCCTTGCAAACCGTTCCGGAGATCAGAATTTAGAGTTCGCGCTATTGAAATATTTTTCCGAGCTCCAAATTTTTTTCGTCATTAATTATGGTATATCTCGATTGTAATTGTATCGAGAAAAAAAAAAACATTGTTTTTTGCCTTTCCTCGAGGAGAGACTTTTCAAAAATTTTCACGTTTTGCGAGGATTTTTTTTCCTTGTGTCACACATTTTTGGCGGATGTCGAATAAGAAAAAAAATTTAATAAGCTGAACAGTGGACAACCACCGATTTATCAAATTTTTCACTGTGTGGAATTTATAGCACGGATTTACAATTCACGACGAGACAGAGAGAAAAAGTGTACTCGATAAAAAAAAACAAAGTTTGCATACTTTTTTTCTTCCTCATTTTGAGAAACGATTGACACGACGATAAACGCGAGTGTTACGCATACGAACAGACACAAACACATATTACACACACACACACACACGCACATACGGTTTTTTACTCTATTGTAATTAATGCGAGTTTACGAAGATGACGATAATAAATGCTTTTTGACGAGTCACCTCGTGAGCAGGCAACGAGAACATTTTTGTTTCATCATTTAAATTTATTTGTGATTGTTTCGAACCGGAGAATGTGTAAAATCGATTTTTTTTTTTCAAATTATATCAAAAGAAATAATTGTCTGGTTTTTTTAAAAGTTAATTCAATAAAATTGTTCGATAAATTTTTTTTGTCATGATAAAAATACAGCAATTGGACAATAAAAATAATAATTTCCGTAATTTAATATAATTTAAAAAAAAACAAAAATAGATTTTGCTCATCTCTGCTCCGTCAGATAAATGTTCAGGTCCGTGCAGAATTGGAAGAAATTATTTCAAATGAGACACAATCCAGTTTACGTCAAGGCACATCTTGGTTTTATTTTTCTTTCTTTTTATTTTTTTACTAACTACCGTAACAACGTTTCTTAAATCTGTCCTAAAGATTTGTCTAACTAAGATAGAGAGAGAAAGAGAGAGAGAGAGAGAGACAGGGTTTCACGAAGACGCGGGTATTCCCCACGCGAAAATGAAGTTTGTGTGTGAAGATATATCATTTACATGCGGTCGAAACTTGCATATCTCATTATTGTATCGAATATTCGAATTGCGGAACTTTCAACAGTACAATCACGTAAATTGAGCACCGGAGAGGGTTAAAAAAATTTTCATCCGCATATTTTCAAAGGAAAACTAATTTTCAATACAAAACGTGTCAATGAAATGTTTACATCGCATAGAAAAAAACAAATGTACATAACGATCGATTTACAAAAAAAAATAATTCATTTTGTGCCAATAATCTAAAAGGTTTAGAGGGATTGGTTTTTTTTTTCAACTTTTGAAAGAGGTATTCTTTGAAGAAAATGAGTTAAATTTGTAATACCGGTCAGATCTTTATGAGACTCATCAAAATATAAACAACTGTAAGGATTTTACTCAAAAAACGAAATTGTGTTCGATTCAATTTTTTTCATTGAGCGCATAAATGATTAATTTTTTTTTTTCTACACGAGCAAACTTTCTTCGGTCCGGAGATTCACCGTCGTTGAGATCACATTTAGTTTTTCCAAGTTGTACGAAAAAATTTTTTCATCCTTTGCCAAATTTTACGGGCTTTACAATAAGTTTCATTGCTACATGACGAATATATCATTGAAATATATTCGTGAAGGTATATAGCAACATATATAAGATATATTTACCATAAATTTCAATCTTTTTGATATGTCTTCGCTTACAATACCTTTTTGTACGATTTCTTTTCTTTTCTTCTTCATTTTCATTCGCTTTCCACCTTCAATCCTTCGTCTGCTCCGCGTGGCTTTTTCTCTTGGGCAATTGAAGCGTCATAGTAGCGCCGGAACTGTTATCCTGCACCTGTTGGACAATTTTTCTAGCCTCCGCCTGATGATGCGCCATCGATGAATTATTACGGCAAACAATGACTTTGGAGATGGGCACGTGCTGTTCGCCGGCGTTGGACCATTCGAAATTGAAAACAGGAACCTCGGAGTGAAGCTCCGAGTCGGGCGTGTCGACCGGCGTCGTCGGCGTTGTTATGTAAGGACTGAGATCCTGATGTACAACATCGGGGACTCGCTGCAGCGTGTCCGACCATACGGGAGGACTCGACGAGTTCCAATGATGCTCTACGCTCGTTTCGTTGCTATCCATTAGACTCAAACTCGAAGCCTGCTGCTTTGCACCGATATTTTCATGCTGCTGATGATGATGATGATGATGATGATGATGATGATTTTTACGTTGCGGCGAATGAACGGGCATTCTTGACTCTACGCAGGACTCACCGGTGCCGGGATAGGCAACGTCGAGATCTATTATGTTGTACTTTTGTACCGGCGAATCACCCGAATACTGACCGATGTTATTGTACTGTATTAAACTAGATTTACCTCGATAATTCGATACAGGGGAGATGCTCTCTTTAATCTGCTGGGCTTGATGCTCATGAAGTTGATGCGGATGATGTTGAGGATGCTGATGATGATGATAATTCTTCGGGCTATAACTCAACGAATGCGTAAGCTGATAAAGAGTTTTCGTATTCTCGTGTTCGGTACTGTTTATCGACATGTCAACCGGCTCAATTTCATCGTGACTACCAATTTTTCCACTGTTATCGGGAACGTAATCACCGGAATCGCTTCTTACGTCGTTGCGATGATGATGATGATGATGCTGTTGGGATAATTGTGGATGATGATGATGCTGATGTTGCTGCTGATGATGATGATGATGACGAGTCTCGTCGTGATTGCTATACGATGGCGATGATTCGTCCGTTTCGTGAGCTAGTAGACCAACTGAACGTACGTTATAATCCTGGTTGGTATAAGGGGGATTCCCCGTGGGTTGATCTTGCTGCTGAGCCTGCTGGGACGAGGGACAGAGGCCGTAAGTGAACTTGGACTGCGCCGAGTATTGGTAGAGCCATGAACTCGAACGCATCACTTCGGCCTCTTTGTCACTGTAATGAGAGAGAAAGAAAGAGAAAGAGAGAGAGAGAGAGAGAAAAGAAAAGAGTGATATGGTGAATGTCCCGAATTACCGAATAGTGTTCGTCCAGTCTATTTCTTATTACAATATATTCAATTCACGTTCAATAAATATAATTTTTTTTGGTATAATCTTCATTTTACATATTGTCACTCAAAATAAATATCGGGTATGAGTTAATAGTATTTGTCGCGTATTTGTCCGTAATTCATGAACCAGTCGCCGAGCGAGGTTAAGCGACGGTCAAGGAAGCGGTAACACGAAAAGGTTTGTTTTTATGATAAAAAAATCATCGATTTAGTTGAAATAAGTTGCAATATATTCTAAACAACTAATTGAAGTAGTGGAGTGCGGAAATGGATGAGCAAAATAAATATTTGGTCGAAAATATATAGGTCATAAATCGGTACACAGTGAGAATCGTGTGCCCCGAAATCTGAGCGAATCCATTCGGCTCGTTGACTCGGTACGCTAGTATAAGGACTTATGTTAGCTTTTTTTTCTCATAAAATATATTTAAAATTCTTATAAAATGAATGGTTTTAATTACAATGTTATTTAGCTAATCGCGATTTTGAGTAATGTTTATAACCTCACTTTAGTAATGGCAAAGTCAAGAAAGAGCACCATAAATAATTATTCAAAAATAAAGTTTTGAAAGCTTTTTTTACTAACTAAAATAAATTTAAAAAATAAAAAAACTTATTAGATTACCGTACAGAAAGAATTTACTTGTGAGTTGCTTCATTTTACATAAGAGCCGGCGTTTCATGATTTTATATATATTTTAAAAAATGACAGCCTTAAATACTTGTCACGTCGAATTATTTTTCATGACAGATATCGCTTATGAATAATGTTGCACCATTTGGGACATTGATGCGGTGGTACGCATCACTAAAGCCTGTGGCACAATGCGAGGAAATAATACATATAGGAATAAAAATCGCTGTTTCTTATTTCATATTTCCTATTTCCTCGCATTGTATCACCGGCTTAATCGGGTATATTACTGAAAGGGTATATGGGGGAAGAATTTAGTTAAAGTGTTAAAAGAGATGGAAATATAGAAGATGTAAATATGGGAGCGAAGGGATGTGGAAAGACGAAAGAGGGGCTAGAAAAATTAAAAAATGAAATTCTAAGGAAGGAAGGAAGGGGAAAAGATAAGAAATTCATCGTACAACACCCAATATACAAACACATCGTGGAGGAGGAGATGCCTTGGAAATATTGGTCTGAGGAGGGGGTGAATGGAAGGTATAAAGAAATGTGGGCACATAGGAAGGGCGGAAATGAAAGGAGAGAAGGATTGGAGGTGCAGGATATGTGAAAAAGGAAGAGAGTTGGTAACAGAGAGAAAGCATCAAGAAAAGAATGCTGAGGAATGGATGGAAGGAATTGATGAAGGGGCAATAAAGGGAGAAATGATAAATATGTTGTGCGGGGAAATACAAAAAGGAATGTATGATTACAATATAGGGAAATAGAGGAGGTCTGTAAAAAAATGAGTAAGGGGGAAAAAAGATAGCTGGAGTAGAGGGATGAATATAAAAGAAGAGAAAATGGTGTGAGAATACAATGTGTGCGAAAAGGATATTGTTAGAAAGTAAACAAAGGAATATGTATCGTATGAACATTATATTATTTTTAAAGAAATTTTCATATACTAAAAGGGTATAGATCACCGCTCGGGACTTGCATAGATCAGTAAAAGGGACGTTCATCCAGTGAGTAGGACACTATCGGGGCCATTTGAATGAGTATACGCATACTTGAAATATATTGATTAAATAATCAAAAGAATAATAAAATAAGGTCAGCTTTCGTTAGCTGATATTCCGCGCTTTCCAATAATATCAATACTTTCGACCCTTAGACAAATTTAAGTAAAGATTTCCCTCTGCTAATATGGCGAGCGGGGCTTAGGTATAGTCACAATTCGGGACATTCACTTTGGCAGGTCTATAGAGATTGATAAATCATTCGATTCAATGACAAATTTTCGTTGATAATTATTTTTTCGATTCGATCATAAATTTTCGAATTCTTTAGTTTTTGGCTTTCGAATCATTTTGATATGATTAATTTTTGTTTCAATGATTCGATTCAGTTTTGAATGATTATTTTTCGGTGATTGGCGCTTTTTTTTTTTAATTCGATGATCGATTCTTGATCATTAACTTCTCTATGACGATTGAATTTTTCGTAATTTTTTGTATAAACGAATTTTTCATTGGCTTGAAAATGATGTTTCTACTCGGCTTTTTTTCTTACCTCAATACTTGATTGGTGCAAACGATTATCGGATGTTGGCATTCCTCTGAAGTTTCCTTCACTTGAAGAACGCAGTGTATCCAGAACCATCTGCCGGAACGATTCTGCAGCCTCAGGAGAGCCGTACTCGTACGCTCCTGATCGGATTGTATGACCGTTTGATGCTTGCAGTAAGCTGTTCTTATGCACTCCCAGTGCAAAAGATTGTACCAGGATGCACCGACGAGCTCGGATCTCGTGTATTCCAAGTGACTCTCGGCTCTGAGATTCGAAAAAGGAAGAAAAAAAAAACCCCCGTGCATATGCATTATACTTAATACTTTAATTTTCAAACGATACAAAATTTGAAAAATGAAAATTCAAAAATTTGAAAAAAAAAAAAACGGTTGTAGATTTCGATAGGGAATTTCCGAGAGTGGTGTGAGCTTTTGGATTAAAAAAAAAGCCGTATTTTGTGATTGAGAATTTTTTACGTTTTATCGATGTGAAGATACTTCATGTCCATCGAGTGTATCGTCGTGAAAATATTCGTAGCTCCTTGAACGACGCTTTCCCGCGTTTCCGGCAGTACCACGGGAGTGCAGGAGGCTAGAAAAACGGATTCATTGCGATTGCAGAGTGGCACGAACGGCAAGTAATGTCCCTCGACGAGTACGACCTGGGAAACAAAAAATTATTTCGAATTTTGGGGGGGATTTGAGAATATATATCCGTTCGTCGTACTGACTTATCGATCGAATCGACAAATTCACGAGAATTCTCATTCTTGATTGGTCACATTAACTCCGCCATCTTGAATTTTTTAAATTTCTACTTTGATTTCGAAATTTAAAATCTCATTTTAAATTGAAAACATAATATTCGGTTGGGAACAGTGGCTGCGCCATTTTGAAATTTTGTCCAATAAAATTCTTCTGAATCATACGCGTGTATTTAAATTTAGCGCTAACGTAAACTCCCGAGTTTCATGAAAATTGGTAAACCTTTTCAATTGTAGGATTTATGTTAACATGTTAAAGTACCTTTTGATCACCGAAGCGCAATTGTCTTCGTGAATTCCTCGATACGTTTATACGACACAGAAACAATCGTCTCTCGTTCGGCACCGAGCTGCTTCGCGCCAATTGATTTTGCACTACCATGTGATCCTGTTTGTCGATAACGTCGTAAACGCTATCGCCGTGTATCAGTAAATCCTCCTGGGAAAAAAGCTCCCATCTTTATCAGGTCTCTCGAAAAAAAAAATCATATCTATCATTTGACCCTTAGGTTCGTAAAAAAAATTTTTTAAATATTTTACCATGGAGTGGCCGAGGTATTCGGCAGCGTTCTCCGAAATGTACAAGAGTTTGCCCTGTTGGGTCATCATCATGATAAAACCGGACATGGCCTGTAAACACGTTATGTACATTTTAAAAGCAATTTTTCTCTCGTTTTGTTTTTTTCAAAACTCGTATCTATCAATTGGGGAAACAGATTGAGAATAAGCAATGCCCGATCTTGAATTTACAAATAAAAATTTTCAAATTATACCAAATTTTTCGCTTCTAACAGGCTTACAATCTGTTTCCAATAAAACGAGGACAATAATGATGTTTTTGGTTAACCTACTCTGCTTACTTCAGAGAGTGTCATCCGGAACGATGTGACTAGTTGTCACACACGTATTGAGTCAGCCAATCACATAGCTCAGATCACAATACTCGAAGTAAGCAAAAATTGAGGTTAAAACCCGAATAGGACATGAGCAAGTATAATTACTTTTGAGAATCCTATATTAGGCGTTGGTATATTTGTTGAATCCGATGGATTGCTCTTGAGCGCTGAAACACACGAAAAATAATCATAATCCCCGCGAGCTTGCAATCGCCCGTCTCAACAAGTTCGAAATTCCTTGAAGAATTTACATTCTCAGAAAAATAGAAAAACAAACATCGGGTAGCTGATGTGTTTTGTTTTGTTTTTTCCCCTTCGAATTTTTCGAGACTCGCCAACGTTGGGTGGTTGAACCGAGGAGCGATCGAGAGATAGGTCGAGAACAGTAAGAGAGAGAGAGAGAGAGAGAGAGAGAGAGAGAGAGAGAGAGAGAGAGAGAGAGAGAGAGAGAGAGATAGATAGAAAACAAAAAAAGGAAAAGAAGTGAGGGATCATTCTACATATTTTTTTGTTTTGTCTTTTCGTGCCCCTCGCGTACACTCTTTGCATCGAACGTATAAGCCGGTAAGGTTCCTCGCGGGGTTCTCGGGATTTTCTCGAAGAATGCCTCTCTCCGTGTTGTTTCCCTCCTCCCCCCTCGAGAAAAAGATATATATCTCTCTCTCTCTCTCTCTCTTGGTCCTATAAAGACGATATACATACATACGGCTTTAAATACAAGAGGGTTATGTACCCGCGCATACACGGGGGCGTACGAGAAAATAAAAAAAGGGAGAAAGAAGTATATAGATGGGAAAAAGAAAGATCGTAGCGAGGACGAGAGGATATATGCCGAGAAAAGGGTACAAGCGCAAGGGGCAGTGGAGGGGGCAAAGGGGACTAGAAGCGCCCCCCTCCGAGAAAACATTGTACCTTTCTTTTATAGATACACACATACGGTTAGTATATCGGTCGGCCACCACAGTGCTGCCCTCCCCCGCCGTACCAAAGCGCGATCGCGACGACGTAGGAGAGTACAGGGGCCGAAGGGGGGAGGGCGAATATATCGCGTAGGGGGAGTATGGGTTACAGGAGCGTGAGAGTGTTGTTGCAGAGGCCGAGAGGTCAGCGGATCACCCGGAACTCGCGCTTAGACTCTCCGCTCCGCGAGGCAGAGGTTTGCAAACGTTCTTGTGCATTTTGCCTCTCCCGGCTATCCTCTGTGGTTGGCTGGGCTGCTGGTCTGACGCTGCAACGGACCCAAAGAGAGAGAGAAAGAGAATTACTCTCCGCGTGGAGAGATATATCCTTTTCTCTTTTGCGCTCCTTCGCCTTCCTTCCCATACACAACGTTTTCTCGCTATACAGCATTATACACGTTTGCTCTCGTCGATATATGTATATATATATATATATGTATATATGCATATATAGCTATAGATAGTGTGTATATATTGTGTAGTGTACGTTCAATTACAATGCCAACTTATGCCGGATCCCGATCGAAGAAACGCGCGGAAGCAAAGGTACGACGATTGGTATGTATATGCATTTTTATTTTTCTGATTTTTTTTTATATTCAAATGATTTTCGTGATGAAAATAGCGATAAAGCGTGGAAAGGTTTACGAAAAACGATTTTGTACAAAGATAAGTACTGTTTATATTTTTGTGCTTACTGTAGCTTGTATATTACGAGGTACAATGATGCAGCAAAGGTAAGACGATTGGTAGAAATAGTTTTTTTCATATTTTATTCAAATCATTATCGTGATAAGGCTATCAATAAAAGAGTGCAATGTTTATGAAAAATGATCTCATGAAAGTAAGTACTGTGGTGCCTTTTTACTAACTGTTGCTATATATATTATATGTACATTATTGTTTGCGTGTACTAGACGTTGAACTTGTTGAACTCGACAGAGAGCCCCACGGTTGCCGGGAGGTCCCCGCATTTCGAATCTCTCATTCTACCTCGGTCATCTTTTTCTCTCTCTCTCTCTCTCTCTCACTCTTCCTCTCTGTTTTATAATATCTCTGTCTCTCGCTCTTTATATTCTCCGGCAAGACCAGCAGTGGAATGCCTGTAATTTCAAAGTACAAGCCGAGAGAGAACGGACAGGACTGCAGCAGCTCATACCGCGAGTCACTATATACATTTTCTCTCTCTCTCTCTCTCGAATTCTGTTTGAGGACAGAGCGACGATGGAGATGACGACGATGATTCTCTACTCTGCTTGCGAGAAACCGAAGCTCGATGCAAATAGATATATATATATATATATATATTTACAAGCCAGTGTGGCAAGTTTTCATTAGTGGCCCCTGATAGCTGGATAAAATTTTGTTAAGAATATAGTGTAGCAGCCCAGCTGTCCTTTAATCTTATACAAATCATGTAATTTTTACGATGTAATACTTTGAAGATTATGTAAAACGCTTGTAAGTAATCTCGTGGTGCAAAATTGTGAATAGAAAGAGCGAAAAGAGCATGAAACATTCGTGAAGAGGCTACAAAAGGTGCAAGAAAAACAAGCAAGTGTAGCAAGTTTTCATTAATGGCCCCTGATAGCTTCATAAAATTTGTTAGTAATAGTGTATAACAGACCTGCTGTCGTTTAAACTTATAAAATCACGTAATTTTTACGATATAATACTTTTAAGATTATGTAAAACTCTTGTGAGTAATCTCGTGGTACAAAATTGTGAATAGAAAGAGCGAAAAGAGCATGAAACACTCGTAAAGAGGCTGGCAAAGGTGCAAGAAACACTTTGGACACTTGAGGGTTAAAAAATGCTCGGGAAAGGCACTGGAAACGTATACAAGCATGTAGCACAGTGAACGTGTCTAATGAGACTGGTGAACCAATTATAAAGCTTGCGAATATGACACTTCTCGGTCGTATTGTATACACATGCATTCAAGGCATTCCAAACAACCTTTTTTTTTATCCATATACTTTTTTTCATGTTCCAATCCTAAGAGACATGCTGTTTTTTTTTTTTCGATAAACGGTTATTTGATCATTATTTCTTTGATACATTTCAAATAACTAACGTGTTAGCCCAAATTTAAAAAATCTGAAAAAATGACGACTTCGTTAATCGCTGTTGCAATCCTATGATTTTCAAAAATATGAATACATCCCACATTGAATAATCTGAAAATTTTTTAAAACCATTGATCTTTTCTCGATATTTATCAGCCACAACCCAGAGAGTGATCCAGCGTTTGCTTCTATTTTTTTTTTTTTGTTTTTTCCCGGAACAGAACAAATCATTAAAAAATAGAAACAAAGATCGTTTATTATCGTTACATCTGGCATGAGATTGTTTAAATTAGGGCAAAGTGTTTGTTGCAACTGAAATGTTCTAAACAATCGTGACTAAATAGTAGATAGGGAAAAGATTCTATTAAAAAATTTGAATGCACTTTAGGTCTATAAATAACCATAAAAAAGCACGTACCACTTTGGGAATATAAAATGTAGCTCAAGTTGTGTTGGAATGGTCCATATGTATGCACCTACTATATATATATACTGGTATTCTGATCTGTGGCATAATTGCGTACTCTTGTGATTTGCTGGGGGTACTTTTGCAGCCAGAGAAAGAGAGAGAGAGAGAGAGAGAGAGAGAAATAAAGTGACAGAGCTCTAGCGGCACCACAGGAGTCGAGGGGTACACCCGCCCACTCGTGCTTGATGTGCTGCGCTCAAGTGAAAAGTGGAGGACGCTTCGCGGTCTCTCGCGGCAAATTCTTTCTCTCTTTCTCCGTCTGATGTTCTTTAGCGGGCGCGCGCGGGAGTCAGCGTGGCGTTGATTGTGGAAAAACGAAGAAAGAAGGGAAAAGAAAAAGCACGATAGAACGACAAAAAGAGCGGGAAAGGTGGCGACAGTTGTTCGCGCGGCAAGTGTTCGTAGCGAAAGGGGTGCAAAGTGCTCACGGTAGATGGCCCATCGGCCTTTTCTTCTTTCCTCCGGTCATTATTGCAGTATTTACGTTGTAATGTGAAAATCTCCACGACAAGACGTTCAACAAAGAGGTATTTTATTTTTTAAATTTTTAATTAAGCCCTTCTCTTATTTAAATGTACACGCGTTATAGATATAAATCTCTAAAGCCCTTACCTTGCTGAAAATAATTGGCTTTACGAAGAAAAACGCAGACCAATGCCATAAGTTGTAATTGCGATAGTCTCTGTCTCGTCGACGGTGGCAGGGGCAGTAGATCACGTAAATTCGCTATTTCGGCGTTTATCAGGTCCCTTCGTAATTTGCTCGCACCTTTCGTTGATTTGCTCGCATCTATCCTTGAAGCACAGGCAAACATTATCACTCGGATTTTAAATCACATAATCATAGATTCTTCAACATAATATTAATGATAATAATAATAACTGCAGAATGTTTATCGCGCACTCTTTAAAAAAATTCGACGAATGCAATCAAGAGAATCTGATGAATTTCGATCTTCACGCTCTTTTTGTTTTTTAGAACACGGATTTTTCCTCGATGTCACATTGAGCACCATACAACAACGTGGGAAATTGAGAAATAGTCGTAATACGTCGGTTTTTTTTTTCTTTGGACCACGATGCTTTTCACCCACGAGCGAGCACAACTTACCGATTGAACATATTTCGATGACACCGGTTGGAACATTAGCGATCGATGGCCGAACACAAACGGGCTGTGGTTGTACATCCGGGTTGGCAGGTTCTCGCGAAACTGCAGCTGCAATCTAACATCCGGGTCATAACGCGCTACTAACACTGAACACGTGGATACTCTGTTGGCCGTTTGCAAGAGAGGCCCTCTCCCCCCCCCCCTCCCTCTCCTTGGGGTCTTATCCTTACCTCTTCTCTCCCACTATGCTGTACCGGCGTTCGACCGGCGTTCTCCTCTTTCTCTATCTCGAACTTTCTCATCTCTTCTTCTTTGCGCGCTTCTTCTTCTTATTATTCCTCTTCTTCTCTCGAGAACCAAGAGCGTCCTCCTCGGCTCTTCTTCTCCTATAATTTCTTCTCCCCCTATCGTTTTATTCTCTCCCTACGAATTCTATACGTATAGCACTCCCCCGCCTTTGGATCCGTCGCTCTCTTGCCTTCTTACGTGTGTATATACCGATTCAGCTCTTTCGTGCTCCTGTGTTTCTTGCTATTACGAGTACCGTAAGTACCGATATATAACGTCTATTTCTCTCTCTTTGAGCTCTCTGCTGCGGTTTGCCCTTTCACTCTTGCTCTCTCTCTTCTTTATGCTATTTACATTTCTACTCTATCCATCCATCTGTCCTTATATAAATTTATCTCTCTCTATTCTCTTGCTGTTTCTAGTATCACCGAATCACCCACGTGAATTTACTACAACTACTACTGCTACTACTACTAGTACCATTGCTTGCTTATATTCCCGCGTTTCTTCAACCTTACCCTTTCACTCGTTGCATTCTATTTTTTTTTTTTACTCCTCACAGAGTGTCCCAGTCTTTCCCTATACCCCGCACAGGTCTCTCACCACCTATTTTGTTCCCTCTCGGTCTCTTGATTTCAACACCCTTTCTCACTCGCTTGCTCATAAGCTTCGTCGCTCGGGGTCCATATGGGATACCTCCACACTTGGACAAACCGAACTCTCACTCGCTTGTCGCGAGCCGTGCAGCTCGCATCGACGCGTTTAACGGATCTTTATAGTAATATCGCACTAATGCATTGAACACTGTATCAGCTCCTAGATACTCAATTGAGTGCTTAAGCGTGTGCCGAGGGCTTTGTTTTGTATCGAGACATTAATGGCAGTAGCAATAGGAATTTTTCTTATCAATGGTAATCACGATAGGTTTTTTTTTTCTATCAGTAGCAATCACGATGGGATTTTTTTAAATCAATGATAATTCCTATGGGATTAATTTAAATCGATAATGAGAAAGAATTCGTTTTTTATAATACTGTTATGCAAAATTTAGGTTAAGAGTGAAGCTATCATCTAGACGGACACTGAGTACTGTGGCTGTTCAAACTTTTTATTTTTAGTTCGTCGATTTGGTTGACTTTTTCTACATTTATTTTAATGGGCTATTTCATCAGCAATAATATTATTTTTATAACTTGTTGACCAATCGACTGAGACTTTGTTCGTATTCTTTTGTCATAAAACTGTAAAAATTGGACTTCCGCATTCGTATAAGCTGAAAAATTCGAGAAACAACCGCGCGGCTTTCAACATATATATAGAAAAAACGAACGGGTACCGGTTTTGCGTCGTAGATAAAATACCAGTTACATATTTTTCTTTAAAAAAAAAAGAAACTTTGCATGTCCTAGTTGTCTGTTTTACAGCGTAAATTATATGCATTTCGAGATAGTACCAGTTTTCACGGTCAGCTTTTGACGGTCTGCTCGGATACGAGACTTTTCTACTTGCGCGCTCTCAACTGGTGTATCGGTCGAGTATCTCGTTCACGGGAATTCTGCAAACAGCCGAGTACAAGATTCAATCGTCATGTGGCGCTAGCTCTCGGTCCCGAAAACTCGACTATCATTATTATTATTCCGACGCTACAAAAGTCGCCATGTTTTTTTTCACCGCCGTTTCTCATCAATTCCGCAAGGCGGCGCGCGTGAATTTTTCCTTTTCCTTCCATGATGGCGGTGAGTGTACGTCCGTTGTTCCCAAGATTATTAACCAAATCCGTCGATATCTCACGAATCCCGTGTTTCGGAAAAAATTTTACGTTTCATCAGTGAATACGAACTCATTCGCGTAATTTTCGTAACAATCTTTAACGGCATTTACGCTACGTATCGTGCTAATTTCTCTCGCGAAATGACAGGTGTAACGCGCTCGGCTTGACACGCTCGGTTTCCCAAAAAAATCTCAGCGTGGACGCAATCTTTCGACCCTATATAACCTTTTTTTTTTTATCCGAACAAAAAAAAAACGTGGCTGCGATACGATTTTTGTTATTCTTATCGATAAATTATTTTGCAGGATGCAAAGCCGGCCCCCGTGAAAAAAACCGGAAAGAAGTTGGAGAAAAAGATCCGCAAAGAGCCGAAGGATGCCTCGAAAAATGTTATGCGCGAGGTGCGGATTCGTAAATTGTGCCTGAACATTTGCGTCGGAGAATCCGGCGATAGGCTGACCAGAGCCGCCAAAGTTTTGGAACAATTGACCGGACAACAGCCAGTTTTCTCCAAAGCTCGTTACACCGTTCGATCCTTCGGCATAAGACGTAACGAAAAAATTGCTGTACATTGCACGGTTCGCGGAGCCAAGGCCGAAGAGATCCTCGAGCGCGGTCTCAAGGTAAGAGAGTAATGAAGACGAGGAGAAAATTCAGTTTTTTTTTTTTTTTTTTTTTTAATTTGCTTCGAAGACCGTTTTTCCATCAACTGTTCGTACTATGTTTTATTATTACAAATTTTAACTACTATAATCGTAACTAACAATTTTAAAAACTGCGATAGCAAAAATTGGAATTGAAAATGTTTTTGAAGAAAATTGAAAAAAATTTCAGTACGGATTGCCGAATCATGATAATATAGGACATTAATCAGCTAATTTTGGAAATTATCCAAGAATTGTACAATTTATGAAGATATCCAAAATTTATACTCCCGATTTTGTTAATGCTACAAACATGTTCGGCAATCTTTGATTCCAATTCATGATCGTTAATCTTTGATGTTCTTGAAGAAAATTGTAAAATTTTCGAGTATGGATTGCCGAATCATGCTAATAGGACATTAATCCGCTAATTTTTTAGATTAATCAAGAATTGAACAATTTATAAAGATATCCAAAGTTTATACTCTCAATTTTGTGCATGCTACAAACGTGGTCGGCAATCGTTCATTTTTCACATGGTTAACTTTATTTATCCAAATCGCTCCATCATGATTATATTAGCTTCGGTTCGTTAATGAACCGATTCATGCGAAAAATTTTCACGTTTATAATCCTTTAAATTGAATAAATGAGCTTGAATTATTTCAATATTGTCATTCAAACTTTGATGAGATTCTATATTCTCGATCGGCATCTTTAAAATTTTCATAACGATTCTTAAATTCTTAATTTCGTTATTATTACAAATTTTAACTACTATAATCGTAACTAACAATTTTAAAAACTGCGATAGCAGCAAAAATTGGAATTGAAAATGTTCTTGAAGAAAGTTGCAAAATTTTTGAGTACGGATTGCCGAATCATGATAATATAGGACATTAATCCGCTAATTTTGGAGATTAATCAAGAATTGTACAATTTAGAAAATTATCCGAAGTTTATACTCTCAATTTTGTGCATGCTACAAACGTGGTCGGCAATCGTTCATTTTTCACATGATTAACTTAATTTTTCCAAATCGCCCCGTCATGCTTATATTAGCTTCGGTTCGTTAATGAACCGATTCGTGCGAAAAATTTTCACGTTTATAATCCTTTAAATTAAATAAATGAGCTTGAATTATTTCAATATTGTCATTCAAACTTTGATGAGATTCTACATTCTCGATCGGCGTCTTTAAAATTCCCATAACGATTCTTAATTTCTTGCTTCGCAACTCTGAAAATGATGCAACGAATAATATCGAAAGATCTACCGATTTGATGTCACGGAGAAGCTTCAAGATGCAAAAATCCTATTCTGCATAAATTTTTCAATTTTGCATCTTCAACATAATTTTTCCATGACCCCATTCGTCCTTCTAAATCCGCGAAAGATCCGAAAGAACCCTTTTCGTGTCGCAGGTTCGCGAGTACGAGTTGCGAAAGGAGAATTTCTCCGGTACCGGAAACTTTGGTTTCGGTATCCAGGAGCACATTGACCTGGGAATCAAGTACGATCCGAGCATCGGTATCTACGGTCTCGACTTCTACGTTGTTCTCGGACGACCGGGTGAGCTTGAAAATAATTTTCACGCGTTTATAATTATTCTTACGACCGTTTCGATAATGGCACATTAACTGGTATCATGGAGATTGTCGAAAATCGATAATTTTCCAGAGTTCCAATCCGGAGCTCATGTGCCAAATAAAGAGCTTCTTATTTGCAACTCTCGCCCACTTCTTTTTACTGGGTGTGTTACTCAATGGAAGCGACAATTTTTTTTCTCCAAAAAACATTTTTTTTTTGAAAAATACAAAAAAAAACGACCGCTCCCGTTCGATCATTGTTTTATTTATTTTTTTCCCTTATTTTCCATCGTTTTTAGGCTTCAACGTTGCTCACAGAAGGAGAAAAACCGGTAAGGTTGGTTTCCAGCACAGGCTTACCAAGGAAGACGCCATGAAGTGGTTCCAACAGAAATACGACGGTATTATCCTCGCCGGCAAGAAGTAATTTACTCATTCTGTATTTTACTATTGACGTTAAAAAATAAAAAAAATAAAAAAAAAAAACTACAAAAAAATTTATCCAATCGACAAAAATTTTCGAAGCTATTCGTACTTTATTTCACAAGATTTACAATATCGTTGCTACATTGTCGTTTCGACATTGTAGCAGCAGCCGTATAACGGGTACACATCGAGAATGAGTAGTGATAAATATTTGAACCTGCGCGGTCACACCGGGGTCGAATTCGTCCCGAGCGAAATTTCACATCGAAATTTATACCAATTTGTAACGAAAAAAAAATAATAACTTTTATACTTAAAAAATCGTGGATTCACATTCTAGAAGGATTCAAAAGAGTATTCATAAATTTTTTAACCCTTTCGGTCACACAGTGGGACCGATACAGTCCCGCCTTACAAATAATTACCTCAGAGCTCTAATATTAAACAAATTTGGCTAAAAATGTATACTTGGGGGTTCTTTGGGGTCGCTGATTACGAATTTTAAGCTAGAATTTCATAATTCCTAAATCCAAAATGGCGGAAGAAATTTCAAAACTGATTAGCCGGGATGGAACTTGTTTTTATTTTTGGCCCAAAACCCAAAATAACAAGTTACGGCTTATCAAAGTTTGTTCATCCGCCATCTTGGATTTAAGAATTATGAAATTTTGGCTTCAAATTCGCGATCGGCGACCCCAAAAATCCCTGAGTAAAAAATTGTAGGCCAAAATATTGAGTAGAAAAATGTATGACTGAAAGGTTTAAAGCGATTTAACACGTTGAGAACTGTACGTGAACGTTTTTTCGATCCGGTGTGACCGTGCAGGATTAATGAAACAAAAACAAAAAACAAAAATACGCTCCATGAGCTTCGAGTAAAAGTAAATTAGCGGTGTGCGAATCAAAATTAAACGCATTCTCGATGCGATACAAATTGAAGTTTCGATCACATCGAAGCTTTCCTCAAAAATTATTTTTACAAATTCAAAAAAGAAATAATTTAAACGAGTTTGAGCCTGGGTTCAAACAAACGTGCATCTTTTTGCAGAAAAAAAAAAGCATAATGATTCACAAGAAAGAGGCAATTTTGCTCAATTTTTTTCATAAAAGTTGAATTACTCAAAAGATCGATGATTATTTGAAAATTTCTGCAAATAATTTTTCAAGATTTCTCCTTTGGCTCGAATTGTACCGCCAAAATCAATTTAAACGTGCAAGATCTTGTCGGAAAGTTAAATTCCAAGTGTGTTTTGTTTCATATTTTGAGATAAGTGAAATCGACAAAAAAGTTAGCCGCATACATTCCAAGGATTCAAGAAAATTATCTTCCCGCAATGGTAATAAAATAAGTTGACCAAATTTGAGGATAACTTTTTTGTTCTTTTAGTCTATCAAAGTGAAATTACCATTTTTTTTCATAATTTTGAAAGTATCTCATGCGAATAGTCAATTTCCGCTTCTTCAGGAAGCTTTTGCCTCTGTGGAATGGAAAACAAATTTATGACACGGAATTTTTTTTTATCAAATCTAGCATCTGAATACGACTGCGTGCACGCGGGCAATTCAATCGTAAGAGATGCGATATATCGCGCAATGAACTTTTTTTTATGCAGAAAACAAAAAAAAAAAATTTCCTACTTTCTCTGAATCGGAAAGTCGCGAGTGCATCTCGCGTTTTTCGCTCTTCAGCGTTTCCCAGATGCATTTTTCCTTTCGTCGAATTTTACGAACTTTTTTTTTTGCCTCGTTTATAATTCTGGCAAAGGCGGCTAAAGAAGAGCGTCGAACGAGTTGTATGAGGGCTTTTCAGACTCTTGGACGTTCCGCAAAAGAAGAAAAAAAAAAAAAAAAGGCCACAACTATATTATGCGAAGCACAAAACTCGCGATGAACAATCGTAAATTTTTTGTTTTTAAAGGCAAGATATTTCCCTCAGTCTCCTTAGTATTTTTTTTTCTCTCTTTTTGTTTTTTTTTACCCTATCCGGACGATACGCGTATCATCCACAGGCTTTGATAAAGTTTATACATATTTGCGAATCACATACAGTATATATATAACAATGTACAATATATAAATAATATATTAATAAATCTGTGTGTGGGGAGGGGAGTCTCGAAGAGGCTTAACGATCATTCGATCTTTTTTTTTTTTTCTTCAACGCGATTACGTTACGTAACAAAAACGTATCTTCGCAATAAATTTTCTTTTCGTACTATATAATAGGAACCGAAGCAGCGACGCGGATAAACAAGACGTTTCATCGATCGGACGGGACACACACGCGGGGCGGTAGTAAAGAAAAAAAAAGATTCTCAGCGAATTCAATTTTTCACATACCACCCGGATAAATCTCCCGAAAGATCAATGAAAACGCATTTGAATCCCAAAACCTTGATGAATAATCGCGTTTTTCTTAAAAGTTTAAGTTTTTCTTTTTCATCGTATCTAATAATATTGATAAAAGTGCCAGCTAGCCGGTTGAGGCGTCCGGGACAAAGTTTTACAACCGCTGTGTCGCGGTGCTGAGTTTTTATCCTTTAGAAAAAAAAACAACAACAAAAATTAAGAAAGAAGAAACAAATTTGTGTAGATTAGGGCGATTAAAAACAAAAAATAGGCTTTATTTTGTGGATCGCATTGTTCGATATTCAATTTTTTCGTCTATTCAGTAGAAAATGGATCATGCGCAAGCCGAGGCCGCAAACTTTTTTTCTTTCTTTCAAATTGCTTGCGCGACGATGTTAAAAATGGAAAAAAGGCCTTTTCGATGAATATACAAAATTTAGGTAGCGCGAAACCCTTCGGTGTCCAGAGATATCGTTCGTGACGAAGGTTTGATTTTTTTTTTTAAATCCATCTATCGGACCTGAAACTTTGCACTTGCGATTTTTTTTTACTCGATGGTACATTTTTCTTTTTCTTTTTTTTTCAAAATTTTATCTTTTCACTTTTTCCTTTTTACCGAACAATGGAATTTGCAAATGGAAAGGAATGGCTGGTATTGTATTTACCACTTCAAGATCTTAGTGGCAAATTTCTTTCGAAAGAAAAGTTTTTTTTTTTCTCAAATGCACAATTTTGAGATTCGAGAAAAATTCTCTCTTCATTTTTCCGCAAGGAATGTAACGCGTCAAAGGGTTTCGGTGTGTGCGTATAAATTTTGGAAATTCACGAAAAATCCTATTTTCGATATTTTTCTTTCTCAAAATGTCGACCATTGATATACACGGCGCCGAATTGGGAAAAATTGAGGCATTTCGATGAAAAGCCAACGAAAGAATAAACGTTTTTTTTTTTTTTTTAATCACCCTGACGTAGGAATAGTGATGTGGTAAAAAAGAAAGTATAGAAAGTATATTTATAGAAAATATAGCTGCATCAGAGACGATATGTAAATAACCGTTTTGGTCATTTTGTGTATAAAAAAATAATAATACATTGAAAATAAGCAGAAATGGGCGTAATTGAATCTTCCAATAACTCGTATCAGTAAGTATCGTAATTTTTATCAGCTAATTGGAGTTTTTTTGCCTTCTTCTAATTACGAATTCATGCTACACGGTAATTTTCCCTAACGAATGTTAGCGACGAATTTATTTGGAAAAAAAAAAGATTTATATAACTGGAAGAAAGTATAAAAATGCAAATTGTGTTTTTTTTTTTTCAAAAGTAATTGCTAAATCATTTGTTGGCCCATATCTGAGAAAAAGAAATAGTCGCGTTTGATTTTTCTTCCACAGTTGTTGAGTTTTTTTTGTTTCTTCCCCGCAATTTTGCCTCGCGAAAATGAAAACGAAAAAAATCCTGTCGACCAGTTTCTTTAAAACTCAGCACCCCTCTCACTCGACGGTGAGACAGAGAGGCACGATTAAAATTTCAATGATAGAGAAATTAAGTTTTTTTTTCTTCTTCTTTGTTTTTTTGTTTTTTTTTTTTCCAGGCCTCGATGAACTTTCACAATTATTTCCTCGTTGTACCGTAGATCTTGTCGATGTTGAACTTCTCGTTGTCGGTAAAGCCGAGGATACTTTCTATAGCGTTCAAATGACCATGATGATTCTCCTTGTCCGTGAGAAAATAATAAATCGCCGATTTGAGAAATTGCAGCGTTATCTCGGGATCCAGTGCACCCTGTCGATTGCGCGATTCCACGATTCTTCGATACATTGCCTGAAAAAAAAATTCCGAGAAAAACAAAATGTTGATTGAAAAAAATTCATAATTTGATGATTTTTCTTTTTTTTTAAGAGTCCATGGTGTTACACACGTGGCAACATCAATGTTTTTTTTTTTTTTTTTTTGAACAAAAAGAAAAACAGAATGGTGCTTTTCTCGAAAATCTTGTCTATATATACATATATATTTATATACAATCATTCGTTGAACTGGGATGAGAAAAAAAAAACGAAATTCAAAAAATATTGCTTATCGGATTGGACAATGAATACACAAAGTATATACATGATAAGAAGGCGGGGTGTGTGTGTGTGCTTTTGCATTTTTGATAAAAGCTCATGTAATCATGAGACTTACAGATCAAATGAACAAAGAGGCTGTTTCTTCCAAGTGCTCCGGGGACACTGGCCCGTCTAATAAGAGCATAATTACAACATGATGTAATATCGTGTACGATGAAAGTATGATTGCTATATTAGGATGATCTTTATTCAAGCTTTTTTCAAATTTTAATGGTCTCACGGTTTTAAAATTTTAATCTAAATAAATAAAAAAAATTCTTGAATTTTTTCAGATTTTTATTTCGATGATTGACCCTGGCCAGCGAGGTCAAAGTTTCCCATAAGGATAAGCTAAGGTTTTCAGGGATTACTGTATAAAATTCGAAGGTATCAATATTTTTCAGTTGGAAAATCGAAAAATTTTGGAACTTCATCAGCATTGATGCAGCTATATGAAAAAAAATTGATAACACAATTTTTTGAGTTTTATTCAAGTTATTTCACGTCGAATGAATTTTTTTTTCTCAAAAAAACAGTTTTCAATGATTTTTTATTTATAATAATTGATAAAAAAAAATATTTCTCAGCTTGATAGTTCAAAATTCTTCGAAACTAGTCCGCAATGATGACAGTTCATCAAAAAAAATCAAAAACACTATTTTTACATATTTTATATGAGTTGTTCCACGTCTATTCGGTATTTTTCCTCGAAAATCACAGTTTTTGCGGGCTTTTTCCTGATAGTATTGGTAAAAAAAATATTTCTGCACTTAATAATTTGAAAGTCTGGAGAATTAATCTTCAATTAGTCTTACCGCATGGAAAAAAATTTAAGTTATGGTATCCAAACTTCCATAAACGGTATTTCAGATCAGATATGATTTTGTTTTTTAAATTCCTCGCTGATTATTTCATTTAAAAAAAATTAAAAATTAACACGCACATGAGTCCAATTTTTTTTCTCTGTAAGATACGAGCGTTACATAAGTTTTTCCATTGTAATTCGATAATTCACGGAAATTCATTGCATAAAAAACCAACTTATGCCTGAAAAACCGTGATTTTTTAACCCATTAAAAATTTGTAAAAAAAAATGTTTTTATTGTTTTTTCATGAACTGGCATCATTGCAGACTATTTTCAAAAAATTTTGAACCATTAAGCTGAAAGATATTTTTTTTATCAATTATTATAAATAAAAAATCGTCGAAAATCGTTTTTTTTTTCTGAGAAAAAAAAATCTCTTCGACGTGAAACGGCCCAGAAAACTCAAAAAAATAGTGTTATCAATTTTTTTCCATGTAGCTGCATCAATGTCGATGAAGTTTCGAAAATTTTAGCTTTTTCGGCTGAAAAATATTCGTGCTTGCGAATTTTATTGAGTAAATCCTAAAAACCCCATGTTATTGTTATGGGAAACTTTGATCTCGCTGGGCCAGGGTCAATCATAAAAATAAAAATCTGAAAAAATTCAGGAATTTTTTTTAAAATTATTTGCAACCGATTTGAGGGGGATGAGACCATTAAAATTTGAAAAAAAGCCTAAATAAGGACCATCCTGATACATATATATATTGTGCATTGAGAGATGATAGAAATATCGAGAGCGACACATGCGAGAGATTATCGTTGTGAACGAGATAAGCCGTTGAAATGATAAATAAAAGAATAAGATGGAAAATATTTGGCCGATCAACGAGACAAACATGCTGGGGCTCGTCGCGAGGATTGAAAGTAGAAAGAAAACAAAAAAAAAAACGTAAAAAGCTAACGAGGAACGATCGTGAGAAATCAGAATTTTTTTTTTTCCCATTGTTCGTGCAGCAAGACCAGGGTTCTAATGATGCGAGAGGGAATCTTTTCGTTTGGCAACTGATACGCAAGAAGAAAAAAGAAACGAAAATGTCATTCGGAGAGAAAAATACTTTCGTAGATAAACAGCGCTAGCGTACTTTGGGTCAAATGAGTTGATGAATTTTTTTTTAAATTATTTTTACCGTTCTTTCTGTATTAAGCAACGGTGTAATTATCATTGAAATTAATAAATAACAAATTCACCGATTTTTTTTTAAGCTCCATGGTGAATTTGCCAAATTTATTCATCAAAATTTTTATTTTTTTTTCATAATTGGACATTCCATCGTTAAATTCACAAAAAATTATTCTAAATTACAGAGCTACGAAAAAAAAAAACTGTCCGCAGAGAGTGACGAATAAATGAATAAATTATGGTAAAACTCCAACGACAATTTTCCTCAATTTTCTCATTGCTGTCGGTTGATCCGCAAACAATATTTTGGAACTAATTTTTTTTTTTTTCCAACAATTCACCGCTCGCACTCGACTATTTCGTTTAGAGATGTGAACGACCCGAGATCGAGAAGACGCAAAAATAAAAAAAAAAAAGAAAAAAAAAAAAGGACAACCAAATACAACGTCGACACGGATACAAGAGCACGATTAAAGAAATTCGCGATGGCATCTTGAGGAGGAAATACAGACCTTACGTGTGGCAAGGACCCAGAGAGAAACAGCCTCCTGAGCGCTTAATAAACATTGGCTACGATCGGCTGAAATTTGAAGTTCGGACAAGTAGCTTGTACCCTGTAATGTAAGCGACGACGGAGAAAAAAAAAAAGAAAAAAAAAAGAAAAAAAAAAAAAAAAGAAAAGTGTTACATCGTTAGTATTTGGATTATGGATGGATAAAAATGTGATGGAGGAAGAGATATGGGTGAACGAATAATCCCGGGGCTACGATGAGTAAAATGAGTAGAATGCTTGCGTTAAATGAGTAAAATGAGTAAAATGCGAGAGAGAGAGAGAGAGAGAGAGAGAGAGTTAATGATATTAAAGCTGGCGAGAGACGAAACACAGCGAGGGAAAAATTATGCCTTGTGGATGCGAGAGGAAGAGAAAGAGTTACGTGAAGTGAGACAAGCGAATCGACAATGGAAACGACCGGAAGTAATCTGTCGAGTGAAATTTTTTTTTTTCTTTAATCCTCGCCGCTGCGTGTACAAGTGTGCGAGTTTCGATGGCCAATCGTAAAATAAGGGAAAAATAACGCTTCAAAGAAATCGATAAAAAAAATTTTTATCCGTAGTATGTATGGTTTACCTATTCAAAGAAAACCTATCGAGAAGAATGGAGAAAAAAAAAAAGAGAAATCAAACCAATTTGCAACGAAGTTTCAAGTGACATCGTGGATATTTTTGAGCTCACCTTGACGTTATCCAATTCTGCCTGTGTCACGTTCAGCTGTTGGAGTACCTCGGCCATCGTGATTTTCGGAGGCGTTTGATTGGCCTGCTCGTAAATCTTGAAGGATCGGATACCGAGAAAAGAGAATAAAGAACAATGACTCGTGAAACGAAGCTTCGTTCCTTCAAGATTAACCCCTTTTACCAGCTGAGTTTTTTTTTGGAGCGTTTGGCAAAGTTGGGGAGAAAAAAAATTATTCCAGAATTTTCCTACCCTCAGAAACTACCCCCAAATGAAAAAACCACCCCAGTCGCTTGAAAACATCTTAATTTCATTTCCCATCGTTCATTTCTGCCGGGAATTCAGGAAAAGTCATTCCAAAACACGTAGTGGGATTTTGAAGAACTTACGGATCAATCAACCCTTATGAAATACCCCTCAATTGAGAGAAATTCACCCCCCAATGGATAAAATTTTATCATCTCATTTTCCGTTGTTTTATCCGGATCTGAATCGAAATATGAGTATTCCAGAACACATGAGCATATTCTGAAGGACTTACGGATAACTCCAACCCTTATGAACAATTTCGATGTTTTGTTACTATTGGGGGTGGTTTTCGATTCAGATATTCTTGCTACACATTTTTCATGTGTTTTCAAAAATTTATATGAATTGAACATCAATAAAAGTGCATTTTCAGGCGCATCACCACTGCTAGGGGCGGTTTTTGACGTTTTTTTTACTGTTAGGGGTAGTTTTTGGTTCGGATGTTCTTTATACACATTTTCCATGCGTTTTCAAAAATACACATGAACTGAACATCAATGGAAGTACATTTTTGGGCGTATCATCATTTCTAGGGGTGGTTTTCGATTTTTCGTTACCGTTAGGGGTAGTTTTCCATTCGGATATTCTTGCTACAAATTTTTCATGTGTTTTTAAAAATATTTATGAACTGAACATCAAGGAAAGCGCATTTTTGGGCGTAATCGCCATTTCTAGGGATGGTTTTCGATTTTTCGTTACCTTTAGGGGTAGTTTTCCATTCGGATATTCTTGCTACAAATTTTTCATGTGTTTTTAAAAATATTTATGAACTGAACATCAATGAAAGTGTATTTTTGGGCGTATCACCATTTCTAGGGGTGGTTTTCGATTTTTCGTTACCATTAGGGGTAGTTTTCCATTCGGATATTCTTGCTAGAAATTTTTCATATGTTTTCAAAAATTTATATGAATTGAACATCAATAAAAGTGCATTTTCAGGCGCATCACCACTGCTAGGGGCGGTTTTTGACGTTTTTTTACTGTTAGGGGTAGTTTTTGGTTCGGATGTTCTTGATACACATTTTCCATGCGTTTTCGAAAATACACATGAACTGAACATCAATGGAAGTACATTTTTGGGCGTATCATCATTTCTAGGGGTGGTTTTCGATTTTTCGTTACCGTTAGGGGTAGTTTTCCATTCGGATATTCTTGCTACAAATTTTTCATGTGTTTTTAAAAATATTTATGAACTGAACATCAAGGAAAGTGCATTTTTGGGCGTATCACCATTTCTAGGGGTGGTTTTCGATTTTTCGTTACCATTAGGGGTAGTTTTCCATTCGGATATTCTTGCTAGAAACTTTTCATATGTTTTCAAAAAATTATATGAATTGAACATCAATAAAAGTGCATTTTCAGGCGCATCACCACTGCTAGGGGCGGTTTTTGACGTTTTTTTACTGTTAGGGGTAGTTTTTGGTTCGGATGTTCTTGATACACATTTTTCATGCATTTTCCAAAATATATATGAACTGAACGTCAATGGAAGTGCATTTTTGGGCGTATCACCATTTCTAGGGGTGGTTATCGATTTTTAGTTACTGTTAGGGGTAGTTTTCCATTCGGATATTCTTGCTACAAATTTTTCATGTGTTTTCAAAAATTTATATGAATTGAACATGAATGAAAGTGCATCATTGGGCGTATCACCACTGCCAGGGGTGGTTATCGATATTTTATTACCGTTAGGGGTGGTTTTTGGTCCGGACCTTTTTGCTAGAAATTTTCAATGTTATTTCAAAGCGCGTACTTGAGATCGCGACTCTAAAAAAAATTTTGCCCGAAAGTTATTCTCATTTCTCATTTTTTTGCAATTTTCGCACTTTTTGACGGGGTGGGAAAATGAAGGGGTTCAACCCTTACGTTCGACGAATTTTTCATGATCAGATGCATCCTTTGTCTTCAAAATGCGACCTTAACGATGTCGATATGTTCATTTTTCCGGAAGTTACGATTTTTCAAAGTAGGCCGGACGTATGTGTCCCACCAGCCGTCAAAGGGTTAAAAAAAAGGTGTCAAGCGCGTCTGAGTAGAAGAGAATGGGCACTTTTCTTTATATCGTTTTTAAAACTTATTATGATAAAGTGCAACCCCCCCAGCCCCGTTATAACATGGGCATCTCGGAGCAATACTTGAATTAATTCTATTAATTTCTCGGAGTAATTGTAATTAATTATTCAGAGTAATTGTAAGTAAGTAAAAAAAAAAAATAAAAGTATCATTATTTCGAGTATAATTACGATCAGCCCAAAAAAATTGCAATTGCTACGACTAGCTTTAATAAAAAATTCCCAAAAAAACGATGCTTAATTAATTGCGTAATTTTTGCTGCCCATTTTTAATTAGATGACTTCATCGTTACACGACCAAATCACAATAGCATGAGTTATATCTTTTTTTTTTTCTCCTATCAATGAGGCACAAATTTCGTAGGAGTATGAATGATTTTTTTTTTCAATCATTGGGGCGCATAATGCCAGAGTAAGTAAAAATAATGAGGACGTGTTCGTTTATTTTTCGTTAAAAATGACAGATGCACCTGTTAGCGGCAATTTAATTTCACGGATTTTCATATATATATAGATATAGCGTAACATGTGTGACGTCATAATGTTATATTTTTCAATTTTTTATATTAACGGCAATTTTGATGCAAATAAAAAAAAAATAAAAAATACGTACTAAATATTTTTTCCCAAACTACCAAATTTCGAAATAAAAAAAATTTCATTTACACTCCCAATTGCAATACGATATTATGCAATACGTGGGACAATTTTATGGATTCACTGACGACTATTATTTACTTTTTTGGCATAAAATCTCATCTCACGCTCCTTCCCCCAATAGGCATTGGACGGGAGATTTTTGTTTTTGTTTTTTTTCTGTTTTTCTGTTTTTCTTACCTTATCAGCTTGCTCGATCCGAGCTGCCTCCTGACCCTTGGCATACATCTTCAGATACATTTGCTTGTTTCGCTCCTCTTGCTCTCCGAATATCGACTTTTGCTCGGCCAACTCGCTTCTCGTACTCTCGAGCTCGGTCTCGAGATTCCGCGCTTTTGCCTCGGCTGCATCCATGGACGGACGTATCTCGCAATAGCGAGTATTCAATTCCGACAATTGTTTAAGCAAACTTTCAATTTTTTCGCTGTGCTTGTCCTTCAATTCGTGAATCTCATCGACGTGCCTTCTCTGCATCTCGATTATTCGTCTCTCATAAAGATCGACGATTCTTCGACGATCGTCAATTTTTTCCTCGTCAATCTCCTCGATCCTCGCGATCGTGGAATTTTTCGTCGTTATCGCAATTTCCGTTAATTTTTCATTGCACGGAGAGGAAATTTCCACGACACCGTCGATCGACGATCTCTCGTTTGTCGGCAAACCAATGGAATCCTTCGAATGCACCGACTCATCGTCAAAATTACCCGAATCGGCCAATGATCCTGGCATATCACCGGTCACCCGTATTTCCGGTGTCGTTGGACTCTGAACATTCGATGATTCGAAACCGCTCTCATCGGGCAGCAAATCTTTGATCGGTGAATCGGGCGAAAATGGATTTGCCTCGCGTACGGTAAGTGCCTCGCTGCTGTCGGTACGATCGTCGGGACTGTTCAACGAGGCCTTGTAAAGCCTCAGCTCGACCACTTCTTTCGTCAGTCTGCATATCTCACGATTCTTATCATCGATCTCCTTTCTCGCCTCGCCCAGCAGATTCTATGAAATTTCATTTTTTTTCGTTTGGAATTCGAGCGGCAGGAAAAAAAAAATACAAAAACAAAAAATTGCGAGAAAATGACATCGTCGGAGGATGATTCGTTGGATAAAATTGTGTATTTTTGGGTTTGAAAATCGTGAGAAATGAGAAAGAAGGAAAAATGATTGATAAATTTATTTGGTCGTGGAAGAATTTTAAGATGGCTCGGAAAAATTGGATTTGGGTTTTAAGATGATTCGGAAAAATTGAGTTTGGATGGTGAAAAAAAAACTGGAAATATGTTTTACATTGAAAAAAAAAAAAAAAAAAAAAAAAAACAAAAATCTGAGCCAAAGTGTTGAAAAGAAAAATGATTGGAAAATTGTTTGAGTATAATTAATATAATTATGAAAGGTTGACAAATTTTTTTTTTTAAATCGGTTTACATTGAGATGAAAAAAATGATTGTGCGCATCATGGGTAGAAAAATCGGGCTTAAATGTAACAGGAAACAAATAAATTAATAATTATTTTTTAAAAAATTACTGATACGGTGAATTTTCGTTAAAATGAATTTCGTTTTTACCTGAAATTTTCTAACTTGTCTGGCTGCTCTCTGAGTCGGCGTCAAATATTGTTCGCTTTCGCCGTTGTGATTCGAGCAATGCACGACGTATTTTCGCGATCTGCCCGACCACGTTGTACCGTTGAGGGCAAAGTGTGCGTGATCACAGGCGCTAGCTGTGCTGCACGCGCTACCGTAACTCTTGACGCTCTCGACATCACTGTCGTCCACCTGCTGCATCGAGCCCGCGTAACCCGTGCCTGAGGCCGCATTTCCCGGACGCGGCCTCGCCGGAGTCAGTGATAGACTCTTAAAAAAAAAAAAAAAAAAAAAAAAAAAAATTACGTCAAATCCGATAACGCAGAGATGTACACAAATCGTGTGTGAGACGGAACGCGAATAAAGAGAACTTTTGTACGAGCAATATATAGATGGGGCATTCCATGCCAACCTGGACTAGCTACGATTCTTAACCTCTTTGATTTTTTTTTTCAAATTTGTTCTCCTTGTTCGGTAGATTCGAAGAAACATTTGTGATTTTTTTTTTTTTTTTTTTTTTATTCTCAAGTTGTTTTGACTCGGCGAATTTTCGAAAATCCTATTCGCAAATGTAAGATTTTAAAAAATTCGGGAAGTCAAAGCCACTTGAGAATAAAATCGAAAAAAAATCGAAATTGTTCCCTCGAGTCAGCTGAACGGGGGGTAAAAAAAATTTGAAAAAATCAGACATTTTGTTTCAGAGATTTTTTTAAATTCGATAAAAAATTGAAGAAATCTGAGATTCACGCGATTCAGGAATTTTTGAGAATTTTTTTAGATAAATCCGTTGAAAAAAAATATATATATCATCCTCAATATATTTTATCAAAAAACTACGTTTAATTCCGAATCAATTTCATATGTTTGATTTTTTCAATCCGACCTGAACATTTTCCGGTCACTTCAAATGTAGGATTTTCAAAAATTTCCTGAATCGAAACGACTTGAGAATAAAATAAAAAAAAAAAATCACAAGTGTTTCGTTGAGTCTACTGAACAAGGAAAAAAAAGTTTGAAAAAAATCAAAGAAGGGGTCGCAGGCCTGTTCAGGTTGGCATGCAATGCCCCCTCGTATGTATAGCAAGCATGGACGGTTAGAGAAGACCGACAAAGTCAGATAATCCAACGTAACTGTCGTACGTCACGTATCCTGAGGGAATAAGAACACGTTTTTTTTTTTCATTTTAATAATAATTGCTCACACCAATTTTCCAATTACGTACTTCCATATTCGATATTACGTGAAAGTAATTTGAAAATTGATACAATTTCTTGATTACGAAAAAAGTAATTAGCATAAATGGCATTACAGCAATTATAATTAATTTTCAGATATATAAATTTTTACAAAAAATGGAATTAAACATTCACGAATTGACCACAAAAAGTGTTTCTCTTTCAACATAATTAATTAGCAATGCACAAACAAGAGAATCGAATCAATGATAAAATAACTATTCATCGAGCCTAAATTTTTGTAGCACTTTTGCAATAGAACGGAATTTTTTTTTTTTCCCTACAAAATCGATGATAGTTTTTTCTATTTCGTATTAAAAATTTAATGCCTTCAACTGAATCATAAATTACCCATTTTTCAAACTTAACAAAGAGATATTGAAAAAAAAAATGGAATCCCATAGTCACACGGATTAACAATTTTTTTTTCTTCAAAATTAATTTGCGATCAATAATTTGTGTTTTTCCAATTAAATTTGAACTGATCCAAGCGTGAAGAATTTTCATCGACGTAAAAAAATACATAAATGTCAATCATGAAATTGAGTCAATCGTGAATTAAACGATTTTTCATACATATCGTGAGAAAAAATTACTTGGAAATAAGAAATTTTGAATTGCATGACAAAGTAAGGATTTTTCAAGCTTTACTGTATAATTGAAACTTTCAATCTTTCAATCAACCTATGGGATCAAATCGACCAAATAATTTTATAGACCTAACGAGATTTTATAAGAAACCATAGAAGTTGTTGAAACATGAATCGAATATTTCTCAAACGCAATGAAAATATGTACTTGAACAAACAAACATAAAAATCAAATTACATAATCGCAAATTAACCATCCAATTGTAAAATTGAGCACAATCAATCGTAACTTTGTAACGGAATGTGGAAAATTGCAATGAAAAAAAAAAAATCGTAAATCAATCATTTTTTTTTTCAAAACACAGTTAACCATCCACAAAAAAAAAAATCGATTCGACACTAGCAGGAAAAAAGAAAGAAAAAAAAAAACGACCAAAATTTCCAGGAGTAATGCCGATAGTATTGTAAAATTTCTGAACGTATTGGCTTCGACACGAGACTATGGACCTTTCATGAGGTTCGAGGACCACCGGAAATTCGTATTACGATGATAAAATGCCAATTACAATGCGATCCGGAGGGGAAAACGTCGTAACTCACCGATGGACAACTTCGCGAATTTCTTTCGCCTTGAGGAACGAAGCAACGGCGTGGACTCGACATTCGAACGAACGCGTCTCGTCGAGACGAGTTCCATGAAGACGAGATAAGCTCTTCACGATTTTTCAAGACCCGAGAAGTGTATTTTTTTTTTTTAACTTTTTTTCCAACGATGGAAAAAAAATCGTTAAAAAATTGAGAAAAATCGTTTTTTTTTTATGTTTTCTTTTAGGAATTTTGCACGTAGGAGGGTTCGAGGGTAGGACGGAGATTTTTTTTTTTGTTTTTTTTTTGCAACCGTAGGCTACGAAAATTGCGTAAACACTGCGAGAGGGTTGAGAGTACAAGCTGGACGGAGGATAGCGAAGAAGTGGTGTATACCCCTCAGCAAATGGAGAGAAATATACGCACTACGAGAGAGAAAGAGAGAGAGAGAGAGAGGAAGAGAGGAAGAGCTTGGGGAGGAGTAAAGTTATAGAACGATGAAAATCCGAGGGTAGAAACGAATCTGCGCCGACGCGAAGCCACCAGTTTTGCGAAAGGTCAGGGAGCTCACGGTTTTCTCTCCCTTTACCTCCAACACAAAATCCCTCTTTCCTCGCTTCCTCCCTCTTATACAACCCTCGAATAATAAATTCCCTCTCTCTCTCTCTCTGTCTTCGTCCCTGCTAAGGCTGAACCGGCAAAAAATTCCACGATCAAAATTGGAGCAAGCACACAGTTACACGTTGATGAGACGAAAAAAACAAAATTCTGCTCCGAACTGGCATCCAAAAAAATCGCCTGCAAGTCTGAATTTTTCTTTCGACTGTCCGGAAGAAAAAAAAAACTCCATAACGCTAAATTATTTCTCTCACAGGCTTCTGTTTATCCAGGAAAATCCTGGATAAACGGAAAAATTAAAAAAAAAAAAAAAAGGACATTGACATATAGCGATGGGAAACAAAAAGTTTATATCGGAAAATATAAAACTTTAGTTTGCTTCACGAAATATGTGTGAGAGGCTGCTCGCATCGAGGCAAAGCAATTACTTAGCCAGGGAGAACAGTGAATTTCTCGTCCTGAATTTATTCTCTCTGTTCGTCATGGGGAAAGCCTTCTACGATTTTAGGTCAAAATTTCAATTTTTTTTCGAATGATACAACATCGTTGATTCAATTTATTTTTTTATAAAATATTTGCCACTCATCGCATTGTTGCGAACGTTTTTTTAAGCTCAAAGTAAGATTTTTCGAGGAATGATTTGTGAGTATTTTTTTTAAAGAATTTAATCGTTAAGATAATTTTGTTTTTTTTTTTAATAAGATTTGTTCGGTTGTTTCTTTTTTTCTTCTTGTTAGCCGCAACAGGTCGATCCTACCTGTCCATCGATCGTTCTTTTAATTTTTTTTTGTTCCTCATCCGGAGTAATATGCGAAACAGTTGTACTATACTCGAATACATCATTCTCGTACACCCCACCGAGACACACTCATTATTTACGTTTACTCGTCACGCAATCCTTCGACTCCTCTCGTCCTGAGTACTCAAATAATGTCCCACACGAGAATAATAATAATTACAGGTAGTGGAGAAATGTACGAGAAAATGACAGGCTTAACCGGAAATTCGTGAATACGATGAAGTATAATTTATTGTC
The DNA here is from genome assembly GCA_963564615.1 of Rhorus exstirpatorius. Classification (NCBI taxonomy): domain Eukaryota; kingdom Metazoa; phylum Arthropoda; class Insecta; order Hymenoptera; family Ichneumonidae; genus Rhorus; species Rhorus exstirpatorius. Next base: position 28,725,982 of record OY751320.1, read on the forward strand.
GGGTTAATGGGAGTCAATGGAAATTTAAAAAAAAAAAAAATGTACCGTTACGATGAAAGAAAAGACGTTTTTTTTTTAAATCGAAATAGAATTTTACTGCTTCACCGAACCAGCCACTTTTTTTTCGCGACCCTCCCCGTAATTTTCGAAACTTTGCCAGTTTGTAGAACTAGTTGAAGAAATTTTGAGTAAATTATTTCAGATTTTTGAATCCAACTGTTTTGGACATACTCCATTTTTTTTCAAATAAATATATCTTTAAAAATATAGGTCGCAGGAAAAAAAAATGTAAGGGGGAAATGACTCGTTGAATTGACGTGTCAATAGTTGATGAATTAATTCATAATTTACTTGAATTAATAAGAATTACCTGAATTAACAAAGAATTAACTGAATTAATGAGAATTAACTGAATTAACAGAGAATTAGTAGTAAATTAATCGAATTGATGAAGATTAACAGAAAATTAATTTGAAATTATTTTAATTCGTGCCGGAATGATCTTTTTAGCGCGCAATAATTGTGCCCTTTTAATCGCGCGCTCCTTTTTCGAAACATCCAAAAATGTCAAACCAGAATATCGAGATGCACCATCGAGAACTTGGTCGATTTTTGCATGTTATACGCTATAGTTGCATATCGCCATTTTGCGAATCTTAAAAGGAACTTAAACTAGCGTGAGGGATAACGTGAAATTAGGTTGAAGAGACCAAAAATAGTCTGAAATGAAAAAATTTAGTTGAATTGAATCCATTAATTTGGATTCACAGAAAATTCATAAAAAAAATCGATGGAATTTTCAGTTATTAGCGTGATTTGGGGTAATTTATCGATAATTCTTGGTAAAAAAATAATTGAATTGAATTTTTCAAAATACGCTGAATTAAATGAATTAATTTGAATTAACAGGAAAAAAAAAAAAAACAAAAAGAAATTAATTAAAATCCTAATTGATGGAAAAACTATTGAATTAATTGAATTAAAATAGAGTTAATCTGAGTTGAAACAATTATGTTGAATTAAATTAATTATTCTGAATTATTTCAACCTTCGCAATTAATTTGTCACTCAAATCTTCAGTTATTTTCCCCTCGAAAAAATGACTTGAGGTAAAAGTTGTAGTTTTTCATTATCTTTTCAATGAAATTCATGCTATAATTTTATGGTCCTTGTAAACTAGATTTTTCACTAAAAAAAGGTTAAAAATTATTTTTTTTCTTCAAGAAACATCAATTTTAATTTGCTGCTAAATTTACGCAACCTTTGGGCATACGTGTAGATTCTCTAAAAAAAAAATGTACAGAATGGGACCGTCAGGCGTTCTGGACTAAAAAAAAAACGAATCGTGTGAAATTGTATAAAACTGCGAATTGCCCGGCTGAAAATTTTTTATTCCCATAAAACTATCGATTATTTTGTGTTGGCACTGAAAACATACACATCCAGCTTGAAAAAAATCGGTTTGACTTATAATTCGTATTTTTTCGTATCTTATAAGGATGGAGAAATCGTTCCCTATACTTGGAATCACAGGGTGATGTGTAAAAATTTTTTTTTTCCAAATTGCATTCATATTATAGAACTCTTTTCCGAAAAAATAGCTCTGCAATACAAGTTTTCAACTAGCATCGCTTTATCCTTCTTGAACAACGTTCTATTTCGTAAGTAAACGAGTTTTTTTCTAACACCTGTATCGTTTTTTTTTAGACCAGAACCGTTGATGGTTTCATTCTGGCGATTTTTCTACTAAATCTACACACATGCCCGAAGATTGAGTAAATTTGGCAGCAAAATAAAAGCGGCGTTTCTTGAAGAAAAAAAAAATATATTTTTTACCTTTTTTAGTAAAAAAAATCTTGTCTACAAGGACGATAAAATTATGACACGGATTTCATTGAAAAAACGATGAAAAACTACAACTTTAACCTTATATCATTTTTTTTTTTTTCTGCAACCTATATTTTTAGAGATATTTTTGCTTGAAAAAAAAATAGTATTTCCAAAACGGTTGGTTTTAAAAAATCTTAAATAATTCACTCAAAGTCTCTTCAACTAGTTCTACAAACTTGCAAGGTTTTGAGAATTTCGGACAGGCTCGCGAAAAAAAGTGGCTGATTTTGTGGAGAATGCTTCATGCAGAATTTATCATTTTTCAATAAAATTAATATTTCATACCGCAAGGAAATATGCAAGCTTCACATTTAATTCTGAAAATTTTTCACGCATCAATATCATCTCGTTTCGTTGAATACGAATTTGCCAAAAATTCTCTCATTCGCATCGTGAACAATACAATTTTCGAAATAAATGAACAAAGTAGCAAAAAATTAATGGAGTAAAAAAAAAAACAACAAAATATAGAGTAAAATTGTATTACTCTTTTCCTCAATAATTTTCTCCTTATTCTGAACTTACGAAAGGAAACAAAAAAAATGTAATATTTTCAACAAAAGTTCCTCGCTTATTCCGTCAGTATTTTCCAAAAAATGTTCCGCACAAAGTTTCGATAGAAATAATAAAATTGAAAAAAATAAAAAAAACCCTCGAACTATGACAAAAAATGAAATAAAAATTCAGTGTCCTCGTCTTAAACGCCATAAAAAAAAAAAAAAAAAAAAAAAGCCCAAGTAAAATTTCGGTCGAACGAAAATTCACTGAATTCAACGAAAATACGTATCGATTCTTCATTAATAATTTCCGACAATTCGTCACACATTTGTCAATCAACTCCAGGCTTCCTGAAAAATCTTCGCAGCTCATTGGTCAATTAAAAAAAAAAAAAAAAAAAAAAAGGAAAATCATGACAAAGAGAAGAATAAAAATTTGTGAATCATAAATTATGAAAACTTTTTGTATTTTTTGTTTATTTGTTTTTTGTTCTTTCAGATGCTAGAAAAATGATGGGAGACTCACGAATGATCGATGACGATGCGAGTCGATACCATTCTCCGTGATGATTGGAAATTCTTCAGCAATTTGTCGATGATTATTCGACTGATGTTGATATTGCTTCGGATGATAAGCCTGACGCTGCTGCTGTTGGTGTTGATGATGCTGGTGCAGGATCGAGGATCCCGAGCTGTGTCGTAGATTCGGTATCACGACCCGTTCACCGTGTACGCGCATGCTCGCCGAACGGCGCAGGGACGTTGGCGATGGTCTGGGAATGCGGGAATCTATCGCCGACGATGATACTTGCCCGATCGACGCGGCCATCGTGCTCGAATTGTTTTCATTCGGACTCGCCGAGACGACCCGTAGCGGTGGCGTTCTCGCGAATATTTTCGGCGAATTAACGCTCGTCGGTGATGTCGTTGGTGCTCTTGTGCCTGGATCCATCGTCGTCATTATTATTGCAGGCTTTTTTCGCTATCGTGACGTGCCATACACAATTTTTTTTTTTTTTTCCCCCAGTTCATTTATCAAATCTAAGGATAGATAAATAAATGAATGACTAAAATAATTGGTAAAAGTGTCGAATCAGGGCTGTAGCTCAAAATGCGTGGAATTTTTTTTTTTTTTCTAACGATTGTTATCACTAAATTACATTATTAAATGTAATATTATGGTGGGGAACGATTTCCAACGGCACGAAAAATATAAAAAAACTGGCAATATTTAGCCCTTCGTGTTAGCACTGGGTCTTTTAAGGAACAATCCAAATTTGAAACTTCAATTTTTTTCCACTTTTTCCGACTGTTCTTGAATTTTTATTAACAACGGGTTCGAACTTTCGACTTTAACAACTTCTGGGCCATGTAGTAGACACTTCAAGAAGTAACCCAGAATTTTTTCAGATTTTTTCAAAGCATAGAAAGCTCCGAAAACTTGACTGTTCCCTGAAAGACTCAGTGTTCACAGCGGAGGGTTAGTAGTGCAAATATTAGCAGATATTTTCAATAATTCATTAATCAATTGGAAAATTATTAAATAATTAAATAAACAAGTACAGGAGCTAATGATTTTTCTCATTTTTATAATTAATAATTGTTACGTGGAAAAGTGGTCATTATTATTTGCTAAATTTTTTGTTTTGTTTCGAGAGCGATCGATGACAATTAAATTAATGGATTCAAGTATTATAGCGATAAAATTTAATCATAAGTTCCCTAGGAGAATGAATAGAACAGACTCTGTAGAAGATTCACGCTTTTGTCGTTCGAATATTTGAATTTGCTCCATTTTTTAAAAATAACTTTTACAATCTGACTATGAACAAGGCAATTAATTTTCTTTCTTCTTAATCGGTCAACATAATATTGACTTTATGGTCAAATTTGTTGTTTGTACGATTATGGTTTTATCACAAATACGAGATATTCGTATAAATTTTTGCTTTTTCATTATGATATTTCTATTATTCCTGATAATAAAAAAAATTATTAAATAATTAAATAAGTACAGGAATTAGTGATTTTTCTCATTTTTATAATTAATAATTGTTACGTGGAAAAGTGGTCATTATTATTTGCTAAATTTTTTGTTTTGTTTCGAGAGCGATCGATGAGAATTAATGAATTCAAGTTATAGCGATAAAATTCAATAATACGTTGCCTAGAAGACTGAATAGAAGAGACTCTGTAAAAGATTGTTGTCACACACTTTTATCGTTCGAACATTTGAATTTTCTCCATTTTTTTTTATAACTTTTACAATCTGACTATGAACAAGGGAATTAATTTTTTTTTCCCTTAATCACGCAATATGTATAGACTTTGTGGTCAAATTTGTTGTTTGTATGAATTTTGTTTTATCATAAATATGATATTCATATAAATTTTTGCTTTTTCATTGTGATATTTCTTTTATTGCTAAGGGTCAATTGTCAAACGCTCCATTTTTATTGAAATAATGTAATTGAGTAATTAATCGATTACGGTAATATTGGATCAATTAAGAGATCGAATTATCAATGACGAGAAAATCGGTTGAATGATTAATTAATCTGATATCAGTCCGAACTAAAACTGGTATTTCTATACCCGTGCAAAGACAACTTTCCATTAGACGATAAAAATTTCATACCACAGAGCAGTTCAAGTGGCAAATTTCAGTGGAGAGCAAAAAAAAAAAAAAAACAATGATTCTCGCATTACCATGGAAATAATTGGTAACTACACTTCGAAGTCGGGTAAAACGAGTCTCGTCCGGGCAATCGGTTACTTACTAATCGTGAGCCGCATGATAAAACATACCGCAGCTCTGAATATGCAATTTACAGTCGCGAGATTCTAATGTGTCAAATGACTCGGACATTTTCAGAGTGAGGGCATTATCAATTGAGTCTCGTGATTCTCGTCCATGGACTCTCATTACCGGACTCATTGAGTGGTCATCATTGAAAAAAAAAATTCATTACCGGACTCATTGAAAAAAAAAAAAATTCAATCATTTCGTTTGTTTTTTCAGTTTTGAAGCGCAAATAATTTACCAGAATTTAGAAAAATAATCCCACATAAAGTTGCTTAGTCTTACATTTTTTTTAGGGTACAAATTTTTCCGAGTCTCTTCTAATATTTCAGCACAATAATCATTTTTAAAATTTCGAATTTTCTTTTTTAATTCAGGTTTTGATTTTTTTTTTTTCAGAAAATTATAGAAATTGATTGAAGAAAAATTTGATCATTCACAGTAAAATTGAAGTCAATATTTAAAGGTATGTATATATGCATAATAGGAATAAAAATATAGAATTTATGTGGCTCGAGATTAGAAAATGATAATAATAATACTAAAATATGGTTTACAGGCTGTTGGTTAAATTGTGAAAATAAATTATCATAAATTTTCTGGAGAAACAAATTTTCGTCAAATATATAGAATTTAAGGAGTAATTTTTTTCTTTTTTTTTATCGTATTATTATGAAACGTTTGGGGAATGCGCATGAAGTACAACCGTGATGATATAATATTGAGCAAGGCGTAACGCTCATGGAGCGATGAGAAATTGCGTTTCAGCATATTTTCCTCGCGATACCATCAATCATAAAAATTCAAACTGTTCTTTATAGATACATGGGGAGCGGTTGCATTTTATAATAGTGAAATAGGGTTATTGCTCACGGCCAAGACGTTTCTCGACTTCCGGTTTTCTGGATAATCGTAGAGGATATACCGGAAGTGATGCTACGATCCGTTATAATGGACGTGAAACTAACGTTGAAAAATCTACGTAGAGGTCTTATTAAAAAAAAAAAATCTTTTCAGGCTTTTTTTTATCCTTTGAATGTAAATAAATATGCTTCGTGTTTACATTTTTATTTTCTTCCTTGCCTGACCTTTCCCCTCCTATTCTAAATTTATTCTATCGTCGCCTTGGCGAATTTTTTTTATTGCATTATTACGTAAATTGTATCCCTGAATGATCATAAATTTTCATGTACCACGAGTCGATGAGAGAATCCGACTCGTACATGTGTATTACAAATTTACATAACATAAGCCAATTTCAAAAATTATTTCATACATTTTAATTTTATATTGTATACTTTTTATATACTGCCTCGTTCATCTATATGGCAATACATGCAACAGTGTAGAGGCAAAATTATTTCCAAAAACATTGTAGCGATGCTTTACCGATAATATGTTTGTCGATAATGAAATTAGCAATATATTTTCTTTTTAAATATTCATCAAAACCTATGCTAGGATTTTTTTTTCAAATTTTTATCTCATTTCCATTGTACTGAAATTTCAACAAAACAGTTTCTTTGTAACTATACTATTTTTACGGTTTCGACAAAGGGGCTCAACTAGAGAATAAAAGTTTGTAACATTTCCTTTGTTCTTTTTATTTTCTCGTGCTTCTTTTATCGTTTTTTTTTCTTTTCTTGGAAAAAAAAAACGTCGATCATTGCTCAAAGCCAAGAAAATAAGCATCAACTATACGAGAAGGTTCAATCGATAAAAAGTACGATCGATATCAGCTGATAACGGACCGATAATGAGCTCGCAAAACATTTCAATCTTCAAACGCATCGTCTACCCTCTGATCGATTTTTTTTTTTTTTTCATAAAAATTGTTATCATTAACTTCGATTCATGCCCTATATATCCTTTTTTCGAGATTAATATCTCTTTGCTTGCCACAAAAGGCAAAACAAAAGCGAAAAAAAACGATGTAGAAGTTTCACTTTTGAAAATCAGCTGATGCTTTAGCATTTCTACGCCGGAATTCATAAGCACAGGAAATTGTATATATATATATATATATAGGGTCGAGGACATATCGATTGGCATAGAGCGCGCACATGGTCAAACCTAGGTCAGTCCTCTGATCGTTATTTGCAGGCAACTCTCGTGCCGATGCGATGTCTGAAAAGTGTGATTATACAACGGATCGATGGTTTGCGCGCTACCTTCTCTCACTCTGCTTGAGAGATAACGAAAAAAAACCGTTATACCGAGCACAACAGTTTTCTGTATTTTTTAGTTCGTGTCGAGAAAAATGTACAAAAAAAAACACACTTTCACGGATCTGGAATTACAGGGGGAAAAAAAAAACGTAACGAGTCAATAAAGAGTTTTTGCCCGACGACATGAAATCAACAAGCACGTTTTTCGATCTCACAACTTTCCTCGCGATTATCAAATGAAATAATAAAACGACATGGTTAGAAAAAAAAAAAACAAAAATAAAGCCTATACAAATTAGCGACCAAGAGTCAATGGGAAGACAAATAAATTAATTCGTAATAGTGATGGAAAAAAAGTAATTAAAAAAAAAATCATTAATTTAAATAATATCTTTATTTTCGCAATTTTGTTTCGCTTAAAATGCACGGGATATAAGCAAAGCCGATAGCGAGAAAGTGGATAATTGATTTTTTTTTTTTTTTTCGAGAATTTATTTGCATAATAATCCGAGAACGAGAATTTTCTTGCCAATCGAGTTTATATCGAATTAATACGTTCGTCGCCCCGTTTGTATATTTCAATGCGGCATTTACATCATCGCGAAAGATAATATATTACTATAACGGAGACTTCTATCCGGGAATGAAGGGAAAAAAAATCGATCGGGTGTAATATTATCCGTGTTCTATTTTCAGAACTGTGCAACCACCCGACAAGGACATGCTTTTATGCATCTTTCTCTCGTGCAACTCTATGTGTCATTATTGTTGATACCGTCATACTTAATATACACGAAGAAAAATATTTTTATCTTAAACTCTTATCTCATATTGTATTTTTTTTTCAGCATGCTCGCCAAGTGTAGTTAAAAATAATATCTTTAAGCTTCGTACTCATTTACATCAACAGCCCTATTTATTGAGTAATTGAAAAAAAAAAAAGTAAAGCGTAAAAAATTCAATCCATAAAGACCATTTTTATTCTTAAATAAATTTTCGAAAATTCCGAGCTTGAAATTTTATACGAAACAGTAAGACCGGGACATTATAACTGCAGTTAATTATAAACGAGAATGTTTCGTAAAATTTTGCGCATGCATATACATTGTACACGTAATGAAAGGAGTCTGGATAGAAAATATAGAAGGAAAAAAAAAGAACGAGTCGACTCGCTCTGTCAAACGATTTGCCACGCGGCTCAAATCGCGCTCAAATGGAAACAAAGCGCTTTACCAGCTACATGTATATGTATAGTCTATGCCTAAATGATTTTCTAAGCTCTTGTAAAAGGATTTCGAATGGCTCTCGAGACTTGCTTACCCAGGGCAGCACGTGACGGTGATTTTTCCGGCACTCATCAAACAACAATCATTGTTTTTTTTTCTTTTTTTTTTTTATAATTCGATGCACACAACACAATCTTATACTTCACGAGCCCCTTTTTCGTGCTCTCTGTACTGCTGAAAATTGTTCTTCGCAATTGATCCCGGAAACATACGTGAAAAAAAAATCGGACCGAGAAACTTAGCACACGCAGCACGTCAGCAACATATCGTGAGGAAATACGAGAAAACGCGACTATCACAAGCGCTTTTTACGGCCAGTTGACGCGGGGCGAGCGGCGTGACTGGCAACAGAAAAAAAAAATATGTACTATAGAGTTTACCAGGTTTCGTAATCCTTCCGAGGCGGCGAAAGTCTCGTGATGTTTTTCTCTGCTGAAAAAAAAACGACGACTATAGCGCTAACTAGCGGATAATATAGAAAAGCTTTTTGCGAATGCCTAATCTCTGCTTTGACCATCCTATGGTAATTGCAACAAAATCATAAAACCGTGCGGGGGCAATGTCAATGTTTGGTTGGTTTTGCACGGCGCCGGGCGATGGCGATGATATTCAAAGGCATGAATTCCGTTAAATAAAATTATTATGGGCTCATGATATTTCGTTTTTAAACTTTATTTCAATCTCACACAAAATTTTCACTGCATATTATACAATCTTGCAGTACAAACTGTAACACGTTTATAATTCACGAAAATGATAAGTTAGAATCACGAAGATTCTCAAACTCCAATTTATCAAATGCCTCGATCGTTTCGCGAGTCATTTGATTTTTCCACTGATCTTTCTCGCCACTTCTCATGAATTTACCCTCGGTCCCAATGATCTTGAATCTCTTGTTATGCTCCACTACGTTCTCGTAATTGACCGCGTCATTATTCTTCATGCTCTCGAAGCTCAGATGTTGCAGCAAACGTTTTACGTTCTCGTCATTGATCGGCTTGCTGAGAAAAGTGGCAGTCTTGCGAATCACCGATTCGAGATCCTTTGCGAGAAAAAAAAAAAAAAACAACGATTGCGTCGCGGAGAAACGTTTTAAAATTATGGGGAAACGCGAGCATAAAATATAGTCTGGAGACTTTGAACACGCTTACTGTCTTCATGTCTTCGTACTTAAGAAACAGAATATTCTCGTCGTTTCTCCTGCTCCAAAATCCAAGAACGTGTTGCCAAAATGGTGCATAACATACTTTTGAATATCGAATGAAACAATAACGTTATCGTATTATTCAGATGGCACGAAGACATTTTTTAATTTTTCTTTCAAACTGCAACGGTTCATATAGGGAGAAAAGATCTGCTTATATTTTAACGTTAAAACATAAATCTTTAAGCCGATATTATAGGGAAATTATAAAAATTAATTTTATCGTTATAAATGGATTTTATTTATTATCTTTTACTTAACGATACGAAATTTAAGTTTGAGCCAAATGAGATTCGCGCGATTTGACAAAAAAAAAAGGAAAAATAAAATTCCCCATCGTAATTTAAGTAAAATCTTACGTTTGCCAGCGAGAAAGAGGCTGCAAAAATCCTCGAAATTTCCACGATAACCCTCGAGAAGTTTGCAATGATTGTAGTACGAGATACAAGTGTCCTTGGAGTTTCTCGCTACGTAGATGATTTTTGGTTTTTTCGTACCGTCGCGTATACGACGGGGCAACAAATCGTAGGGTAAATGAGACTTTATGAATCTTGGACTTGGCAATTTGTCAACGTACGAGACACTGTCGAGATTTAATTCGGAATATTCGAGATCGGGAGTGCGCGATAGTATGGTCGTATAATCGAAGAGAGGAGAGTGACTGAAAATAAAAATAGTTCACAAAATGTAAAATTTTATTTTACTCAGGGAGATTGGGGAAAAAAAAATTATTGCAAATTACTCGAGAAATGGAAATCTCTCTGAAAGAAGGACTTTGGCTGCTTCAAAATCGAGATCGTTTGCGATACACCACGCCATCTCTTGAGTCCAAGTAGTACCTACGAAATAGCGTTGCTTTATCATTTTTATACAATAATAATAATAATAATTATTATTATTATTATGTACAGTTATATTAATCGTCGAATGGTCAAATGTAAAAAGTTATTCTTACCGGTTTTTGGAAAACTACAAACCCAAACATCGTCGTCGCGAACTTGAAAGTTTTCAATAGCATCGGCGAACTTTTGATAATATTCCGGCAGGCAAACTCCCCTGACGCTTATGTACCCGGTTCGAAAATCATTTGTAAAATTTTCACGCAAAATACGATCGGTATTGACTTCCTCAGTCCCTCCGGGCATTTTATTTTTGGTCAAATATTTTTATACAATACAATAACATATATATATATATCTATATATCGTTATTTTAGTGTTTTATTCGAATTATTATTACAATATTTATGCAATCAGCAAGACTCAATATGTTGTACCGAACAATTGTCTCGGTGTTGTGTCAATTGCATGGTTCATTGGTTGGTATTTTATATATAGGGCTAGAGAGGACCGCGCAAGCAGAGGCACTTTGCTAATACGCGACCTCGAGGTATAAACATGGCTGTGTTGAAAAAAAAAAAAACGTTTCTTATCCTCGAGTTTTTCCTCTCGTAATTTTTACGCCGAAATGCGGACAAGGTTAATGCCAATTACACGCTTCTCGACACTCGTTTTTTTTTTCCCCCCCGTTCCTAAGAAACTCCAGGGAATGACGACGATACGGGTTTTTTTTTTTTCGATAATAAAAAGATACAGGTAACTGCGTAGTGAAAATATAGCGGAAGTAAGTTTGGATGTACGTTTTGTCGATTGGCTGCAATTTTTCGCATTTTTTTATTCGAAGCCTTTTTCGAATAGCACTTCTCTCTTATATATAACTCATATATATTCGTCGTATGACAGCGATGAATACGATTTCTTATTTTCTAATTGCCACGGAAGTCAAAGATAAGTATATGGGATCGTATCAGGGAAAAAAAATATCAGAATAACCCATTTTTGCGAATTCAACGCCCTCTAGCGCATAAAGTTTGAAAAATCATGTGTAAAAAAAAAATTATCATCTTGAATGTATTTTCCGTATATATATGCCTGTGTGTACAATGGAATTTAAAAAATAAAGGACAATGTCTTTCACGAAGAACCGGTCAAGGAAAATGTGCACGTGTTTCGAGCCATAAAGTTATTATTTTGCATACAAATTGTGTACGTTTGATTTTTCTTTTAGCTGCAATCGTGTGCATACATATATATATAAGCGCTGTTGTGTTTTTTTGGGCACAGAGAGCGCCCGACATAACTGCTCAATTTTTACGAGTCTGCATACTTGGTAAAACGTGCAACAGGGGCCGCTGCACACACCGCATATACAATCACGCGAAGATCGTACGACGCCGTTGATCAATATTTTTTTACAAAAACGATTTCTACGTTAACGTCTATACACGTTGAGCTAAATAATTTTGCGAGAATTTTTAATTCTGTAGGTTCATGTGTCCGATCAAGCAAGATACGGAATAATTTCACTTCAATAATGAAATCATAATAACTGTCGAATGTTCAAAAAAAAAACAAAGTTTTTCTCTGGCTACGAGACAGCACACTCGTTGCAAGTGAAATTTTCAGCTTGTATCGTCGAAATTCGTTGCATATATGTGTTCGAAATGGGAAAAGTATAACCGCGAAGTGTATAGATGGAAATTAAAAGCCTTTTTATCTCACCTTGTGTACGTAAATTTGGGCGGCAAGAAAAAAAACCGTAAAATGCGACCGGATGAGAGATCGCGTAGAAGAACCCTTCGTGTAAATAGTGAAGTGAAAACGTCGGAAAAGTATCCAATCGATATATATATATATATATATGTTGGCAGATTTAACAGATTAAATTCATTAATTGTCAAATCGACTATATTCGTGAATCGTGCGATGTGAGAACCGTTTAAAGTGATATAATAGTCCGAGAGTCAAGAGGCGCGGGAATAATGGACGTCAATTCGTGTTCACGAGAACGCTCTCGCGAAATCCAAATGAATCCGGAAATTGCTCAACTGTAATACGACATCCTCGATTACAATGGACTTTAATGGTACGTCAGTTTTGATTTATCGATATATTTCTCGCGTAAAATTCAATTTCGTTACATATTTTTTGTATGAAATTCGACGATCATTTTTTTTTCTTTATCTACTTTTTCTTCATGTTTTATCCTATTCATGTTATGTATTTTCTTTTAATTTTCGGAGTTACCGTGCAAAAGGTATTACCCGTTAATGAGGCGGGGAAAAGGTATATTATCAGATAATGGGAAGCTCTGCGTGTATATTTTTGAGTTTCGCACTTACACTGCTCGCTGTAATATTTGAAATAAAACTTGTCGGAACACTTGTAAACTTGTTTCGATCAGCACGCATACAATTATGGAGTGCGACTGTGAAAAATAAAGATCCAAGATGCCCGAATAACAAATGCAATGAATTAAGACTATTCTTCAGGCTCCGCGAGTAAAACTTACTTTCAAGATAAATGCCTCGACGTAGAAAAAATTTGTTTTCCTCCTTTCATAAAGTCTTGACCTTTCGCAGTTTTAAAATTCAATATACTCTTTAATTTGAATGAGCGTCTATCGGAAAAAAAAAGTTTCCAACTTCAAAGACGATTTTTAGAGGATATACGAGAATCAGAAAGTTACATTTCCATCTGTACGACTATTCCTTGGATTAAAAACATTTTTACTCTCCGTCTTTCGCAGATTTTTGGGTCCAAGAATCGCGAAATTCGTATTTTTTTGCTGTCCGCAGCAATTCTCTTATTTATTAGCTTCGTTCATATAGGAGTCATATAAAATCAAATATTTTATATATATATATTTATATTTATATATATATATATATATATATATATATATATATTTATATATCTATATGTTTAAAGATACGCATATACTGATTGTAAGATGAACACGTCACTCGTGGAATCCTTAAGACTAAGAGAATTCTAACATTAATTGAAAACAGCACGTGTATTCGATAATTTAGATACTCTTACCTCTTTGTACATTTTTGTACTTTTTCAATCGCACTGGGGCAATGTAGCGCGAGTTATTTCTTCGTTTGTCATGTTAAAGTGTCATGGATGAGAAAAAAAAACAACATAAACGAGATCGTACAGTAAAAATTAAAGATTCGATATAACACTGACGCTCTGGGAAAGATCGACCTGTCCCTTGAGTACTTTTTGTTGCAACTTTTGACCGAATAATTTGGCCATTAGATGATTACGTTTCGCGTCCTCTTCCTTCTCGCGCTGGCGTCGTTTATTTCGCACCTCGCCCAGACGCAGATATCGCATTCGCAGTCTCAGCTTGAGCTCGTACTCGCTGAGTTTTCTCTGGGTGTTTGCTGCTTGTTGCACGTGCCAAACGTTATAGTTAGATCGCCTCATGCTTATTCGTCATAAAAAAAAAAAAAAAAAAGCACCCCTCGCGATAAATCTCGTTAATATTTGCTTTACCTGTAGAGACTTTGGCAGGACGCTGAGGTTTCAAAAAACCGGAAGTACCGGCCATTGCCAAAAATTGCTTCCTCTTTTCGCGCTTCATTTGACGCAGCTGCGCCAGCTCGCTCATGTATCGACGACGCGTCTCGACGCTCTCGAGAAACTCTGGCCTGTTTGTCGCCAAGAAATCCTGGAAAGATTATGCGAGGCACGTGAATTTCATAATTGACAATAAAATCGCGTATTTTCTTTTTGAATATTCATTGGATAACTTTTAAACGAGGAGGAAATAACTCAAGATTTGAGTGACACGTCAATTCCCAAGGTTGAAATAATTCAGAACAATTCATTTAATTCAACATAATTCTTTTAATTCAGATTAATTCAACTTGAATCTTTAAATTCAATGAATTCAATAGTTTTGCCATCAATTCTCGATAATTCACTTTTAACTCAAGTAAATATCCGAATATTTTAATTGATTTCTTTTTATTTTTTTTCTGAATTTAAATTAATCAATTTGATTCAGTGTATTTTGAAATATTCAATTCAATTATTTTTTTCTCCAACAATTCTCGATAAATTACCCCAATTCACACTGATACCTGAAAATTCCATCGATTTTTTCCCTGAATTTTCTGTGAATCCAAATTAATGAATTCAATTCAGCTTAATTTTTTCATTTCAGACTATTTTTGGTCTCTTCAACCTAATTTTTCCTTATCCCTCACGCTAGTTCGAATTTATTTTATGATTCGCAAAAAAGCGATATGCAACTGGCGTATAGCATGCAAAAATCGACCAAAATCTCGGAGGTGCATCTCGATATTCTGGTTTGACATTTTTGGAAGTTTCAAAATAGGAGCGCGCGAATAAAAGGGCACAATTATTGCGCGCTAAAAAGATCATTCCCGGAATATATTAAAATCATTTCAAATTAATTTTCTGTTAATCCTCGTTAATTCAATTAATTTACTATTAATTCTCCGGTAATTCGGTTAATTCTCTGTTAATTCAGTTAATTCTCATTAATTCAGGCCACTCTCTGTTAATTCAGGTAATTCTCATTAATTCAGGTAATTCTCATTAATTCAGGTAATTCTCTGTTAATTCAGTTAATTCTCATTAATTCAGGCAATTCTCTGTTAATTCAGACAATTATCATTAATTTAGGTAATTCTCATTAATTCAATTAATTCTCATTAATTCAGTTAATTCTCATTAATTCAGGCAATTCTCTGTTAATTCAGACAATTCTCATTAATTTAGGTAATTCTCATTAATTCATGTAATTCTTTGTTAATTCAGATAATTCTCATTAATTTAGGCAATTCTCTGTTAATTCAATTAATTCAGGCAATTCTCTGTTAATTCAGGTAATTCTCTGTTAATTCAGTTAATTCTCATTCATTCAGGCAATTCTCTGTTAATTCAGACAATTATCATTAATTTAGGTAATTCTCATTAATTCAGGAAATTCTTTGTTAATTCAGATAATTCTGATTAATTCAGGTAATTATCTGTTAATTCAGATAATTCTCATTAATTCAGGCAATTCTCTGTTAATTCAAGTAAATTATGAATTAATTCATGGACAATTGACGCGTAAAATCAACGAGTTATTTCCCCCCTCGCTTTGATATGACTATTAATCCTCGATAGGACTTACTTTGAGGGTGCCTCTACGTTCATCGAAATCCTCATGTTTATCCTCATCGTTCTGGCATTCCTCGTCGCAATCAAAGTCGTCCCGCGGAGGATCTTCGTCGATCGGAGCGGATTGAGTAGCTTTGGTTTGAGTTTTCGTACCGTTCGACAAACCTTTGGTGACAATTTTATCAGTTTTCGTTGTTTTCTTACCACCCTTGTTTCTCGGCTTTTCCCTAATCGTTTCATCAAATTTCAGCTCATAGGCAACCGGTTTAAGATAATCCTGAGAACATTTGCATCGACGATTCGCATTTTTGCCATCTTTAACCGGCCATATCGTGCCGCAAGTTCGACAAGATTTGCAAGTCTTTTCAATGTCCCTGGCCTCGGTTGACTCGACGTTTTTTCTAAAATTCGAATTACCCCTCCCGGCCTCATCTACCTCCCCATCGGACGACGAATTTTTCTCAATGTTACAAGCGCATCTCGCGCGCGACGACAAATTTTCACAACGGCGAGTCTTAGCTTCGATCTTACTTTTCGTTTCGCAGCAAGGACTCGCGATTTCCTCATTTTTCTCATGATTATCCTCATTTCCGGTGCTCTCCGATCTTTCATCCTCGCAACTGCAATCGCTCGGACAAACGAAAATTTCCATTGAATCGTCATTTTGCAAATCTTTCGTCGTTGTTTTAAGCGTCGAGGCGCCAATTTTCGTCAGCGATGAAATCTTTTCCTCGTCGCATCTCGCGCAACGCGACCCTTCTCTGCCTCGTCCGGGCAATTCGCGAATCGCATAATTGGACTTGCAAGTTGCGTTCAATTGATTCTTCGTTTCCTTGCGCGTGTCCATGCTCTTTGAGCTCGAAGCAGGAATTTGCGTGACTATCGGCTGACTTATTATCGGTCTCTCGTCCCTCCTCAATGACGATCTTTGAGGACAATTTTTCGAATGTTCACGAATTGTTTTCTGCGGCGAATGAATAATGCAAGCTCTGTGCCTACTGTGAGCCGCATATCTTTGGCAATAACAAACGTGTCTCTGGCTTCTCTTGCACGTTTTTTCATCATCATCATCATCGTTCGACTGCGTTTTAACGCGATTCGTACAATTCGACGAGCGTCCAAATCTCGACGGATCAACTTGGTGATTAACTTGGCCGGACGTTGGAAGACCTTTTGTAATATTTTCCGGGCTATTCGAGGGTGTCTGAGAGAACGCGTCGCGCATAATTGGCCGAGTCTCGCGATCCATTCTCGCCGAAGAGACTAAAATTGGCAAAGCCGCTGAGACTATCTCACCGCCCGTTTTCGAATGTCCGCTTGGTCCACCGTCGCTTCCGGTTTGCGTGCAACTGTTGCGTTTTCTCGTGTGTCCGACGCGTTGCTCGTCGTCACGTTTTTTCGTGACTCGTATCTCGGAATGAAAATTCGCTAAATTACCGTGCGACGACCATTGTTTCTCCAACGATTCGTTTCGCGGGATATTCACGGCCGGGGCCTCACTTCCGGTTCCTCTTTCGCGTTCCGTACGACTCAATGACTGTACGGAGATCAGAAAATGATAATGAGGCGGATGCATCAAAGGCATAGAAATTTCTTGGATCAATATTTTATTTTACTTTACTTTACTTGATCGCGTCTATCATTATGTATGCTTTTAGTTTTTAAGTTTTTAAGTTTTAATGGTGGATTAATAATTTTAGGATACTTTAGCATAGGGAGAGAGCGAAAGCGGAAGAATACGAGGACCTAGAGTCAAGTTCGATAAAAGAATCCGTGTTATGAAAAGTATGGAACTATGTAAAGTGTGTATTTGCGCTCTCATGTACCTCAGTCAATTAATATTTCAATACTATTCATTAGATTTACTTTGTTCTCGACAAAAATTACTTTCGTATCATGCGAACCAAAGTACTCGGACTGAATCATATTTTTCTTATCCTCGGTTATCTTATTTCCCAAAAATTGATGATAATTTTAAGGGGTTACATGGGTTTTGAAGCCAAAAAAAGCACGTTTTCTCGATTTTTTTTCATATTATATATAAATTATTTTTTTAAAAACGTCAAGTACATCAAAGAATAACATTTCAACGGTATTTAAAAAAATTTTCATTCAAAAATGTTGGAAATTCAGCCGGTGGGACCTGGTTTTCGGAGACCCCTTTATCCGAAAGCTTTATCTGAAATTAAAAAACCAAATATTTTCTGTTGGCAGATAAGTATAGCTCGTGATTGAACGAAGGATATTTTTTTTGTATTACAACTAATTTTACAAGGCTATAGTGCAAATTGTACCAAAAAATGTATTACTTTGCATACAACTCTGCCAAAAATTCAAACATCCATTAATTGTCTTCAAATCCTTCGTTCAATCACGAGCTTTACTTATCTACTAGCAGAAAATATTTGGTTTTTTTTTTATTTCAGATAAAGCTATCACGAGTTATCGTGTGACCGCCGCGAGGACACTTTTTTTTTTTTTGAGGGCTGAATTTCCAACATTTTTGGATGAAAATTTTTTCAAATACCGTTGAATACTCTTTTATGTACTCAACATTTTGAATAAAATAATTTTCCTCATTCTAACCTCGAAATCGCAACTTCGTTGCGCTTTCTCGGCTCTCATGAGGAAAAATTATGTTCGATACTCGTACGAAAAGGCTTTTTGACGAAACTCGTTACAGCACTCGCCTTCGGCTCGTGCCGTAATCCTCTCGTTTCGTCAAAAAAGCCTTTGCGTACTCGTGTCGAAATGTACTATTATATGTAATGTGAAAATAAAAATCGAGAAAACTTCTTTTTTTTTAGCTTCGAGACCCATGTAACCCTCTTAATGAATATAATTCAGAATTGCTCTCGACAATGCATGAAGCTCATAAAGTTGAAAAAATGAATTATATTTTTAACGGTCCAAGCTACGAGAGCTATCGTTACGTTCCTATGAAAAAAAAAAATGATTCTAAAATTCGCATAGTTGGAATGCAACGAAATTAGGTTTTTTTTTTCGAAATTAAAAAAATCATTTCCGTTATCGCTGACACTTTTCTGGGATATTTAGGCCCCCGATCGTTTAAACCGGGGGGAAAAAAAAGGTTTAAACGATTTTAGACTACGAGACAATACCGGAAATGATTTTAAGAGTCATCGAGCACACGTGACCAACTCAGAATCGAGAGTAGCGCCTCTCGCGGAAAAATTTGAAAAACATGCATGTCGAAGTTAGCGCCGCTTGCGGCAAATATGTCAACCAATGCATTCAGCAAAAAGTTACGGATGTCGATAGGGTAGGATGTAAATGTTACAGTGGCGGCGCATGTTTCATGAAGGGCCCCGATTGCTCCCATTGATCCTCAAAGCTTATTTTATCTTAGCTTATTTTATCAAAGCTTATTTATGAGTGGGGGCAAACGACAGCCGCCTGGAGTTTTCGATAATTAAGTGTGCTTCAAAAAAAAAAAAAAAAATTCCACGGAGCGGAGGACCAGACGGGATTTCTTACTAGTCGAACGAATTTATTTTTTATATTCAATTGTGCGATACTATTATATTTTCGGCGAAATCCGAAAAATACGTTTCTCTACAAATCTTAGTTCGCTTATCGTCCACTTGGCGCTTCGTATGCCCTCGCTCGATGACTCTTAAAACCTATTTTCGTTGCATTCTAACGATGCAAATTTCAACGTCATAAAAAAAAAACCTGTTACCTCCTCCACTTACATTTCTCTCGGCTTGAGATTGCACGATCCATTGACCGATCGGCAATCCCCCCGATCGTTTTCTCGGTGAATTTCCACTTCTCGATCTGCCCTCAAATTTATTTGGCTCCTCGAGCAATCTCTTCAAATTACAAAGATGGCTTATCTCGTTAGTTATCCAAACGAGCTGATTCTTCTTTTCAATCTCGGCATAATTAATGAGCTTCGTATCCCCGGATTCGGAATTGCTGCAACGTCCAAGCTCGAATCTTTTCTCCGACATTGTAGCCGGTAATTTCCAATCCGTCTCGTTGCTCTCGTTTCTTCGTCTCTCCCTGACCAATACAATTCTATCGGACATCGGATTACCGTGAGTTTCACCGATACTCATTGAGCTCGTAGCGCTAGTAGTCGTTGTTGTCGAGGTCATCGTCGTCGTTATTGCCGTAGTCGTCGTCATCGCCGTCGTCATTGCCGTCGTTGTCATCGTCGTTGACGAATCTCCGGCAAAATTCTGCGACAATTGGCTCAATTTTTCGTTGCCCCTCTCAATGCTATAATATACATTTGTACTTTTGATTTTGTGCTTTCTCTGCGACTGCGGCACGAAGCACTCGGAGCTCTGGCTCTTATCGCCGTCCGTATTCGTATCGCCTCCGCGATCCTCGCTTCTCAGGCCCATTCGTGCTTTTCTACCGTCCATCACGGTTCCATCGTTGAGACGATCGAACGGAAATTTATCGCTGTTGATCGTGCTCTCGCGACTGCTCGCCGCAAGATCGATCATCTCCCTGAGCGCGCTTTTCGTCAAATTTTTCCTCGGACTTGCGTTATTACCGACGCGCCCAGCGTTGCGCTTTCTCGGCAGCCAATCCTCGGCCGATGAATCCGTCGTGTTTTGCTGCTTTTTGCTCGCAAGCGCCTGTATAATATCATTCCGATAAACTTTGTTTCTCGCATCGGCCGGATTCCACGGTACGTTCTCCTCCAATTCACGCTCTATCAAATCGTCCGTATATTTAGCCGTTACGAGCCTCTTTATAACGTGATGTATCAGTCGTTTCTTCACCTGTTTGTCGCATTTGTTCGCATCGACGAGGCTCTTCAATATATTAACGCTTCTCTCGAGATCACGCACGAGACTGTCCGAATTGCCCCACAATTTTTCGTCGATGCTCGAGCTCGTGTTTGGCATCGTCGAGCAACGAGATTCGCGTCCCGTGTCGCAGGTCGATATCTGACTCGTACTTCCGTTTGGCAAATTCTGATAAACATGACCGGGAAAATATTCGAAGCTATCGGAGGCTCGACCGGTCGCATTCTCCTCCGTTGTTTCCTCAACGAGAATTTCCGATCTCGTGCTCGATGTTTCGTTTCTCGATTGTTCCGACGAGCTGGCGCATAAAACCGGATGTTCGTTGCCACCGCCGCGTGTTCGAGATCTCGCACGTCCCAACGCTGTTCCATCGACGCTGTCGTCCCGAACTTCCGGTTGATTTTTCTCGCGGGAAAAATCGAACTTTCGATCGTTATTACGAGCACCGGATATCGAAATATTACGATCACGCGCGTTGTAGGTGTTGCTCGAATTTTTGAGAATCGAATGCAACGATTTTGGGATCAGGCTGCTGGCTCTCTTGGGCAAAGGTGGCTTTTCTTCTTCATCCTCCTCGTTGTCGTCGTTGCTCTTTATCTTCGTTTTATCGTCGATCTCGTCGTTTGCGATATCGCTGAATCTTTGGTCCTCCTCGCGGCTCATCGTCTCGACCTGAATGCCAATCGACTCGCGGGAACAATCGTCGAGGCTTGTCTGCATGAATTTGTCGCAGGTCGCCGGTTTATTGACGACGGTAGCGATGGAAGACGTCGAATCGAATTTGAGGGGTAAAGGATTTTTTTCGCCGGCGCGCAGATTGAGCTCGCTCTGACTTCGCTTGAGCGACAATCTCGACGAAGGCAGTGCCGGTAGATTCATGGAAGAGCTCTTTTTCAACGCGTCTCTTCTCGTTTCTCCGCGGCTCGAGCCATCCGTGAGATATTTGATTTGTAAGGATCGCGCCGTCGCTTTTGTCTCTTCGACGCGGCTCTCGATCGTTTTCTCGCGAATTTCCGCTCCGTTTTGGGCATCAATTTCGGGCGATTTTTCCTCGTGAACTTTCGTCACTAGCGTCGAGTGATTCTTCACGATCGGCGTTATCTCGATTTCATCGTCCGACTCGACGGATGCGTGTCCAACGAGCGGCGTCGAATTCGCGTCGGGTTTCATGAAATTTTTCGTGCCGTGATGCGAACTCGCGTTCGATTCGTTGGTACCCTCGGGATCGAGTCTCAACGCGGCGGAGCGACCTCTCGCCAGAGCCATACGCTCGATCGTGCACAATTTTTTGTCCTTTTCCCTGGTACGCGGCAGCAGCAGAGCGTTGTAATAACCGACGTCCGCGCCGCTGTCCCATTCCAGGGGTTTGTGCGAAGCTACGCTCGACGTCGGCGAGATACTCGGCTTTGCGTCGTTGTCGCGCGTCTCTACGAGGATCTCCCGACCGCCTCCCTCCTCGTTTCTCTCCTCCCTTATCGTCTCCGTCGTCGGACGTTTGCTCACGGGCGACGGTGTACGCGAATCCGCGTTATTATCCGCGTACGGCGACGTTACGGTCTCTTCGGACGCCGATGGCTGTCCGATCAGCGGCGGTCTCGCCCATCTGCGTCTCTCTCGCGGCAACGACGATTCCAGCCTGGATGTCTCGTCTTCCGCGAGAATCGCGCGACTATCGCGAATCACCCGCGAATCTTGACCGTAGGCCGTTCGAACGTAATCGCCGGTACGCGCGGTCGAGCCTTGCTCGGCCAACGAAAAGTAACGACCCAGGCCCGAATTTTGGGAATATCTTTGATAGTACTCCATGACCTGGGAGGAGAGAGTTTTCTTCGCTACGGCTGGAAGTATCGCGGTTTCGGCGTTGCAAGGCCTCTCCGGATCGTACCAACGCGGAGAGGCCGACGAGCGGCAGAATTTTTGACTCTCGGCTCGTTCGTTCGTCTCGACGTTTCTCTTCGAAGCCTCGCAATCTTCCAAATCTTTTAGACGTTCCTCGCAGCTCGATGCCGAATCGTATTCCATTTTTTCACTTTCAAAATTTCACTTTTTTTACACATTCCCTCTCGCCCCCACCCCTCTCCGCCCCCCCGCACTTTTCGCGACGATTAAATGGAAAATTTGTATTTTCGTTTTTTTCTCGGTCCTAACTTTGACATTGCACCGGAGGGCGTCGATGTGTATCGTCTCTTTTTCTGGGTTGGGCTTGGACGGAGAAACAAAAAGTTTATACGTGCGGGAAAATAAGATTAGGAGAAACTGTCACGAATGACGTCCGATGTGACGTCTGCGAGAAGCGTCAAACGCGAATTTGTGACGCGCGCTTGGTTCATAGCTCTATATTTACTCCGATATACCTCGCACTCGCGAGAGTTAAGCGTCACTCCGTAATTACACTTCCTTTGTCACATATAACTTGGTATATTACGGGCCACTTTGATGAACGTAGAAAATTGGGAAAATTTGAAAAGACGCGTCTTTTCGTTGTTTCGGAAGCATTGATTTTTTTTTTATCACTATACTCGTATTTATATACGCGAATTGAAGCTCCGAACGTGATATTCAAATTATTGTTTACATGTTGTGTAATTCGGACGTGCTAACCCCCTTTGGTTCGATATAAATTTGTAGTACGAGCTAGGATTGTAAGAGGGACGACGTTTGGTGTGTCATTACGGCGTCATTGCATGACGTTGATTGGTCAAAATTTCGATGTAGCGGGAAGAAAGACGCGCGCGCAACTTTTTTCTCTCTTTCGTCCACGATGATTTGCAGATTGGCTTTTTAGTATTACGGAAAGTGACCAATGCTGGTGTAGATTTGTTACTGCGAGAAAGATCGAAGATAGGAAAGACGGGCAGTCAAATGAGAGTTAAAATTTAAAATATCGTCTTCTACAAACCCTTTTTCGATATTACATTTTGCAAGATAGAACTAAACTATTTTAACATCGGCGATAACGAAAATAAAAAACGTTAAGAATACCATGAATTAACAATATTTCCATAGTCAGGGTTGACATTGCAGTTGTAAATTTTTAAAGGCATCAAATTAACTTATTGATTTATATGTACCTTTAACAGCTTGAAAAAAATAGTTTTTTTAGAATTAGTAATAAACACTGTAAGAATTTCAATCAAAGTATATCCCGTTGATATATAATAATTTTTTTTATACGCATTTGACTAGGGCATAGCTGTGCTAGCCTAAAATTTAGTCAAAACAAAACGTGAGATTAATCTATATACACGAAACTCGATAGGCTGACGCACAAAAAGTTTAATATTACGAGTAATTTTCGCTGTCACGTTTTCCCGAAGTACTCAACGACCCTCTTATCGTACGTACAATTAAACTTGAAAAAATTCTTCGAGCAACACCAATCGTGTCGCGCGACTCAACAAAACCGTAAAATAAGGAGGTTATGTTTTACAGTCACTTCGAGGAAAATATTTGTTTTTCGTAAAAATTTCAATATGTTGAATACACGACAAATACTTCGAGTATTCTCATCCAACCGCGTGGCATCGCTGTTGCAAAAATCCGCTCCGAAAACGTATCTCGAGATCACGAGAGATTTTACGTTGTTTCGTCAGCAAAAAAATGATTTCCAGCGTAAGTTTCACACGAGTTTGAGTACTCGTGGAGCTGCGAATGATGCCCCAGGCACGAAACAGCCGCTGGGAAAATTGGAGAGAAAGCTCAGGCTGAGCTTCAAGTGCAAGCGTTGCGGCACCAGAAGCACAAAAACAATATCAAAATTGACTTACGAGGTGGGAGTAATTATAGTTCGTTGCGACGGCTGCAAGAACAATCATCTCATAGCCGATAATTTGGGCTGGTTCAACGACAGCGGCGGAAAGAAGAATATCGAACAAATTCTAGCTGCGAAGGGC
The DNA here is from genome assembly GCA_963564615.1 of Rhorus exstirpatorius. Classification (NCBI taxonomy): domain Eukaryota; kingdom Metazoa; phylum Arthropoda; class Insecta; order Hymenoptera; family Ichneumonidae; genus Rhorus; species Rhorus exstirpatorius. The sequence continues at coordinate 28,750,503 of OY751320.1, forward strand.
GAAAAAGTTCGCAAGATGGAAAATTACTCCGAGGGTTGCGTAGAAATTTTGGAAAACAAGGAGCCCGATCGAGTTATAACGCTCGGCGGTCTGGAAGACGAGAGTAGAAATTTGGAAGTAGCGACGAGCGACGAGGCTGTTGAAACAAGGAGCCGATGAAATTTGGAACAATTTAAAAAAAATAAATTTCAATCGCCGTCGAATGGACACTTGAGAATAATTCAAAAGACGAACGAATAACTTTGCATATAACGCTGGCAATAAAATTTCAATCAACCAAAATAACCACCCAAAAATGTCTTTGCATGGTACAACAAACTTTTACGGCTTGAATTAAAACAAATTGTTATTTTAATGACCATTCTTATAATAATAATATTATATATGATAATTTAACATAATTTGCTGTGAGTTTAAGGAGTTTCGAAGCCAAACAATAAAGTATGTTTCTTCGATTTTTTTTTTTTTCACATATATAAATTATTTTATTGAAAATGTTGAGTTCATCAAAGAGTAACATTTCAACATCATTTAAAAAAATTTTTATCCAAAAATGTTGGAAATTCAGCTCTCAAAAAAAAGTATCCTCGCGGTGGTCACGATAACTCGTGATAGCTTTATCCGAAATAAAAGAAACCAAATATTTTCTGTTAGTAGATAAGTATAGCTCGTGATTGAACGAAGGATTTGAAAAAAAAAAATTGAAATTTGAATTTTTGGCAGAGTTGTACGCAAAGTAATAAATTTTTTGGTACAATTGGGAGTATAAATGAAATTTTTTTATTTCAAAATCTTGTAGTTTAGGAAAAAATATTTAGTACGTATTTTTTATTTTTTCATTTGAATCAAAATTGCCGTTGATATAAAAAATTGAAAAATATAACATTATGACGTCACACGTGTTACGCTATATCTATATATATCAAAATCCGTGAAATTAAATTACCTATAACAGGTGCATCTGTCATTTTTAACGAAAAACAAAAAAATACGTCCTCATTATTTTTACTTACCCTACATTATGCGCCCCGATGATTGAAAAAAAAAAATTTCATTCATACTCCTAACTTACACTACGTATATTGTAATATATATATAATATATATAATATATACTTATATATTATGTATATATATATATATTAGGGTGTGCGGAAAAAAAAAAATTTTTTTTTTTCGGTTGCATCCACCAAAAAAAGTTGAAATAAGGTAAAAAAAAGAAGAATCCTAAAACGTGAGGCCAAAAAAAAATTATTTCGAACGGCGCATTGCATTTGAATATTTTCCATAAGAATAACACAGGAAAATATTGTGATTTCTGAATGTGGTAGTGCAACTCGTCAGAAAAAAATCACACAAAGATGTCATTAACATATTCTCATGGAGAATCGAATTCCCTACAAAAAAAGTTATTACGAAAAATTAGCTCGGAACAACCGTTTAAGTGGAATATAACGCGAATGAATATAGTGGAAATAACGCTGTCTGAAATTGAATTGATAGGAAAAAAAATAATTCAAAAGGCTGTAAAAATCGAATTTTTCGCTTTACGAAAAAACTTTTTGGGAGTTTTTTGTAGAGAATGTTCTGCTCTAACATATTTGCATGAAATTGTTCTCAAAATATTTCTCTAATACAAAAAAAAATCAAGTACAACAAGAAATATAAGAGAAACGACGTTCATCATTGATTGTGTTTAGAAAAGCTTGATTCAATGAATTTGGTTTAATAAGATAGAATAGGTTTTTTTTACATTATAATGCTTAATAATCATCGTTTCTTTTTTTAAGAGTCTGTTTGTTGCAATTAGGGTATTTCTATCGATAATTTTGCACTATGCCCAATAAATATTGTAGCTGCTCTTCGTTTTTTGTTAATGAACCGTTATATGCTTCTATCAAAGCGACGTTGTTAGAGCAGAACATTCTCTACAAAAAACCCCCGAAAAGTTTTTTCGTAAAGCGAAAAATTCGATTTTTATAGCCTTTTGAATGATTTTTTTTCCTATCAATTCAATTTCAGACAGCGTTATTTCCACTATATTCATTCGCGTTATATTCCACTCGAACGGTTGTTCTGAGCTAATTTTTCGTAAGAACTTTTTTTGTAGGGAATTCGATTCTCCATGAGAATATGTTAATGACATCTTTGTGTAATTTTTTTCTGACGAGTTGCACTGCCACATTCAGAAATCCCAATATTTTCCTGTGTTATTCTTATGGAAAATATTCAAATGCAATGCGCCGTTCGAAATAATTTTTTTTTGACCTCCCGTTTTAGGATTCTTCTTTTTTTACCTTACTTCAACTTTTTTTGGTGGATGCAACCGGAAAAAAAAAATTGTTTTTTTTCCGCACACCCTAATATATATATATATATATACGCTGAATTTGTAAAATTAGTTGTAACAAAAAAAAAAAATCCTGCGTTAAATCACGAGCTATACTTATCTACTGACAGAAAATATTTGGTCTTTTAATTTCAGATAAATCTTTCAGATAAAGGGGTCTCGGGAAAACAGGTCCCACCGGCTGAATTTCCAACACTTTTGGATGAAAATTTTTTAAAATACCGTCGAAATGTTACTCTTTGATGTACTCAACATTTTGAGTAAAATAATTCATAAATAATGTGAAAAAAACGAGAAAACATGCTTTTTTTTGGGTTTCGAAATCCATGTAACCCCTTAATTAACTTTTCAAAGTTTCACCCTGATCTTGCGTAAAATATCGCTCGATCCTCGTAAAACTCCAGGCATCATCCATATCCCATTAATGACGTTGAAATTTGCATCGTTGGAATGCAACGAAAATAAGTTTTAAATCCATTTCTGGTATTGTCTCAAAGTCGAAAATCGTGTAAACCTTTTTTCCCCCCCCGGCTTAAACGATTCGGGGCCTAAATATCCCAGAAAAGTGTCAGCGATACCGGAAATGATTTTTTTAATTAAAAAAATAAACCATAATTTCGTTGCATTCCAACGATGCAAATTTAAAAATCATTCCCATTATAGGTAACTTAGGTATTTGCAGGCATTCGAATAACTGCTAATGCGATTTTTTTAAAAATTGTTTTTTTAATCTCTTGCATAGAAATTCTCTGTACAGTAGAAATTGCGATCTTTGGTTCGCTATCAAATACTTGGGGGGGGGGGGGGGGGGGGGGGTTATATAAACTTGCGATGGGAATTTCATTAAATCTCTATGTAAAATACTAAAGGACGTATAATTATTCTGGATCTCGGTTCGGCCGATGCGGAGAGGCCACACGAAGCTTATCGAATAATTCAGAATGCTTATCACGTAAAAAATAATGCATATATACACATGTGTAAAATAAAATTATCGTCAATTAATTGGATACATCTAAAAAAAAAACAATATACAGATAGGTACGTCGATGTTGAGTATAAAAAAAAATGTTTATATAGCAACGAGCTACAAATTCGATAACTTAAAGAGAAAAAAAAAAAGCTACGGGTTTCAATATCGCGCGCGCGCGCACCTTGGCAAAAGATTACGAATCTTTGTTATAAATGCTGATGCGCGGGCGCGTGAAAATTTCACCGCGCGTTTCTTAGCAAAAGAAAAAAAATCAAAATAAAATAAAAATTTGGCACTGTATATACGTTTTTTTTTTTTTTTTGAGAAGTAGTAATTCTTCGATTCTCTCTCGTCGATGGAAAATCTTTATCATCTGCTGAGGCACAAAAGCGATTGTAAGGCATCGATCCGTTGGTCAAAAAAACGTTAATTATTTCGTTATTTTTCTCCCGTACTTCTCTCTCTCTCTCACATCAGACCCTCTTGGGTTTCGAGACGATCGCGTATTCGCTATCGTTGAAGACCCTGTGCTGCGGAACACCGGAAGTCGCGTTGCTCGTCGTGCTCGTTTTTTTTCGTATTATACCATAACCGTTGTGAGTATCATCGGCAAGACGAATACCGCAAAGATCCTCGACAACGTCGTAATTCGGCCAGGGGCCGCTCGACTCTTCGGCCGATACGACGGAATTGCACTGACTAACATTCGGCGTTTTGTAGCCGGGATTATTGTTGAGCTTGTGCATCGAGCCGAAATGCTGAAGCTTATCGTAATTCGGATATTCGCTCTTGTTCGTCGGGCTGTTGTGTATTATCGGTGAGGCGGCTATCGGTAAATTTTGATTAGTCTCGAGGCTCGGTTTGCGCTTATCACCGGAAATACCGCTGACAATAATGCACGTCGGAGCTTGCACAAGCGGATTCATCGTTTCGTACTGTGATTCGTAATTTTCGTCCTCAGCGACGACCGGTGTCGCATCGACACCGGTCTCATTGTCAAGATCCGTCGTGGTTTCATCCTCGTCGGACGACGATGAGCGCCGATCGAGCCTCTCCGTATGGGTAATATTTTCAAGACCGTGTGTTCTCCAAGCGTCGCTACGGACTTCCACGAGATCGTAAGGATGCTGCCTGTCGTCCGAGCGCTGATCGGCAAACGGAAATATCGATTGGGATATACCTTTGTGACTTGGATCCGGCGAGTCGTTCTGATACAATTTACGATATTTTCCGCAAGCCGGCGTATCGACGAATTCACCGTCGAAACTTTTTTTCTCCAACAAACCCGTGAATATGTATTTTCTCGGCGGTTTTGCCGGCTTTGGTTTTATAATCGGCGGCGGCGGTCTTATGTAAGGTATGGAATCGAGACTCGAGGATGAACAGGATACGAGCTGTTTTTGCGAATTTTGCGATATCGTTGAGAAATCAATGTCCATGAGATTGTGCGAACTGTTGGGCGACGGCGGAAGCGGCGAACGCGAGCCGGCTTCCATGGAAAGTGCGGCGTGATACTGCGCATCGTTGCATTCTATGCTCGGACTGTTATCGCCGTTCAACAATTTCTTCATCGACTTCATCTTCGACGATATGCAACGAAATATTTCCTGCTGATTGCTGTGCTCGAGACGAAACGAGCCCTCGCCCGATTCGCACTTTCTTCCTGCCTCGAACGTAAATTTACCATCCCTGTAGCCGTATCTACGGATATATCTGTAGGGCCATGTGTACATCAATGCTTCGCCGTCTATGAGCTTCATGTCGATCGCTGCGACGAGCAGCGTATAAGTCTTTGCCTCGAGTCTGCAGCGCTTGGATGCTTCGGTTTCCACGACTTTAACGGAAAATACACCCTCGCCGCTCGTGCAATAGAGATCGTTGTCCTCCTCGATTGTATGCTGGGAGGCGTCGCCCTTGAATGCCACCGACTGAAAAGCTCCCAACCAATTGGTCATGTCGGCGTCGTTGAAACAACCAAAATGATGCACTCCCGTCTTTGTCACTACCTGTCGAGGCATACACATTCTTGGATCGTTCGATTCGTTGGATATTATGATAAAAAAAAAAATTCGAATTTTCTTATCAATTCATTTTTTGTATATACATGCACGATTTCTGCGTTTTTTAGACCTATCGAGCGGCTCTAAACTATTTTTGACCGGCTTGAAAAAAGCGGGCAATAATGATTTCATTATTGCCTGCTTTTTAAAAAGTTAGCAAAACGACCTTATATACACACACACACACACACACACACGCGCGTATATATATTTATTCTTACTTTACTTACTTACTCATTCTTACTTTTTTCTGTTGAAAAAATGCAGTATAATTGTAACATAACTATGAGGTGCCGTGTCAAAAAAAAGGTCACCTTAGACCTTTCGTGCCGCTTATGGGCACAAAAAATGCAAAAATCAGTACATGTGTTACAAAAAATATGGTGTGCACCAAGGGCTTAGCGGGCTTTTTGACCTCGTGTGGTTGCAGTACTCGTCTTCGGCTCGCAGACGCACTTTTCTTTGGCTCGCAGTCGCACTCGCCTTCGACTCGTGCTAGCTCGCCTCTGACTCATACTGCAAATTCCACGCTCGGTCTAAAACAGAGCCCACTCAACGCCCTTGGTGCGCAATATACTATTCCCTCGTCTGAGCCAATGTTATTCATCGATCCAGCCGCATCTTGACAATATTTTTATTTTTTTTTTTCTTAATTTCACCAACGCAATATAAATACATGGAGGAACTCACGGTGAATACTCTGGGCTGATTGCTCTGCGCTATCTTGACGCAAGCCTCCAGAGTGAGAATTCTTGGGGAATGTTGCTGCGACAGAATTTCATCCTGGCTGTCGTATATCTCGAGTCTTTCAATCCCGTATTTGCTTGCTTTGAATATCTGACAATACTTTTTGTGCCAAGTTTTCTAAAAAAAACGTGATACTCGCAATCGTTTGACAAGCGGATTGATTTAACCTACGAGATGCCAGATGAGCCACGAGAGACGTGTGTGTGTATGTGCATGACTAACCTTGAGCTGGCCAAGCATTCCTTGTGGTGGAAAGAGCAATTGTCCTTGGAGAAATGGTTCATCCTGAAGATCCATTATTTTGTCAACACTCAATTTATTTCCTGAATAATTTTTTGTTTTGTTTTTATGTAAAAACTTGAACTCGTTTTTTTTTTTTTCAATCCAGTCTCTCGTCCGTCTCACACGAGACGTGTGTGAGCCCCTTTGTCCCTCCTTACGTGTATATAACAGACGTCGCAGAGAGTGCAAGCGGCTAAGGAGGCCGTATCCTCCTGTACGTGTGGTGCATCTAATCTATTCTGTTATACGCGTATTGTAACGTTGAAATCCTAACACTCCGAGATTCTCGTATCGTGCACCATATATATATATATATATATATATATATATATTATATAATATATATTAGTTCTCCTTGCTCGTAGCATACCAACCACTGTCACACAATCATAATATGAAATCGTATTTATCAGAGTTCTACTTTATTTTGTATGTGTGCGTGTATCACTACACAGCTGTGTGAGCTAAGCTCGCTAAGCTACACAACTGTCACACGCACTCTACTCTCTATAACGATTCTCGAGAGAGACACTTTTGCCAGAGGCCAACACTCTTATCCCAGGAACCATTATAGATATAGTATATAGTGTGTGTTATGTGTCCTTTTATCTCCCGTAGTCGCGTTCTTTCCCTTCTCTTTATGTGATTCTTCTTCATTTTTAAATGTGGATTTTTTCATCGAATACAGCGGAAATGAATTCCATAAGTCTCACATATATTTAACACATATATAACATATCGTCAAGTTTTTCATCAAAATCACGATATATAGCTGTACGACTTAGATCCGTGCAGAGGATTTTTGCAGCAATATTTTTATTTCAATAGATTATTTGCTCATTATTCCTATAGATTTGTTTATTTATCGTTTAAATTTTTTCTTTTTGGCTTGCCCATTAAATTATGATTGCAAAAGTCTGGCAATAAAATTCGATACATATCGTCATTTTTATTCCGTCACGATATTTATATTCATGACTTAGATCCACGGTCTATAGGGAGCAGTTTTTTTTGAACAGAGATTTATTGCTTTTGCTTTTCTTTCTCATTCAAACTCGTTATTTTTCTCTCGTAAACAGTTTAATGGATTTGAGTCTGGCATTCGAATTCAAGCGATCGTAAATTTTTTATTTAAACAATAACAATAATGAGGATAATAAGACTTATAGAGATTTGGCAGCGTATATATACCTTTGTCAAAATCGATTTATCACTTTAGCTTCTCTCATCTGCTCGCATTATAAATGTTTATTTTTTATTTTTAAAAAGATTCAACGCACTCTGCTCGTGTCCATTCAAATTCAACGTCATAATTATCTTTACTCTATAAGTCACGATAATTGTGACTTAGATTGTTATTGAGAAGTATTTTTGTCGACAGACAAAAATTATTTTGCTTGATTCCTCGTTATCGTTATGCGTAACTCATTTCATTCGAAAAAAATGCATGGACCGTTGAATTCGAATCATCGACATTTTAACTCAGATCCACGTTAATGATGACTTGGAAATAAAAAAAAAAATATTTTGAATTATACTTCTCTCGTTGAAATAAATATTCCACTTTGGAAAACGATTCGACATATTCTGGCTTTCAGGCCATATCCAAATGTCTTTATTTTGATACTTAGAACCATGAAAATTTTATTAGTACACTTAGAGCATAATATAAATTTTTACGAACAGATCTTTTTCGCGGGGTTTTTTTTTCACTATCCCCAGTGCGGATTCAAGTCTGGCATAAAAAAATCAATTCGCCATCATTTTCTAAGTACCGAATACCGAGTCTTGAATTATCTAGAACAATATCCGTGACAACAGGACTGTACAAAGATTTTCTTTTGTTTCTCTCGTGCCTCAATTCCCTCAAATTTAAACCGTATCCACTCGCATTTGTACTCGGTGTTCTTAAAAATTATGACGTATATCTTCAAAAAAAGACCACCATATATTTTCAAAAACCGATTGACACTTTCATCGCGATCGTTTGTTTTATTAAAAACAAGCCCTCCGCGACCTCGATTAGACCATTTTCGATCTCATTGCCATATATTTTACCAAGTCACGAAAATCATGACTTAGAATCACACAAAGTCGTATCTATTTTTCCTCAACAGATTTAGGCCACACTAACACAAAATCTTTCGCTCTCTCTCTCTCTTTCTATTTACCCGTTTCTCTCTATATATACATAAAAAAATATATATTGCTCGTTAAAAACATAAACGATTCGTATGTATATTATATTAATTCGCCATTATTATCTATACTTTCTGTGGGCAACCGGTAATTTACCGTATGAAGAACGAAAAGTATCAAACTATATATATGCTTGAGACTGTACAAGAGTCACACTATCCTTTGGGCTATCGTGGTGGGAAGTTGCACGTATAGACAAACTGGCAAATGGTTCGCGTTATGGTCATCATAATAACGCACTGTGACTACTGATTAGGGTGATGGGGGATATATATTAGCTCTTTCTCGGCTGCAACCTTCTCGCAGGTTTCTCGTCGCGTTGTATCTCGCGTGTACGCGATGATCGTGCGAGCTTAACCCATGGCATATATATATATATATATATATATATATACACATATACACATGTATATGCGTCTCTGAGAAATGAGAAAGGAATTCGAGAGATTTCCGATCAGAAACTGCCGTAGTCAACGCGGTCGCGGACGCTCAAAACATCTCGTACACAGAATACACCGTGTATCAATTGTTGGCAAACAAAAGGGGGCCTTAACTAACAAAACGATTTTGAGTCTTGAAATTCGATGGAACGAGCCGTTGTTTTTTTTTTTTTTTGGCTAGCTAACGTGACATATATCAACGTACAGGGTATAGAGCACACGTATATATATGTGTACATTAGCATTTTATTCTTCCAATAAAGACGATTATATATCCGTAAAACATGATGCCTTATCTACGGGGAATTGCTTTACGGCTGTTAAAACAAACGATAAGAAACATCCACTCGTTGGGTTAAATTTACACGATTGACGTCTAATTTAGCTTATTATTATTATTATTATTATTATTATTATTATTATTATTATTATTATTATTATTATTATTATTATTATTATTATTATTATTATTATTATTATTATTATTATTATTATTATTATTATTATTATTATTATTATTATTATTATTATTATTATTATTATTATTATTATTATTATTGTTATTATTGTTATTATTATGGTTACAATAGTAATGATGATAATAATAATAATAATTTGGCTTCAGAAAAAAAATTGGAACTAATGATGCAATAGCCCAACTATTAGAAAAAAATTTACAAGAACATTAATGATATTCCAAACCCACAATCGCTGCATTTTTGGATTTGGCAAAAGCTTTCGATACTACTATTAATCATGAAAAGCTACTTGGAAAAATATAATTGTATGGGATCAGAGCAACTGTTCAAAAACTTTTTCATAGTTATTAAAAAATTATTCATAGTTATAGTGTCATTGGATCTCTGCAAAGATTACAAAATAGGCTACTGAGAATAGTGCTTAAAATTCTGAGTTGAAAAGACCTTTGAGCTTTGAAAACTCCTTTATTATAACAATCATTACTATATACTATTATACAATCATTACTATTATACTATATTAACTATGAAAAATTGAAATTAAACTGCGATAGCTCGAGCAGCAATATGTACAAAAAAAAACAAAAGCCTAATTCTTCCTATAATGTTCAAAAATAAATTTATCACAGAAGTAGTTTTATACCGGCGATAGTCTGCTTCATTGAGCTTGATAATGATCTGAAATCATTGAACTTCAGGAAAAATACTATAAAAAAGAAACTGGGTAAATGGTTTATTGATATGAGAAAATAATATGACTTTTTTTATTATTTTTATTTAGCTATCTATTTTTGTAAAAGTTTTTTCCACCCCGGACCTATGTACAGGTGTTTAATTACCTCTATAGGATACAATGATCGATTATTTCTCATATTCAACATTGTATATTCTGGCTTTAAATGAATAAATCAATAATAATAATAATAAGCTACATTAGACGTCAAGCACTATTATTATTATTATTATTATTGGATTTTATCGATTTATTTCCACGAGATATAATTTCATGATTCACGTGGCACGAGAAATTTGTTCGCCAGTTGTGTACATAGAGAGTAAAATTATCTGAGCGGGTTCTCGTTGGAAGTTGAATCGATTTGTTGCACGAGTTGCTCGCTCGTAGCTCCAGGACGAAAACTCATCAAGATCGGTTCGATCGGTTCGTCTTTTCTTTTTTTTTTTTTTTTTCCCCCCCGATCAATTATTTATCGATACTCTGATTTATTTATCACGGCCTGGAATCGTAAAAGCGTGCAACGTGTAGTATTGTCCTGGGGAGACTGAACGCAATGAGGCCAGTCGTTGATGAAGCCTCGGTCCAAGAAAAAAATCCACGAGTTCGCTCAAGAGACAATAATATGTTGCTCTTTGTAATTTTGGGACTTTTGAAAATTAATTTTGGCGCGTGTTTCAACGATTTTCCATCTCTCATGATAGCTAATGCTACAATGGGTAAAATATTTATTTATTTAAACAAAAGCTTTGTCTTGGAACGTATAATCGTTCGGTGTTTCCATTTTATTTGATTAATTCCCTCCAGCCGTTGTCATCGAGAGACCTTTCTTCGAGTTGAAGGCGGTGAAAAAAAGGCTCACGACGCGCAATGCGTATGAGAAAAAATTCGAGGCATTCGTAAAGTCGATAAAGGAAGCTGCGAAAGCTCGAATAACGGATAAAAATGTTGGAATAGAGATGGTGGTGTTTGAGGAAATGAGCGTGAATCTCGCCAGGGGTGAGTCAACGGTTAATCATATTTTTGGAATTAAAGAAAAAAAAAGAGAAAAATTTATATAAATATATAATTGCATCGGGACACTCGTGATATTGTTATCGAGACGAATGGGGTGTCGTATTGCGGTGAATGACATCGTTTTATGACGTCGTCAAAAAATTACGTCGAGCAGATTACTCAGTTTTATTGTCCGTCGTGAGCTGCGACGAAACATGGAAGTTGTACGAGCGCGCACGAAAGGAGAAGCTCGTGCATTTAGCGATAACCGGTTAGTTGCAAATTACGATATACTCGTTAATAATCTTCGGGTATATTCGAAGGAGGATAGGCTTGTGATTTTTTTTTTTTTTTTTTCGAATAATTTATCCGTCAGGGTAATTCCGGGATGGTCGGAAGAAATTTTGATGAGTGAGGCTGCGATAAATTTTTCGGGATTTTTCTATACTCAGGGAATATTTCTCTGAATATTTTCTTTTGGATTTCCAGAGAGTTGAAGTAACGTCGAGTTTCGAGAAGTTTGAAATTTCGTCATGTTCTCAGGGCTCCGAAACGATATCAACTTTTTTTTTTTACACAAGAATTTTTAAATTCTTTTTAAAAATTTTATTTCTAAGTAGATCTAATTGAGATCTAGGTAAATCTACGATTTTTTTAAAAGTTTAGATCTACTCGTCTAAAAAAATAATTCTATAGATTTAAACTATTCTTTTCCGGATCGAGCTAACCCTGAGAACTTGACTATTTTCTTCGGATATTTGACATCCCTGTAACGTTCGTTTCAATCGACAATAAATCCACCCCTTCAGCATTCTGTATTTCCCGGAATTACCCCTTGACTTTTTTTCCTATTCCTTCGCTTTGAAAAAAAAAAAAAAAAAAAAACTATACGACTCTCTTATCATTCTTTTAATAATTTCATTTCCCTGCGAGCTTTCACGGTCTTGCTTATATTTACGAAAGTTTTTTTTTTTCCCCCCCGGTAAGATCGAGATTGTCCGCGATTACCGATCGCCTATGGAATAAGCGTCCCAATCATCGAGCCTGGACAAGAATTGGCCCAGATTTTACTCGATTTCAGAAATGATCGAGTTCTCACTTGGAAAAAAATCAATCTTCTTCACGATCGTGTATTCGGTAAATAATTCTCGATCATTTGGATGGAATAATCGATTTCAATATTAAGGAGGTACGACTAGTATGAAGAATCCAACTGACGGACTTGAATTATTTATATGTTTTTGCCGAATACTTTATGCGCCTATTGCCAAAATTTGAGCTTTATTGACCGTTTAGTTTATTCGTAATAAAATTGCAAAGTCGAGCAGTTTGAGTTACTAAAGCACGTCGTCTTATGGAGACGGTTAACCGGAAGTGCTGTGATCACGGTTTTGCTGCTCGCGTATCCAACTACACCCGTTGGAAAACTGAAACTTGATAGATCAGATATAATAGATATTGTAAAAAATTGAAAAATTACTCTTCACCGTGTAGTTCTGGCACTACGTCATAAAAAAGTTTCAATTTCCGGTTGTAAATGGTCAGAACGATCAAATAGCACCCACAGACTTAGCAACGTCGCGAGTAACAGCTGATGGGTTTCGGCGAACATAACCTAGCTTTGTTTTGATATTAGCAACGAGGATAGAGTCATCTTCGTTGGTCACGTATACCAACTTATAGCATCGCCAATGCGACGTTGCCAAGTGTTTACTTCAAATTCCATCATGTTATTTATGGAGTTTTATTATTTATCACGTATCAATTATATGTATAATTATCATTCTGCCGATCGTATTAATTCCACTGAGGTAATTCAAGTCTATTTTAATAGGTTTTCGGCTGATTTTTTAAAATGTTTTTTAGTCCGTTTTTGTGGTAGACATGTCATTATTATTATGATGGAGACTACTATCGAGTCGTTGACAATCTAATTTTTCAGTTTTTATTAGTTCATGCGCAATAAATTAATCATTTACCACAAAATTTTTCACATTATAATCGATAATATGAATAATCAACGCAAATAAACATAAATCAGAAGAACTGTGGGTAAGATAATTTTAGACTTTTTTTGACTCCAAAGAACTAGTCGTACCTCCTTAACAATCGATCCTGAGCAATAATGACTTTTTAACGATTTATTCAAATAATCGATACAAACGAATGATGCAAATTTCAACAGAGAGAGACACGATCGGAACAGTTCTCAGAACATTGTTCGGCGACATATCGAACAAACATTATCACGAATTGTCGTCGCAGTATTTATTTTTCACAAAATGGTCAAATCATTCGTTATCCATGAGAAAACGTATGATCGCCGAGACTCTCGGTAGATTTCCCCCTCGTCAACGTTCCGACGATCGTTTTCTCGCTATCGTTAGCCACGATATCGTCCCGACGATCATACAATCCGTGAGTTTTTTTCAATACACTCGGTTCGATTTTCTCCATATTTTTTGCTTTTTCTCATAGAGAAAGCTTTGTTTTTGTGAAAAAAAAAATCAAGATTTCCATGCCAATGCGTTCAAAATATTCTAAAACGCCGAGAAAACAAATTTAGAAAAAAAATTTCGGCATTTGCGTGACGTGTGCATGGGTGCGTGCGTGCCCATAAGCTCAAAATTTTTACAAAAATAGTATGGGGCACAAGGATGCGATTGATATTGAAGTTGGGAAAAATTTCTCAACGATCTAAGATTTTAGAAATTTTTTAAATTTTCGAAAAATGTATGTGCGAGCTTTAACTTTCGCAAATTGGACGCTATCGTGCTCGAAATTTTTACAAAATTTATATGGGACACGAGGATGATTGATATTGAATTTGGGAAAAATTTCTCAACGATCTAAGATTTTAGAAATTTTTTAAATTTTCGAAAAATGTATGTGCGAGCTTTAGCTTTCGCAAATTGGACGCTATCGAGCCCAAAATAAAAAAAAAAAATAGTACGGGATACAAGGATGATTGATATTGAATTTGGCAAGAATTCCTTAACGCTCAATGATTTTAGAAAATATTGAAATTTCCTAAAATCGTACGTGCGCTCTCCAACTCTTGGAAATTTGACGCTATCGAGCCAAAACTTCGTACGCTAACAGTCCAGAGAACAAAGATGTTTGCTATCAAAATAGATGAGAATCTCTAAAGGGATTTTCCAAAATTTGAAAATTTTCTAAAATCGCGCGTGCGTCCTCTAAATCTTGCAAATTTGAGGCTATCGAGCCAAAACTTCTTACACCAAATAGTCCAGAAGACAAAGATGTTTTATATTAAACGGGTCAAGTATCCCTCAGGGGGTTTTTAGATTTTGCAAAATTTTTGAAATTTTCGAAAAATTATTTGTTCCCTTTAACGTTCGCAAATTTGAAGCTATCGAGCCCCAACGTTTTACCCTGACAGCCCAGGCGACGATGAAAAAAAAGCCCGCAAAATAAAAGTTTGCACATCGCTTCCTTATTATTTTATCTTGCTCACAATCACAAAGCTTCATCCATGAGAGAGCCAAGATTGAAAAACTCACTTGTATCATAGAGAGAGAGAGCTTTCTGAATGAGATAAAATTATGAAGCAATATGTGCAAACTTGTAATTTGCACGCTTTATTATCTTTTATTTCCGCTGGCAGAGTCATTTCGTATCGAAAAATAATAATTATTATTATTTATCACCGACGAAGGCACGATCTCTTGGTCTCCTACATCCGGAGAGTCAGTGGCTCTTTGTTTTACCCGACAGTGCTGAAGATCCGTCAAACGTGACGGGTTTCAGCAAACTCTTAGACGAAGGCGAGAACATAGCTTTCGTTTACAATGCCACCTACTTTGATGAGGATTGCCGGGTGAGAGGGACTGTGACATACAAGCCTCTAATCTTACACAATTTAATTCGAATGATATGTGCACTTATATGAAAAAAAAAAAAAAACGTCGGATTGACGCATCCTATATGATTAATTTTTTATTTTATGAAATTTTTTACCGCCCAGTAGTCTCAAACTGCAATTTTTTTTTCCTCCGCAACAAGCACTTTGGTAAATTTCTCGTTAAAAGCAAGTCAAAAGCTCGAAAAGATCGTAAAGCTTTGATCTCATTTTTTCCGGTGTTTCACTTGCACGAAAGTCACCTGCAAAGAATCCAGAACAAAATTGAAAAACAAAAAATCGAATTGGGAAGCTGAAAATTTTTTTTTTTTCAAGTTTTTCGTGCTAAATAGCAGCAGTCGAGCTAAATAAGCATGAAACAAGCAAAAATTGCGAAGTTTAATGTCACCGTGGGTTTGTAATAATAGTTTTATTATCGCAAAATTTTGAATGTTATCACGTGATCGCTAAACGCACTGTATTGGCCGGCTAACCGTGACGTCACGATGTTATACTCTAGCGCGCCAGATTTGACAGCTGTTACGTATTAGCAGGATAGAAACCTATGTCACGTTTCGTCGATGCGTCCGGTGGTTAAGAAAAGAAAAAAAAAAAAAAAAAAAATAGGAAAACTTCTAACAAACTGAAAAAAACAAATAGGAAAACTTCCAACAAACTGAAAATAATATTAGTTGACAGCGCAACTTTTAGACACGTCGAATTTCATACTCTCATTCATGAGATAAAGTGAGGTTAGGTTATCTGTCAGAACGTTATTGCCTTTTTCCTGTCTGCCTTTTGGTCAGTTTTTTTGTAAGGTTAGTTATTAAATAAATGATACATATGTTTATATGTATTATGTATTTAATCTGTATAAACGAATATTTACATCAAAATGATCTTCACAGCAAAAATAATTCGAACGTGAATTAGAATAATCACGTCGAGCTGACTGGAAGCACTGTGAGCGACGTTTCACATTTTGTGGCACTGTAGCGAACACTTTTTCGGGAGTACTTATTGTGATATTTTTGAACAACGGTACGAAACAAGTTCTGTACGTTTTTATACTTTTTTCAGTATTCATTGCGACAAAATATTACTTTAAACGAGCACGGCTATCCTAATTCTACCATACAATCAGGTTGTTTGTAACATCGTGACGTCACTGATGCTTCGGGTAATTTCGGCTGATTCCGCCGCGTGGTCGGTTTTGTTTAAAAAAGCAAATTTTCAAAAGACTATAACTTTGTCAATATTTAAAATTTTAGAATAAAAAAAAAATTACAATTACAATTACATACACAGAATCGATTAGTGGAATAAAAAAAAAACGTTCATGAACCCAATTCGATCCGAGCGATTTTGACGGCGATTTGACGATTTGACGGCTTTAGATAGGTCTCGAGTGTCACGCGAAAGAAATGGTAGGGTCTCTGGCAGCGGGTATCGAGAATTCTCTGAGGCGAGAGATCGAGCTGTATGAGAGAGTTACCGATGAGGAATTCGATGCCGTTCGCATGACCAAGGCCGAGAGATGCCGACAAATCGTTAGCTTCATTCGCGTATGTTGAATATATATTTCTTTTATCTGTCTCTTTGTTTTCTTGACGATTTCATGAAAATGCATTTTTATCGTGCCAAAAGGCCGATCTGTACGAGGCGAGATGGGAAAACGAGAGAATGAAAAAATGTGATGTTTGCATGATGTGGAAAATGTTGGCCGGTATAACATGGGGCAATTCGTTTGATGGTAAAAATGTGACCGAACAATCGGAATTTATCGATGCCGGTTACTGGACACCCGGATCAGGCTCGTCACCGAAAGAATTACTCTTTCCCCACGTGAAGTATCGCTTCAGAGCAAAAGCTCTGCCAATCGTCACGTATCACGTGAGTGCGATGTCGCGAATTTTGTATTTTTTCATTTGTCGCGAATTCACGTGAGAAAATTGGCCAACTGGGTAGTTTAATGACACACGATTGTAGAATCCACCATGGCAGTATGTCACAAAATCGGGAGAAACTGGTAAGCTCAGGTGGGACGGGCTTGTCTTTGATATCGTTGGTGAACTGAGCAAGAGGCTAAATTTTACATACAAACTCATTGAGCTGGGAAAGACGACGACGACGACGACGACGACGATGACTCAGTCAGAAATGAGATCCAAAAAGTCTGAAGCGTCTGGCAATCGTTCCGTTCCTAGGATCAAACAACAGGTTATACTTTAAGATTATTGCATTGTCATCGAATCTTCGATTAGCCGGGGAAATTAAAACTTCGATGAAGCCTTTTTTTTCGTAACCATTTTTTCTTTACTCTCGATTCATTCGTTCGATCTTTGAGTTAACATTTTCATTCTACATGCTCGTTGAAGGACGCTGCAGAAGTTGTCTAAAGAAAAAAAAAAAACTGGAACAAATGAAAAAAAGATTCATTGAAAGTAAAGAATAGAGCCATTGATCCTTTCGAAGCCAACGAAACGAATGAATCGTATAAAACGTAATTGTCCAGGAATTCGTAAGAGCCTCGACGGCGTCCGGTGAGAGGATACCGGAAGCGATTACGGGGCTTGTGCGCAGCGGTAAAGTTCTCATGGCAGCGTGCGCCTCGACGATTATCGAATCTCTCAAATCCTCGATAAACTTCACCGTACCAATTTCCGTGCAGACCTATGGTCTTCTTGCCGCCAGGCCCAAGCCACTATCCCGAGCAATGCTCTTCGCATCTCCGTACACAACCGAGGTTTCAATATTTTTTCCCCGTCATATATTCGTAAAATTAACGCGGTTATATATATAGTTGTCGATTAACGATTAGTCCAGAAATTTATGAATAATCGTGGCAAGGTTATCGAAGCTCGGATGGATGATTTGTTGCTTCACGAATTTCGTAGTCGTGGGCCTGTCTCGCCGGTGGTATCCTCGTGATCGGGCCAATTTTGTATCTCGTGCACAGATACAGTCCGTCGCGTACGGAAATCCCTGGAGCAGCAGTTAGCATGGGCCTGAGCTCGCCTGCCCGTTGTCTCTGGTATATTTACGGTGCTTTGCTACAGCAGGGTGAGCTATATCATCGTTAACTGTATAATTATTTTCATCCTGTACAGTCCGCAAGTTCGATACCGTTAAGCCGCAAATTTATTCTTCAAAAGGTGATCCTTTGTGGCGGACTAGTCAGACTAGAAAATTTGATGGCACAAAAGTTGGCAGAATTTATGATATAACTGCGTATGCAGACGTCTTTCAGGACTTGAATCAATGCGTTTAGGGTAATTTTGATCTTTGGTCGTCTATTTGACTACACTGAAAAAAAGTTTCCCGATTCGAGCCATAATTATTATTGCTTCAGCCATATTATATGGGAAAATACGCTACTGCCATACCATCTAGGTAATAAAGCCATACAAATATGACTGACACAATATCGTTGGCGTAAGCATACCACTATGTCATGACAGACATATACCCAATAGCTCCGCGAATCTGACAAGTATCTCTATTTCAGCAATACCATAGTATGGTTGAGTTCACCATCACGAGTTATGCGTATGCCAACCATACTAGTATAGCTGTCTTATAAACGCTAGCATACGAGGTAGACGAACACCAGCCATACTATAGCCGAAGCAAACATATACAATGTTGTTTCGTAGATAGCAGTTTTGTCAGTGTAGGCAGAATTCTTTGTATACCAACAATACTAGTAGAGCTGTTTTATAAACGCTCGAATACGAGGTAGACGTACCAGCTATACTACCAAAAGAATATGGCTGAATTATAAATTCATTTTACATAGATAAATTACAGGATATTGTACCTACCTATACTCGTATAGGTAAGTATATATAGTAGGGGATATTCGGGTCACAGTAAAAATTCAGCCAATATGTTTCATAATCATGAATATTTATTTTAATCATCTGTTATCGATAATGATATTCATACATAAATATTTTGCAAAAGAGACTTGATTTTTAGAGCTAATGAAACACACCTGGAAGTTTGAGAGAATCCATGGCCCGGAGACATATGATACTCTCCTTGCAGGAAAATGACAGTTGACCTAACCTACAAAAATTCGCTTGTTATACGATTGGCGTTTATATAACAGGAAAAATAGTCCTTTTTTACATATTCCGTAGATAAGTGAGAACAGACTTACCTTCAAATGTTGGTATAAGCTCATCAAGATTCCGTTCGTTCAATTTCTTCTTCACAAACTCGTTCATTATCAAATTTTGCGTAGCGAGGTTTCGTTTTCGCGCGAGGCAGAGGCATAGACACCACGCGTTAACAGATTACTGTAGGTGTTCCAAAAACGTAGTATAGTTGCGCGAGCCATATTAGTATAGCTATGTGTCACAACGTTATTCTCGCAGCCATACTATATGGTTGAAATAGCTAGACATGTAAAAATCAGCTACTACAGCTGTTTGAACAATACAGTGTAGTTTCGCGAGCTATGTTAGTATGGCTGATTTACAAAAACGATAAATTTCCAGCTATTTATAATGACTAAGCTAGCCAGACGATTGAGTGTCGTCCACAAAGGCGCAGTATAGGCGCCGTAGACAAAACTGCTTTGCCTTCACCAGCGATATTATTGTTGAATTAGAAATACTTCACTAGTCATATTTGTATGAACTTTACGGCAATCGGGATTTTCTAAAAGGGCTACTGCATTTTCTGTGTGGGCAATATTTTTTCACCAGTATACCTATAACTGGCCAACAATAACAGTATTATTGTAAATCCCGAACCATTTTTTTCAGTGTAGTCCGTTCAATCATCTCATCTTGGCTAACCCGCAGAACTTCTGGAAGGTTTTTTAAATCAATGTATATCGTACGATTACGTATTACTCAATTGAATTTAATGATTGGTTAAGGCGGAGAGTTTGATGACATTATGATGAAGACTGAAAATTTGCCACTCGTATAGCAGAGGGCTGCGCCAGCTTATCGGTTACATCGTAAACTCACCCAACTGTGCTGATCATTAATTCGAAATTTCTTTGGCGAGTTGTTGTTGGTTTTTTGTTTTCGTATAGCAGCAATTTAAAAATGGAAATTTCATCCAAAAAAAGTCAGCAACGTGTTCTGAAACTTTGCAGTTAAAAAAAAAAGGGGGTTTTCAGGATCAAAATATTTCCAGTTCAGTTAAGTTAAGTGCCAAATTGCAAGGACTACCTTAACAATATAATTGTCACTCGCGTGAGAGTGAAAAAATTGCAAAGAAGAAAGAATGAAATTTTTCGAACGATGACGCGGGGGGGTTGTGTTCGGATTTGTGAAAAGGTGGAATGCATCTGCCGGAAAACAACGGTGCTCGTTTGATCGTTGGCACTTGGTGGCTCGTCGTGATGGTCATTGTCGCAACTTATTCCGGTAGTCTCGTTGCTTTTTTGACATTTCCACGCATGGACGAGAGCATAACCACGGTTAACGATCTTCTGAGACACCGAGGCACGTTAACCTGGAGCCTACCGGGCAACAGCTTTCTCGTTGAGTATCTCACGAGTGGCAATACCGGCCCTTACGATGGCCTCTTGGGTGACGATGCGCGTCTCGCCGAGAGACACGATCACGGCAATTATAATATGGCGGTAGATCGCGCGAGGCAAGGTACGCACGTTATCATCGATTGGACGAGTTCTCTGAGAATGCTGATGAGAATCGATAATCCATTGACCAATGATGGTATTTGCCATTTTTCAATCGGCACCGAGACATTCGTCGAAGAATCGATTGCCCTTATTTTACCGTTGAACAGTCCCTATCTCAGTCTCATTAATACCGAGTGAGTTATCAAAGTTTTTATGAAAAAAATGCAAAAAAAGGGGTTCAGGCTCAAATGAAATAACTGGAATTTTGAAAAAAAAAATGCAGATTAAAGAGAATGAAGGAGGCAGGGCTGATTGGAAAATGGACGATGGATAGAATGCCAAAGAGGGACGAGTGCTGGGAAGGTTCGGGTATCGGTAATGAAGTTAACAATCACAAAGTCGACGTTTGGGACATGCAAGGCATATTTTTCGTCCTATTTTTCGGTAAGTTCGTTTCTTTAGTTTTCCAATGGAAAATCTCAGTGTGACACGTCTGGTGGATAAATTTCAACTGCTCTCTCATACCCAGTTGTCTACGAGTACTTTTCCTCTTTAACATGTCCGATTCATGATTGGGGACGATCTTCAAATTCTAGGATCTCTTTTTAGAATCGTGGTATATTTAGATCG
Source organism: Rhorus exstirpatorius (assembly GCA_963564615.1). Taxonomy (NCBI): domain Eukaryota; kingdom Metazoa; phylum Arthropoda; class Insecta; order Hymenoptera; family Ichneumonidae; genus Rhorus; species Rhorus exstirpatorius. Next base: position 28,771,861 of record OY751320.1, read on the forward strand.
ATTGGGCTTGAGCCGCCGCGGTATTTGTCCACTAAGATTTTCCCCAATATATCGGCATTGAAGACCGGGGACAATTACAACGCTTTTATTCAATGACCAATTTTCGATACAACCCTTACGGGGTAAAAAAAGACCCAAAATGATACTTAAATGAACCCTCCATGATCATTTCGTACTCCCAACGATCCTTAACTTAACGATCAACCATCAAATTTAGAGTTAATCCTCAAATTGAGCATTAACTCTCAACTTTCGAGAGTTGACCCTCGAACTATTCAATCTTTGATTTGAAGATTCAATCTCTGTACAGAGATAATCCACGCACACTTGAGAGTTAATCGTCAACATGAGAAAAAACTTGAGGGTTTAGATCCGTTTTATCGGGATTTCTGTAAATGAATTTTCATGCTGAGACAGTAAGACCTATTGGAAGGTTCCTTTGCGTACATATTTATTGATATTTTTTATGCTTAAACAATTTTTTATGACATTTCGTTGAGTGATACGCGCTTGGCGGGCTGGACCACAAGACGGTAGGGCAAAAAATCCAATGACATAGTTTCGTTTTTCAGATGACCTTTTACAGCTTGTAGCTCAATCCCATTGAAAAAATCACAAAATAGCGCCATGAAAACGAGCTTTTTACTTTTGATTTGGCAGCTTTTAAAATTCTCAAATTTCCCCAGCTCATACGTAAAATTAGCAAAATAACTATAAATTTTTTAATTATGGTTGATCAGCATTTAAATATTGAGGGATATTATACGCGAGATGGTCGATAAATGCTACAACTCTTAACGTTAAAGATTTCATACTTAATGTTGAGAGTCAATTCTCAATATTCGATGGTGATTCCCAATTTTGAGAACCGAGTGTCGACGTCTAATGATTGAAGATTTACTCTTAAGGAGGTACGACTAGTATGAAGAATCCAACTGACGGACTTGAATTTTTTATATGTTTTTGCCGAATACTTTATGCGCCTATTGCCAAAATTTGAGCTATATTAACCGTTTAGTTTATTCGTAATAAAATTGCAAAGTCGAGCAGTTTGAGTTACTAAAGCACGTCGTCTTATGGAGACGGTTAACCGGAAGTGCTGTGATCACGGTTTTGCTGCTCACGTATCCAACTACACCCGTTGAAAAACTGAAACTTGATAGATTAGATATAATAGATATTGTAAAAAATTGAAAAATTACTCTTCACCGTGTAGTTCTGGCACTACATCATAAAAAAGTTTCAATTTCCGGTTGTAAATGGTCAGAACGATCAAATAGCACCCACAGACTTAGCAACGTCGCGAGTAACAGCTGATGGGTTTCGGCGAACATAACCTAGCTTTGTTTTGATATTAGCAACGAGGATAGAGTCATCTTCGTTGGTCACGTATACCAACTTATAGCATCGCCGATGCGACGTTGCCAAGTGTTTACTTCAAATTCCATCATGTTATTTATGGAGTTTTATTATTTATCACGTATCAATTATATGTATAATTATCATTCTACCGATCGTATTAATTCCACTGAGGTAATTCAAGTCTATTTTAATAGGTTTTCGGCTGATTTTAAAAAATGTTTTTTAGTCCGTTTTTGTGGTAGACATGTCATTATTATTATGATGGAGACTACTATCGAGTCGTTGACAATCTAATTTTTCAGTTTTTATTAGTTCATGCGCAATAAATTAATCATTTACCACAAAATTTTTCACATTATAATCGATAATATGAATAATCAACGAAAATAAACATAAATCAGAACAACTGTGGGTAAAATAAATTTAGACTTTTTTTTGACTCCAAAGAACTAGTCGTACCTCCTTAACACTCAATTTTGAGAATCCACACCAAATATTGACAGTCTATACATCCAAAATTCAGTGTCAACTCTCAAAATTCGGCAACAACGCCCATTTTTGAAAATGTACGCTCAAAAAATCGAGTGATCTACGCGATTAACCGAAAGACAACGATTCGTTGCTCAACTTTGTTCCTTTATCCTGATAATGGAGCCTCTGGTCTAGCTCATATATTCCCAACTACCTCGACCATGAAAAGTCTTAGAAGTCTCCCATAATGCCGGAGCGATCGCTAATCCCATATAGTGTGTTCTTAATTGTCTCCGGGCTTCCCTATCAAATAGCGACTCGTAGAATTTCATTAATTTCTCCATCAATCAGGTTATATTGTCGCCTTGGTATTCCTTGGCTGGGAATTCTTATCACACTATCGTAATCTGGCGAAGGAGCGAAGAATCATTCGTCCTTTTCTCTCGTGATGAACTTACGCGAAAATCTCGATCGATAGTCGACTTTTTACATCATAAAATTTCGAGCCACGAGTGTCAATGCACTCTTTAGTATATTATAATAATGGCAATTGCGTGTCTGCACTTGGTCCTCAACCGCGCACTCAGCTTTATCCATAATCGCAATAATTATACATTTTCTCGGGTTAATCGTCGGTGTGCGAGCGCACTAATTTGAATGCAATTTGCCGATGAAAAAAAAAGGATGCAACACGGTATACATATGGGGAGTGAAACAATTGCGTAACGTATAACCGCGAAAGAGTCCAACGAGCGAGCCTCGAGCTCGGATTTCTTTTCCCTCTCTCTCTCTCTCTCTCTCTCTCTCTCTCTCTCTCTCTCTCTCTCTTTCGCTCATTAGTTGTACCGTGTAATGCAAATTCACGCGACCTCATTAACGGGTTAAACACATCGAGGAAGGTTGAGAGTAGGATCAAATTTGGGCCTTCGTTTTTCGTGCATAAAATTTTATTTTATAGGCAAGTACAGTTTCGCAAAGGCAGTTTTTTTGAACATGCTGCTCACAATATCACAAGTATCTCCGTTATTTTTTCAACTCAAGCAAAAGAGAAAATGTATTCAACCAATATTCAACATGGCAGTTTTGTAAAATACCGATTTTTCGAAAAATCACAGTCATTTGAACCCAGAAATACAATTTTCTACACGTTTTTTTTCTGCTTTCTTTTGTTTAAAAAAAGAACAGTGAAAAATATCAAAAATACATCCATTTGATAATAGTTTTAAGAATTACCGTGTAAAATTTTGGCTAAATCTATGGTAAGACCCGCAGCGACGTTGGTTTCAAATTTTTTGATTTCTCAAATCCGAGTCTCGTCCTTCCCAAGTTTCCCGCAAACCCGTAATTCCTCGATCAATCACTCGCAGAACATAATATATGTTTGTTCGCGTTGCATTGGTTTACGATCCTCATTTGCGCACAATGAAACGAATTATTTCGGCCAAAAGTTTCGGTGCTATAGTTCATCGAGTCTCGTGACATATTGCTCGGGAATCAAAGTTGAAAGATCGATAATTCAGTGTTGCGGATACAGTTGGATACCAAAATCCAGAAAAAAAGGAATGTTGTTCAACCGCTATACAAGAAGCAGCGATTTTAGCTTCGTAGCTCTCTTTGTCCCACTCCAAGAACCATAAAAATCATAACCGCATTGTCTTTATGTGGGGAGATTTGCTCATTTAACGAACGAAACTTTGCAAAGTGGTTGTCGAGATAAAAATCTAAGAACACGACCTTGCTTCTCGATTTCCTCGAAGCAAGTTAAAACCGAAGGAAAACGATGCCCCAAGCTCGACTCCTCTCTACCTTCGTCGTTGCTTTTTTTTTTTTTTCTTATTTTTTTATTTCCCACCCGTTCGCGAGACTTTCCGCCAGTTTGTTCGCGGACTCCCTCGCAGTCGTTGCTCAAACGTTCTTTTCACGACACGGCGAATCGTCCATTCGGCGAGCTCATGCAAAAACGATCCGATGGCACGATTCACTGCCGATTCAACGAGACAAACGATTTTCATCATTCAATCGGTCAAAAGTTTCTTTTTCGTCTGGACGATAACGTTTACTCTGCTGCAACGTGAGTCCACTTTTGTATTCGTTGATTTCTGCGACGTTCAACGGTAAAACGAACAGCATTCATCGACGTTCAACCGATCGATTGATTATTTTTTTTTTTTTTCCTTCGACCAATCAAAAGTCACGACTGTGACGAAAAGTTCGATAGTCCCGTCATCGGGACATCATTATCATCATGAAACTCAGCCTGCACGCTGGACAAAGACGTCCCAGAACTCGAGACAGGGACGTCCGGTTGACGTTATGACCGACGTCATAAATGATCTCGGTGTGAAGATTCTCGATAGATACTTGGATAATACGGGAAACGTTGCTTTCTCACCCAGTGGTCTTGGTTTCGTTCTGGTTGCTCTGTACGAGGGTTCAGCCGGCAGCAGTAGTAGCGAAATTAGCGAAGTACTCGGCTTACCACGTGATCGTCGTGTCACGAGAATTGGATTGCGCGACATTCATCGTAGGCTACGAGTGAGTTTGCCCGTGTTGTTTAATAATTTTCTCAAATATATCACTGAATATAGGAAAAGAAATTTTAAAAAATACCCAAGTACAATATTAAAATCGAACGAAAAAACGACAGATGAAAGAAAAAAATCCGGAAAAAAATGATCTAGGGTGACTGAACCAGTGAATGAACGCATAAGCCTTTTTTCTTATTTCGATAAAGCCGTATAATTTAACTTATTACGAATTTCTTTATGAGCTAATTAGATCTTATAGAACAATGTTCACAGAATATAAAAAAAAAAATATTCGAAGTGCCCTGTTCGCAAGGATTTTGTAAAAAAAAATTATAATGAACGAAATTACCAATTTCCCAGTGAATGAACAAAAATTCCAATGAATGAACTCTTATCTTTCCCGTGAATGAACGTACAATGGAACCAGAGATGCGTACGCATACTCGTGCGTTTTGAGGTTATGAAAAGCCTTTTCAACGCTCGTTCAATCACTGGAAATAGGTTAAAAAGCTGGACCAGTGAATAAACGGCCATATATCGCAAACAATATTGGGTTTTTGACCAAAAATTCATTAATATAATTGAAGCTTAGCAATGTGTAACGTTGAAAAAATTATTGCATATCTTTTAAAAAGATTTATCGAGGTGATATGGAATATTCTGGTATTCGATGCACAAGTCAGATGGTTATAACAACATGGCTGTCTCTTATGAATATGCGCCCCAAGTACGAAAAAAAATCCATAGCATCGCAAATCTTTCGCAGCGTCAAATAATATCACTGCTAGATGTTTTCTCAGAATTTTCACTTCATTATGAATACAAAATTCTTCATAATAATAGAATCATATCTCTGCCGTTTAATTAAAATACTAAGCCTGTTCATTCACTGGTAGGTGTTCATTCACTGGTTCAGTCACCCTACGTGGATCAAATTTAGATCTACGTGGATCTAAATTTTGGAAAATCGCAGATCTACCTAGATCTTAGTTAGATCTACCGAGTGAGATTCAAGTGGATAAAGTAAATCTGATAAGCAAAAGTCTTCAAAAATAGTATTAGAGGTCAACTCGAATGTACCTAAATCTACTGTTACACGCGGAGATCTAGGTAGATCTACGATTTTCCAAAATTTAGATCTACTTAAATGAAATTTGATCGTCAAAAAGTAGATCTGTAGGTGAGGTCTACGCAGATTTATATGATTTTTTTCCGGCTATCAGTGGTGACAGTTTAACAATAAGTACGAAAAAAACCATCACAAAAAGCCTACAGTTATCATGACTTGGATCATGATCCAGTTTACAGTTATCATGACTTGGAAGCTCGCAACGTTGCTCCAACGAAATTAATTTACAACTATTAGTTTTCCTGCAAGCATTTCGTTGATAATTTTTGATTAATCTGTCGATGAAAAGAGTCGATGAGAGAGTAGATCGCAGGTCAGCAACACTTCCTGACCCGAAAAAAAAAAATTACCAACGAAATCCTGGAAAAAAAAAACATTCTCCAAACTGGTAATGCAATTTCGTTACCTCTGCTCAAGACGTTCGATTGTCCAGTAATTTTAGCGACAGCTATCTCATCCCAGTCACACTGACCTAGATAATTGAAAGTTATACGCAAGTATACTCAGCATTGGATGGGCCCAGAATTTTAATTCTTCACTCGATTTGTCTAATTTTTCGAGAGTTATCTCAACGCCGATGCTTTTCTCGGTGGTCTGACGCTCAATCGCGAGGACATTAATCTCCGACCCGACTACGAGGATATCCTGCGATTTTACGGCTTCGACATATCCGATTCGGGCATGGATAATAATAACACGACGATTCAGGAAGTTTCCACAAATGACACGGACGCGACGATTACGACGACAACGACGACGACTACGGTTCTCAGTACAATTGCCGATCCTATCGATACGACGACAGTCCAATCGACCACGATGATCCCCAACTCGATGGTGACTACGGTTTTGAACGACGCAGTCGAGGTAATAACGAATCTTACGGGTGGTACGAATTCGGCAATGTCTGCTGGAACAGACGGGACTTTGTCCACGAGTCCTGCGACTCTGACGACGTTGCCTCGGACAATTGCTGCGACGATTATGAATACGATTAACAGTACAGATTCCCCGGCAATGACTCCAATATCGACCGAAACAACAACACAAACAACAACAACAAAAACAACAACAACAACAACAGCAACGACGAGTACTAGTACAATTTCGAGTCCATTATCGAGTACAGAATCATCCACGACTTTGGCAAACGTTCAAATTGCCTCGAGCATCGTGGATAATTCGAGCATGATTATGCAGAGACTCGTGGGAATGGCAACCGAGTCCGCTGAAACGCAAACCCAAAGTTCGTCAGACAAAACTAATGCAACACTGACGAATCCAACGATAACAGCGACGATTGATGATCCCACTAAAATGCCAATTACGACGATTTTAATGAGCCCCGTCGTGACAAGTACAATGATCACGACGACGCGAAATTTCGATGAAAATGATGGAAATTTGACGACAACGAAAATGGAAAATTCAACGAACAATATTGTGGAAGACACCGCGACAAATACCGTTCGCAAACGACGCGGTATTTTGCACGGACCCGGCGGATATTTTTCTAGTTCTCCCGGTACGTAGGGCAGCTTGATATATTTTACTTCTTCGATTACAGTCGAAAAATTGCCGACTTTATTTAACGTGGATCGTTTTTTTTTTTTAAATCTACTTCGTGCCTTTTGATACTTAGTTTTGTCGTAAGAGTTAAAACGACAAAACGTACTTGGATAATTGAAATTTTAGTATTCGTTTCAAACGGATCGACATTTCAAAGTGCATCGATAGTTTCAATTTGTCGTTACGTTTAATTCGGGGTTTTTTAAATCAAAATTGTACTTGTATGATTGAAAATGCCAGATTTATTTGAAATGGATCGCGATGCGTTTGAGTACACGTAAAAAGCTTCAATTAAAAAGCAAATTCAGTGGAATATGTCAGTAAAAAACATGTATTGGGAATCAACACGGAGGCGGGGCCTATCCAATATGGCCTCTTCTCTCCAGTTCGTTGCCAGTAGCCAGCTCTAGTTAGCATGGGGCAGCATAGGGAACAGTTGTAAACACTGGATTATCGCATATTTTTCGGCAAAATGGGATTTTTGTAGTAAGATTTGACAATGGGGTTTATTACCGTTGAGGATTATGCGTGGATAGAATCCACTGCGCAAATTGGATACGGATCAAGTGATTATCGCCATAAGGATTACAATGAACCTACATGACATCCCATGCTTAACCTCAAAATCTTTTTAAAAATTCCCGTCACTTTTCGGCTAAATAAATGCGTTCGAACAATAAATTATTAGTTAAAATATCAAGCATCACATGAAAAATGTTTTATGTATAAATTATTGTCCATACTTCATAAGTTATGAAATTGAAAGTCACGTCACTTGTGTTTACACGACATAACTAAAACGATTATTCATATTCTGCGTGTGATGAAAATCTCATGCCCTCGCATCAAATATCGACTATGTCTTCTCGATCTTTATTTATGATTTATTTCTTGTAATAAAGCAGCAGATTTTTAATTATTGTTAAAAAGTGACAAATTCGCATGGTAATCATTAGGCAGCAACTGGAGAGAAGTACTTGGAAATTTGGCCGCCAGAGGTCAGGGTGACATTTGTGAGTTCCCAATACTTAGATGGTCAAATAGTTCGATGTCTCAGACCGTGGATCAACAAATCAATTCGTACTTACAAATAGCGGGAGATTTTGAGAAAAAAATTGTACTTGGATGCTCGTAATTGCTACATTCGTGTCGAATCGATCGATTTTTTCGCATCAAAACAGATCAATTCGTGCTTGCGCGTAGCCCCACAGGATTTAGAAAGAAAAATTGTACTTAGAAAAATCGTATTTCGAATGAAACAACTTTTTTTTCGTTCTACCCATCAATGCTTTTACGTCCCAGTTACATTTAACGAGGAAATTCAACGAAAATATTGTACTTGGATGGTGAAAATGGCATTATTAATTTCAAACGAATTGATTCCCTGGAGCAATTATCGTCTCTGTTCCAATCCATGGCTATACGTGCAACGTGATATTGGCAACGAGACATTGTACTTGGATGCTAAAAGTTGCAACTTTTATTTCAATCGAATTAATTTTTTTTTTTTTTAACATCGCAGTAGCTCAATCCAGTTTTTACTCGCAACGCGAGACTTGTGATGAAAAATTGTAATTAATTTTTTTTCAATCGCATGTCTTTCAATGCAATTGAATAATTTTGCCCATATCACAGCATCACATTGTGCACCGATATATATATAATGTCGTTTCAGACGATGGTATATGGCTCGACGAGTTTGGCAGGTTGAATAATCATGACGATTATCCATCGCAGGACGAGGATATCGGCATTGATCCGAGACGTCCGACCGAAATTGCTTTTCTCGTTAACGGTTGTGATTATTCGCGAGTTACGGCTGCAACTTATACAGCATTTTTGCCATTTTCTTACTTTCCATCGCTGAGAGCTTCTCTGCTAGAATTTCCATTGGACGTAAGTCAATTTAGAAAAAAAAAAAAAAAAAAAAAATGAATCGTTGAGAATATCATAGAGGAAAAAAGCAAAAAAATATTTTTTTTTTGCTTTTTTGGACAAAAAAAATATCCCAGTACTCGTATTTACGTGTAATATTTATTTAATTGTGATCGAACGTTGAGGATCCTCGCTATAAGATACTCGTTGCACTGCCGGGCGATGAAAACGGTACGAGACGTTTAGCGAGGATAATGACGACAAAACCGATCACGCTAAGGCATTTGCGTCGTTCGCTTCAATCGACCTGGGTCACTGCCGTCATACCGTCGTTCATGCTTCGTGGATTCGTCACTCTGACTCCTTACTTGCAGAGGGTGAGCGATATAAACCAAAGTCAATCCTAAATTACGCTTTCATGGATCGTAATATTTTTTCCTCGAAGATTTTTCCCTAGAAAATCGGGTATGCAATTATTATTATTATTTTTTTTTTCCCTCGATCCTATTCCGTTGCAAACAATATCACGCCCAACAGCCGCTGCAGCATGCAATCCATATTATTGCTACATTTTCGCATTAGTCTCGCTCGTTGAGCTCCGATGTGCTCCTTGACTGCGCTTTTCCGCCTCTCCATCTACCCCGCTCTATATAAATAAATATATATATATATATATATACACGTAATACTTCCGGTTCTCGTAATATGGCTTTTACCACGTTATTGTATAGAGGTTCCGGTTCAGGCATTGCTGCAAATTATTCAAATTGTCGTGCGCGAAATCGGCTGAAAATGAAATTTAGGACAGGTGTGCCTTTTGCTTGGCCGTACGAACGACGAGTTTCATTGAAGAGCCTTGAATTCGCTTCTCAAATCTATCTTCTGTTTATCCCAAAAACATTTTTCATTGTCCCAATTATTTATTGGTTTTTTGGACGGGCTCAGATCAGTAGGTCTTCTCGGACTTTCATAAAATGCAAGAGCGATCGAGCAATTCCCCAAAGTTAATTGCCGATTCTCAGGGTGTCTTTCGCGATCTCAGTGCCCCATCGTCTCCCGTAATAGACGTATATATATTAGACTGTTTCAAAATAAATCGATAATTTTTTTTTTTGCTTTACACAATCTTAAAGTACACTTGGACATCAAAAAATAATCCTCGCGAAAGGAGGGGCCGGTCCTTCAAGATTTAGAGGAATCTCATCGGACTTTTGTCTTTTTTTATTTCGTTAATACGTAAATAATTAATTTCATGGATGGAACAAATATTTTTTTTTTTCCTAAAATGATGAATATATTCCAAACTTATGTATAAATACTGCATATACTAGAAAAAACGATCTTTATGATCGCAGCAACCATTATCGGTCGATATATACGTCGATAAATGCAAAAAACAAAAAAAAAAAAATACAAGAATCTCCGTAAAAATGAATTTTTTATTATCGTCAATAATCTTAAATGAATACATTCATTGATACGCTGTTACGATAATCATTTTCGGCTACAAAAAACTTGACTTATTGCAATTGGGGTATTTTTTTCTATGGTCTTGAACTATTTGGAACAAATATTATTTTTGTTCTTCATTTTTAGTTAACAAATTATTATATTCCTCGACAAGGGCTACTCCACGTTCATCTGAATCATTTACTACTTTCATTTGTGAGAAAACCCTTAAGCACGTTTGAAAGCTTTCAGTAGATTCCCATTGTTTGAGAGGCTCATCCAGGAAATCATGGGGCAATTCACATTGTTGAAATAAGCGCCTCGACTTTTGAGTGATGAAATGACTTGTGTCAATTTCAGGCAGTGTTTGACACTCGCTATCACTCAGGGCAATGCGCTTTTGATTCTTTGATGTACTCTCACGTGTCCTTAAGGCTATTAACATCTTTTGTTTCACATCCATAGGAACCATTATTGAATCGAAAAAAGCTAATAAGCCGTACTAACCATCCGCTCCGTCGGTAAAAAAAATCCCTGATGTATCGGTTGCGAAAAATGCGTTTTTATATGAATAAATATATGTTTCTAAACGTCGGGTGATTATAATAGAATTATGTTTTAAATGAAAATCATTCAGGAAATTCATTTTTACGGGGATTTTCGTATTTTTTTTTTGTTTTTTTGCATTTATCGGCGTATATATCGACCGATAATTGTTGCTGCGATCATCAAGATCGTTTTTTCTAGTATATTCAGTATTTATACATAAGTTTGGAATATATTTATCATTTTAGGACTAGAAAAACGTTTGTTCCATCCATGCAAATTAATTATTCACGTATTAAAGAAATAAAAATGACAAAAGTCCGATGAGACACCTCTAAATCTTGAAGGACCGGCCCCTCCTTTCGCGAGAATTATTTTTTTATGTCCAAGTATAGTTGAAGATTGTGTGAAGCAAAAAAAAAATTATCGATTTATTTTGAAACAGTCTAATATATATATGAATGCATGATGCATGTGCATGTTTTGCAGCTGGGAATCTCGGATGTTTTTGATCCTCGTGCTGCCGATCTTACGCCGATGAGTCCCGATCTCGGTGTTTACGCCCGAGACATACAGCAGAGCATAGGCGTTAATATAAGGAACAATGTAAAGGGTGGAATCGGTGGCGCTGACGGTGGCGATGAGGAACAAAAACGACAGACACGACAACGCGACGACTTGATTCGTAGCGTTCGCGGTGTTCACGGTATTCCACCGTTCTTCCTCGCTGGAGGCGCCATCTCACCGAGATCTCATGGTAATCCACATTATCCATCGTATCCAGGAACAGGTTTGGAACATTTTTTTTTTTTTTCGTGTCTTCCTTGGCCCCGCTCCATTGTTCTCAAAACCTTCCCGCACCCAATGTTCTTCTTGAAAATCGTTTTTTACGTAATCCAGATTTATCCATCGTATCTATAGGAACAGGTTTGCATCATTTTTTTTTTTCGTGTCTTCCTATTTCCTTGGCCCGCGCTCCATTGTTCTCAAAACCTTCCCAACCAATGTTCTTCTTGAAAATCGTCTTTTGCGTAATTCGGTTGTAGCGCTAGATCGATTTTTCCAGACGTCCATTTGTCCCGTCTCCCTTGGAGACGGTACAGCGTGTTTTTTTTTCTTGTTTGTTTCGCTCGTCAACGAACCGTGTCGGGTCCAAACGTTTGCCACTGTTCTTCCTTTCCCATTATTCCGTATTATCATTGTCGGTGTTTATGGGACGCTACCGCGCGTTGGCGCTCTCGGCGCGAGATGCCACGACGCCATTGCCCCCCCTTTCGTCCCGTTAATTGCCGCGCGCGCGCGCGCGCGACTCACTCTCGCCGGCCACGAGATATTTTCTCAGTATTGTTGCAAAGTTCGTTGTATTTAACGACCGATATCCTGTGTGAGTCAGCGCGAGAATACAAACTGCGAGAATGGCACACGGCAGATGCATCGGTATTCTTTTTTTTTTTCTTTCTTGTTCTTCCTTTCTTCCTACCATTTGCCTTCTCATCCATGCGGTGCAGTTAAACGTCGAAGACTATCAACGTTAAGCCGCTTAGACGCTTGCGCAAATCGTTACGAGGGCATAACACCAATGTCCGAAGCCTTTTGCGCTCCCGTCCAATATTCATTTGCCATATCTATATTGATCGTTTTGAATTGCCAGGAATTTTTTTTTTTAAGTATCCTCTCTCAGAGTTATCTTAACGGCTTATCGGTCCTTGGTGACCTTAGGCATACTTTTGCCATTCGACTTACATCCGGTTGGCATTGAAAATAATCGTTTTTTTTTTCAAAGTTCCGTAACAAAAGACGGAACACTTATGGCGAGTCCGGTCTTTTTCATAAGCCTTTAGACTCCCAAAGGGATTGATGAGGTCCCCATGCATATTCACAGGCAGGCCTCTCAGTATTGCCAATGACAAATTCTCACTCATCTCTCGGCCAGTCAATTTATGTTCTCGAAGTCAGAATTGGAAGTGTAAAGTTTCGTTTCAACGCTATTCGATAGTGAATGGCATTGATAAAAACGTATGAAATTTATAACAATATACTCCACTAAGTTTTTGAAATATTAACGTTCATGTTGTATAAGAAAAATTAATAATTCATATTTTTCGAACTTCAACTCAAAACGTTGTCCGAACTAGGCAAGATAGAGCAAATTGCACGAGAACAATTTTGTAGAGAATTGAATTTTCTAGAAAAAAAGTCTTCGACAGCATGCATGAAAAGTTAATAGCGGATGAGTGAGAGGCGTTCGAAGTGGCGTGACGAGAAAGTGTGATTTTTGTAAAATCGCAGAATAGTAGACCCATTAGTTGTTAAATTATATATCACCATGCTAGCATTGAATTAAAAATTCATGAAAAATCATACGTTAACTAGACACAGCAAGCAAGCCTTGCTGCTTGAAAAACTTTATTCATAACTAAATTCAAAAAACTCCAGCAACTTGAAACGGTTTTATTTAAAATTGTTTTTGCAACTTTCGACGCCTCCCACGGCCTAAGCTATTGGCCTTGGATAAATGCCGTCATGGACTTTTTTATAGAAAATTTAATTCCCTAAAAAATTATCTATGAGCAATTTTACTCTATTGCGTATAGTTTGAGCAGAGTTTCGAGTTGAAGCACAAGAAGTGCCGAATTTTCATTGTTTTAATTTTTCCCTTGTCGAAACACAGAGAGGAATAATAATTCACAATTTATGACTTATAATTAATGACATTTACTGTGAAAAAACGCAAAAAAAACTTCAGAATTTCGAAAAAAAAAGTCAAATTTGTCAAGTTGAGTCCGACAATATTGTCCGTCATGTCTAAAATCGATAGTGCATACCTCTTTTTTTCAGCATTTTAAAAATAAGTTGAATATAATTATTCGACAAAAAATTAAAGTGAGCTTAATTTTGCTCACAGTTTCATTATTTACAGAATCAGGTCATACAATTTTTTAAAGCTTCTGGAATAGCCAACTTGCATTATTTCAAACTTTTAAATTATTTAAAAGATAATTATTACAAAAACGTTATTTTCATAGACTTTTTCAGTTACTCATCATTATTTAATCAATTTTATCATGTTGAAAATTGAGTTGTATTTCAAACGTATATCACGTGACTGTGACGTCACAACACCCCAGTGCAGCAGCGCCTCTAGCGGTAAAATTAAGAAATTCAAGCGGCTAATCATTCCTAACCCAAAAAATCTTCGTAATTTGTGAATACGTAGTCTGTTAATGGGGTTTAAATATGACTAATGCGTCTGAACAATCGCTGAATCTATTCTTGGCAAATTTGCAGAGGCTGCAAATTTGCTGCAAGATGCAAGAGGCTGCAAATTTGCAGAGGCTGCAATCAGTAGCCTTAATTAATTTTTTTTTAAGTTACAGCATACGCTGTAATTTATATTACACGCACACTCGTGCACTAATAATTTACTTTCGCAAATTTTTTCACCGAATATAATTATATCCGGAAGATAACTCTAGGGGAGAAAAAACCGGGCACAACCTTACCCTAGTACCGAGGGGTGTTGTGACGTCACTCGGTCCGCGGAGCGCGTGAATTTCTTACATTTTTTACACCTTGAGATATAATCATTTACTTGCTTAAAGAAATTAATGCAATGCTTATTAACTTTAGGAAATATTTAACTATGACAGAATGATAAAAAAAAAAAGGAGAAAATTTATATCTCAGGAGTCGTGAATTACAGAACGATTAGAACTTGTTTTTCATGTGTGCTCATAAGAGCGCGTGTTAAATAATGGTTTTTTTAAAAAATATTTAATATCTCGACAATGAGGCTCCTAATCTCATTGAATCATTGCACACACGTTTTGGGGATAACCGTTTATAGGCTGTGAAAATTTCAAGTTGAATGCACCATATCCGAAATTTGGCAAGTAGCTGGAGCGAGGTGTCCCCCCCGGATCCCTGTGTCCCTGAGTAATTTTTCGAAAAATATCTTTTTTTCGCGAATTTCGAGCAGTCAAAATGTGTGATCTAAAAGAAAGTGTCTATCCTGGCAAGTGAGGTATCGTTTGAAAGGACTCACTTTTATTCAAGAACTTTAAAATATTTTTTAACACTCTTTTTTTCGATAATTATTCTCAACGATATCAATCAAAATTTCTATAACCTAATATCTTATCTCCTATCCTGTCAATTTCGATACTGCTGTAGATTAAAAAAAAAAAAATGTTCACCCTATTCCTAGATTTTTCCTTTTTTATCCTTCGTAACGACAAACATTTTTCGTTCCCTACGCTTTCGATTTTCTTATAATAGGCCATTTTAGCAGCTTTCTTCTACTGAAAAAAAAAATTCGATACCATTAGCAGGCAGTCCTTTGTACGCGAGGGCACCTCCTGTACCGTTCGTCGTCGATCGTCCGTTTCTCTACTTCATCATCGACGACGAAACTTCGGCTACTCTGCTGGCTGGTCGAATCGACGATCCTCTAAACTCGAGAATGCTCTGATTCATCAATTTTTTTTTTTAAAGCATCGGACGATTTAAAAGAAAAACGATCTTGGTCGTATGAAAAAAGGGGGAAAAAAAATTTGCAAAAATAGTGCAAAATGAGAAAACACACAAATTATCGCTTTGTCGTAACCACGTGAAAATTTATTAATTAATACTTAAACGTAATAGCTCTCCTTGTAGCATGATAAATATTGTCAAGCTCCGCGTTATTCGAGGAAACTTTTTTTTCTTTATTTATTTATTTTTTTTTTCGTTCTTCGCTCTCGTAGATTTTACGAAAACTTCACTTTTTCGATCACGAGAAGAGATTCGTTCTTCTCGTCGTCGTCATCGTAATAGTACAAAACTCTATCGGACGGTATGAATTATTGTAACGATACACTGCTTATATGCTATTAGGGATCTGTACAAATTCACGTTATACATGAATAAAAGTTCATATATGAAATAATATTTAAATATAAAAACACGCCATTTGGGAACATAATTGGAGGGATGTTTTTTTTTTTAAATCATAATCTTTTTGAGACGCAACAACGAGACGATTGAATGAATTTTACACATCCGACAGATTGTCATAATATTAATCTGCGCAAATCGGCAAGAGTTTGGCTTCGAAGGAGTTGCTTCATGTCGTCGTTGGTTTTGCCGCCTGTTCTACGGAAAAATGGGTCGTAAGTTTGAATCAATTGAAAATTAATTCAATGAAATAGGATTCATTTGATTCGATGAGGATGTAATCGAATCAAACAAATCCTACTGCGTCTAAATAAAAAAAAGAAAACCCTGATCACATTTGTCTCTTAGGCTATCGCAAAGTTGCTTCCATTAAGTAGGATCAGTGAGAAAATTATTTATTCAAAATTGAGTGTATCGTCGTGGGATTCTGTTCAGCCGAAACAGTCCGTAAACCATTCGAAGAATATTTGATCCATACTCGAATCAATTTTAATTTTTTAATAAATTTAGCTTGATTCAAATGAATTTTTTTTCACTTGAATCCGTGAAATAGTATTCCATTGGAATAAATTTTGGCTCAAGGTACTATCGGCAATCAAAATATAGATTACTTGGCCGAGTGAATGCACATTAGGGCCATCAGACATCCCCTGCCTCGACGAAAAGAGTAATCCCAACTCTGACGGACTTGATTAATCAACTTTTAGCCCAAAAACAACCGGTTGGCTTGTGCAAAAATCCAACCGAAAATCAATCATTCTTACGGCAATTGGTTGAAAGTCGGTTGATTTGCCGTGAAACCAACCTTAAACTAACCCTAGATTTTATTCTCGAATGGATGAAATCCAGTTAGTTTTTGTAAAGCCAATCTCGAATCAACGGTAGATGAGCTGAATGGTTGAATTTCGGTCAGTTTAGTCAAATCAATCCAGTCAATCAACTGCTCATGAGCTGTACATTTGAATGGTCCATACTCGGTTGGTTACCTTAAAAACAACCTTGAACTGTAGATACTACTCGAGAATGATTGAATCTCGGTTGGTTTTCATGATGCTAACCTTGAACCAACCGTAGACGAGTCGAATGTTTGATTTTTTTGTTTGATTTCAGTCAACGTTCGAACAGTTGTGACTCGATAGGTTTTGAGTTGGATTTTTGAAAATACTTCTTTCGTGTTTTTGGACGTTCTTCTTTCTTTAAACTCCGATCTTTGCTCTATATCTCCGATCTATAACTCCGATCTTTGTCGTTCTATCAATTTTTTTGCCATGGATCTGTTTCTTGATTGATTCTCCATCGATTGAAAAAAAAACACCTTAAATATGTCAATTTTAGCTGTAGTTATGGGAAAAAATCTGCGCGGCATCCACGAGACCCCAGTGTGGTAAAGTCGTAGGCAAAAAAAAGTGTGGTAATCCAGGGTTAAAGTTGATCCAGTTTGCCAGGAAAGAAAAAAAAGGAGGCAGGGGCAAGGGGGCGATTAACCACTCATCTGATGCATGTATAAATATCGATCGTCTCGTCTCTTCGGCTAACACATAATATATGTAACCAATGAACACAGTCACCTAACTTTGGACACACTTTCTCAACAATAATTAAATTACAAAAGTGCATACGCGCTTAAATAATGAGTCGGGAGAACGAAGAAAACAAAAACAAAACAACACACACACATCGTTCAGCTTTAAGCTATGATGCTATTAAAATACCTAATAATAGTCAGCTAGTCTTTGACTTACGATCCTACGGGCGAATATATTATCAATGATCATCTCAATTAACATATAAACGTTCTAATATGCAGTTATTAAATGACCTATGGACAATCGTGCACGAGGAGAAAATTTACAGCGATAGCTGTCTCATGTTTGTGATCCATCACAACAATATGAACTTTTTTTCCCCCCCTTTGTGCGTGTTCGTCAATGCTTCGTGCGTGATTCAGTATTGATAGAGGGGAGAGAGGCGAGAAAGAGAAAGAGAGAGAGAGAGAGAGATAGAGAACAGCTAGAGGGAAAGGGAAGTTTGTGTTTACGGATTATATGACTGCATACAGACCCAACACGACACACGCGACTCTACGTAGATAAATCCATACACGAATGAAACTTGACAAAGAATAACTGGCACATCGACAATCCAACGACACTGACATGAGAGACTCTTAGAGGCCAACAACTGAACACAGATAGACTCGCGTATCAGTGCCTTGACACGGTAAGAGAGACTCTCACACGATTAAACTTACACACGAACGTGGTTGATGGCGCTACTGAGCGGTCGAAGAACGGGTCGAGCGTCCATGGTACAATCGAACGCCGCATGAGCAGCTGTGGCGTGACTGTACACGACGAAACACCGGGCTCTCGTTCCGTGTTTTACGGCGTGTGCCCAGTCGTGGCCATAGTTTTTCTCATCTTCGATCGTGCCACGGATGATTTTCGAGTTTATCCAAGTCAAGAAGACTAGAGACAGGAGACCGAACTCGTGGGGTGGGGGTAGGCCCGTATACGTCTGGCACCAGTCACCGCCACTAGTCTCTAGTGTTCGTGCGCAATTGCATTACTGCGCAGTGAAATAGCTCGAGTCCCCCACCCCCCACACGCTACATGACGCTCACGGCGCTCGCGAAGTTTTAAAGACGCTACTAACATGACCTCAGAAAATTTTCATGACGCACGAGTCGCACGACACGCAGTCGCGTCACTTTTCATAATGGTTAGAACTTGTTGCATTTCTAATTGCCATAATAGTGACTGTGATAAGCGGAATTTTCTCGCGTGCGAGAAACGAATTTTCTTTTAATCGAAACTTCGAAAATTTTCTGAGGTTATGTTAGTAGCGTCTTTAAAACTTCGCGAGCGCCGTGAGCGTCATGTAGCGTGTGTGGGGTGGGGGACTCGAGTTATTTCACTGCGCATGACTGCGCAGTAATGCATTGCGCACGGACACTACCGACTAGTGGCGGTGACTGGTGCCGGACGTATATGGGCCCATCTGAAACTCAAGGCTTGGATAGGAGTTCGGTCTCCTGTCTCTAGTCTTCTTGATCCAAGTCCAGAGTTCCCGATAAAAGAGTTTCTCCGTGTCAAATTGTTCGTATCTCAGTTTTTCTCCGTCAAGTTTTGCGTTTGTCCAAAAGTTTTTCTGTCTAAAGTTACGCGTGTCCGGTTTGGCCTGTTTTTCAGTTAAAATCTGTCGAATCAAGCTACTGCCGGGGGAGGGGGGAAGGATGAGGAAAAATGCGGGATGAGAGCACGACTACTTTGATAAATTACTATATGCACGCGTTGTTTACACGAGATGAACCAAGGGACGCGATCACCATATCCGATTAAACATTTATCGGGGATCTCGAGATCTTCGTTCGATAGAGAGAGAGAGAGAGAGAGAAAGAGAGAGCGTACGAAAAAAGGAACACAGTGAGCAGGGTAGGGAGAGAAAGGGTAAAAATTGATTATTCGATATTCTTAATAATCAAGTCACGTTCTTCAGGATCCAAGGAACGAATTTGGATATTCGCGTACAGACGCCTGGTAGATTAGCCTCCGCACAGCCTATTCCCCAAGATATTATACCCGCGAGAAAGTAACGACCGTCTTTGCCGCGTACTTGAAGCGGACCACCCGAGTCACCCTGATAAAAGAAAAATAATTACGAAGAAGAAGAAGAAGAAGAAGAAAAAAAATGATAAAACACGACTTGATTGCTGAGGGCAATCGAGATGACGAAGAGTGGAGGAAAAAAAAGAGAGAGAATAAAAATGAAAGGAAATTCAAGACTTGCCTGACACGAGTCCTGCCCACCGGTCTCGTAACCAGCGCACAAAAATATCTCCGGTATAAATTCGTGTCTTCCAGCGCGAAGAAACATCGACTTGCATCGATCATTGCTCACGATCGGTACGGAAACCTAAAATTTAATCGATCCATGAGTGTCCAAAGAAAGTTTAAAAGGTAACTTGAAAAAAAAAAAAAAAAAACAACTCGTGATGGAGGTCCAAAATACCTCTTGAAGTACCGATGGAAGTGTTCCACCTTCGCTCAGTCTACCCCAGCCCGTAACAGTCGCATTTTCACCGATCAAAAGATCATCGGTCGCCGGTAGGCATATCGGTGAGATGTGCGGTGCAAATATCAGCGCACTCTCGAGACGAACCAGAGCCAGATCGTACTCGTACGTGAAGAAATTGTATTTTGGATGAACGACCTTTTTAGCTATTCCACGCTCTACGTAGGGCAAACGTTCTTGAACCGATGAGAAATCATAATCACCAACTCGTATGCGTATCTGAGACGTCAGTAGACTGAAAAAAAAAAAAACATCAAAGAGTTGGAAGTGCTTTGTTCTTGCAGATTCAAAACTGAACACAGACTCAACTTGGCCCACGAAATTGTACACAGAAAAAACTGATACGCCTAATCAACTGAAGACAGAAAAATTCGAAAAATTACTGAACCGCCAGAGAAAAACAATCCCAAACAGTGACTTGGCCCGGAAAAACTAGGCCCATAACCAGCGCCGAGTTGGTTATGGGCCCAGTTTCTCCGGGCCAAGTCACTTCGTGGGAAAGATTTTCTTTGATAGTCATCAAGTGATGTGACGAATTTTTCCGTGTTCAGTTGATTATGCGTACGGGTTTTTTGTTTTATAATTGCGTGGGCCTAATCGGGTCTGTAGTTCAGTTGGAATCTGAAGAAACGAAGCACTGCCCCAGAGAGTTGATGGAAAAATTAGGCATTTGTGAAAACTTGAATTTTGGACAAAATGGAAGCAAACATTGAGAATAAGAACAGAGAACATTGTTTTTGTTCAAATATTACTGACTCATCGACGCAGTGTCCTGCAGTAGCGATCCAGTTGGCATTGAGCACAGCTCCGCCGCAACGATGAGTGCTCGAGAATCCAAAAAATGATGTTCTCCGTACCGAAACTTGCCATGGCCATCGTCCAAAGGGCGCGTCCTTACCACCCACGATTCGCGTTTCCGGTCGCGGAAAAAGTGGCGGCACACCGCACTCAGTCTTGTCATTTTCGCCAACGGCCGTGACCGTTGGCACGGAGCCTAATGTTTTTCGCGTCGTTGACGATGGTGCTGCTGTCGTTGGCACTGCTGCCATTGTCGTCGTTGTAGACGGAACTGGTGTTGTCGTTGATGTCGTTGTCGTGATTCTCGATATCGTTGTTCGTCTCGTTGTCGACGATATTTTCGACAATGTATCCGTAATATTCAGAGCGTATGTTGCCATGGGTGTTGTGGCCGTCGTGGTTGGATAAGTCATCGCTATCGTTGGTCGATTTTTCAAGCGATCCGTAACGAGTGCCGCGGTACTGCCACCCGATAACGATGGTTTTCGTCTTCTTGTTGGTCGTGGTCTCGTCAATGCAGTACCGAGGTCGTCAGTAGTAATGTAGTGAGCTGCACCGATCGAAGGCTTCTCGTATTCGGTGCTCTGATGACAAAAAAAAAAAAAATAATAATAATAAAACCCCATTGCAAGCTTGATACTGCAAGTTTTGAATTTTGATTCCTTTCGGAACTACATGATTCTTGGAATGAAAATTAGGAACGAGGAACAGGAAAAATTGAAACAAGGCAGGTTGCCAGTTACAAGTTTATAATTTTTGGTTCCTCATGGTCAATCCTCAAAGCAATAAATAAGCCCGAATTTACGAACGATGAATCAATGAAGGCCAAAATTGAAGAAATCCTGCAACTTGATCAACGAATCCCCGACACCTGAATCACATTTCTCACGTGTCATCATCGAATACTCGAACATATATCTTTCGACGCAAAGAGGCAATAGAGAAATTCCGATTGTCAATGAATCTTTCAAGATTTCTCTTGGTAAATTTGATTCACACGGCCAAGAAAAGAAAGAACGAGATACAGCGTAAAAAAAAAACCTTCCCGTTCTCAAATAGAGAGTGTAACGGAGAGAACGAGATAAGAGAGTCAAGCTCGGACCCGGAAGTCATCGAGGCGTAATTCCCTTCTTCGATTGGAAAGTATGATTTTGCCTGACGCGGCCAGTCGAGTAAGTCGCCGAGCCCCATCCGCTTATGGGTTTTCGTGAGTAAGCAAGCTCACTCCCTGGCTCACACGAGGCACAAATGTGTCGTTCTCACCGTCTTCATGGCCATTGACATCAAGGTCGATGTCTCTCTCGCCTTCGCATATATACATACACGAGCTCATTCATATATATATATGTGCGCTTGCTCTCACCTGTTGTGACTCGGTTGACTCGAAACTCGGTCGATTCTGATATCTCTCGGGTTCATTGTCCAAGAGATCCTGTACGTCGCTCCAGTGAGGTTTTATAGATGAAGCGAGCTGCGGTGTCCAGCTGTGCTCCGACCAAAAGTGTCCGGCGCTCGTAACACCGGATGTCGCGATCGGTGATCCGGTCGTTGTCGTTGTCGACAGTTTCGTTACGAAAGCTGGCTCAGTCGTGACTCTCCAATGTGTCGTTTGAGCTGATGATCCACTGGTGATGCTGGCGAGACGATGCAATTTGAAAGAAAAAAAAAAAAAGCACCGATG